>OZ036000.1:647500-657500 GCA_964035015.1 Corallium rubrum
CTGCCTACGCAGCACGCTACTTTTATTACACACAGGATACACGCGTACGCAGGATACACACAGGATACACACAGGACGTTTTTCTCTGACGAAGGGCCTTCGCTCCAAACGTTAGACTCCTCCTATACGTTCTCTGTTTCAGCAGTATATCTAACCTTACTATATTTCGATTGTTGTTTCTACACTGCCTATGCAGCACGCTACTTTTATTACACACAGGATACACGCGCACGCAGGATACTCGCAGGGTACACACAGGACGTTTCTCTCTGACGAAGGCCTTCGCTCCAAACGTTAGACTCCTACGTTCTTCTGTTTCGGCAGTATAACAGTACTATATTTCGATTGCATTTGTATTGCTTGCTTCAACCCTGCATTAAATTGTTCGCACGTTTGTAACAAGTTGTACTTGTGATAAGCAAACGTGTTGCAGGTTGTTCAGACAACTTGCTACGGTATTGTGGGTGACAAGTTGCTACAAGGTTGACCTGCTGTGGTCAATCTTGTAGCAACTTGTAGCAGTTTCATGAAATATTGCCATTCTTACAAACTTGTTTACAGACTTGTAACAGGACTGTTGAGTTGTAACAACTTGTAACAGTTGACTGTTCTCTATGATCGGCGAACACGTCGGCAATCATCGGCTATCAGATAGTTCTCATTTGTCGCAGATGGTCGGCGATAATCGGCGATGACGCTTCACATTTCCCGCTTATTAACATCAAAAATCAAAATGCCGGCCTTAAACAGAAGGTTAGTTATTGCTTGTCAACTACAATTAATTATCGCGCTTCTGAGGAAAAAACGAGTCCTTGTATTGAACAAGCCACGGAAAAGAAGATTCTGGGTAAGGGAAATGCTTAAGAGGCGCCAACAGCACTGAGAGCCAATTTCCCATTTTAGTCGAAGAGTTACGTTTGCACGATAGGGAGTACTTTTTTAAATTTTTAAGAATGAGTCCTGAGAGGCTGGCATCTTATTAAACTGGTTGCCCCATACATTGTGAAAAAGGAATGCAGGAGCAGAATACCTCTCTTATCAGAATTGGAATGCGCTATGAGATGGGGATTGGGTTGCAGAAAATTATCGCCGATGATCACCGATGCACGTTCTCATACGTTTTTCAGGTCGGCGATAGTCGGCGACTATCGCAAGAAACAAACTTTTTGTTTTCTGCAATTGGATCGCCGATGATCGCCGACGGTCGCCGATGACATGTGAAGCACGTTCTCGTATGTCGTCGACGTCGCATGGCCGTCATCGTCGATCATCGGTGACATATTATTCTTATATTATTCTATTTTTATTACCATTACATGGTATTCTTTTTCAAAATAATCAATCAATATATTTCATTTGACAAAACTACAATTCCTGAAAAATGCAAACCTACCAACATACCTACAAGATCTCAGATTAAAACAGATGGCAGCGCTTTCAAACAGCGATCATATAGAACATCGACGTACGGTAAATCATACCTAATAAGAGCTCCAAGAATATGGAACGTGCTGCCTCAAGAAATAACCTGGACTACCAATCTTTCAAATTTCAAAAACAAACTAAAAGAATACTACCACTCTGCTATTCTCTCTATATACCATTCTGAAAACCCACGCACCTGGAAATCAATTTGCATTAAATGTAACTCTGTCCGTAGTCTATGTGTTTCCCCTACTTGTTGTTTTTAGACCTTCATGCAGCTAGCTTCATATTAAACGTTTTTACTTGTTATGTTTATATCATATAATTATATTTATATCACATATTATTTAATGTAAATAGTAGACAATAAGGACCCGCAGTAATCGGCCTCAGCTGTTGCGGTGTTCCTATCCTTGTATTTATTTATTTAGTCAAGGTAAAGTTAAATAAAATAAAATAAAATAAAATATGAGAACTAGGGTTAACAGGACTGTTGCAAACATATTTTGTTGACAAGCTGTGAGGTTTTATAGTCAGTTTCAGCTTGCTTTCGAAATTCGTTTGTCAACATTCGTTGGAAGGTTGGGAACTTGGTACGGAAGTTCGCGAAGTTCGTTGTGAAGTTCGTCGTGAAGTTCGAATTTAATAAACTTTGAACTGAATTCCTTTGGTAAAATCACGGAGAAGAAGATTATTTGTTGTATAGAATATAATAATAGATACTTGGTTAAGCAGAAACAAATTGCCGACTTGAATTTGTATCTACCTCGCAACGTAGTTCGGAACATTGTAACGCAGTTCGGAACATTGCAACGTAGTTCGGAACATTGTAACACAGTTCGGAACATTGTAACGCAGTTCGGAACATTGCAACGTAGTTTGGAACGTTGTAACGCAGTTTGGAACATTGCAACGTAGTTCGGAACATTGTAACACAGTTCAGAACATTGTAAGACAGTTCGGAACATTGTAACGCAGTTCGGAACATTGTAACGCAGTTCGGAACATTGCAACGTAGTTCGGAACATTGTAACGCAGTTCGGAACATTGCAACGTAGTTCGGAACATTGTAACACAGTTGGGAACATTGCAACGCAGTTCGGAACATTGTAACACAGTTCGGAACATTGCAACGCAGTTCGGAACATTGCAACGCAGTTCGGAACATTGTAACACAGTTCGGAACATTGTAACGCAGTTCGGAACATTGTAACACAGTTCGGAACATTGTAACGCAGTTCGGAACATTGCAACGCAGTTCGGAACATTGTAACACAGTTCGGAACATTACAACGCAGTTCGGAACATTGTAACACAGTTCGGAACATTGCAACGCAGTTCGGAACATTGTAACACAGTTCGGAACATTGCAACGCAGTTCGGAACATTGTAACACAGTTCGGAACATTGCAACGCAGTTCGGAACATTGTAACACAGTTCGGAACATTGCAACGCAGTTCGGAACATTGCAACGCAGTTCGGAACATTGTAACACAGTTCGGAACATTGTAACGCAGTTCGGAACATTGTAACACAGTTCGGAACATTGTAACGCAGTTCGGAACATTGCAACGCAGTTCGGAACATTGTAACACAGTTCGGAACATTACAACGCAGTTCGGAACATTGTAGCACAGTTCGGAACATTGCAACGCAGTTCGGAACATTGTAACACAGTTCGGAACATTGCAACGCAGTTCGGAACATTGTAACACAGTTCGGAACATTGCAACGCAGTTCGGAACATTGTAACACAGTTCGGAACATTGCAACGCAGTTCGGAACATTGTAACACAGTTCGGAACATTGTAACGCAGTTCGGAACATTGTAACGCAGTTCGGAACATTGCAACGCAGTTCGGAACATTGCAACGCAGTTCGGAACATTGTAACGCAGTTCGGAACATTGCAACGCAGTTCGGAACATTGTAACGCAGTTCGGAACATTGCAACGCAGTTCGGAACATTGTAACGCAGTTCGGAACATTGCAACGCAGTTCGGAACATTGTAACGCAGTTCGGAACATTGCAACGCAGTTCGGAACATTGCAACGCAGTTCGGAACATTGCAACGTAGTTCGGAACATTGTAACACAGTTCGGAACATTGCAACGCAGTTCGGAACATTGTAACGCAGTTCGGAACATTGTAACGCAGTTCGGAACATTGCAACGTAGTTCGGAACATTGTAACGCAGTTCGGAACATTGTAACGCAGTTCGGAATGTTCATTTCAATTACACGTATCGGAAACTCTAGAATACTGGCAAAGCATTCTGGTAGTCATCGTGCAAATGGCCTGTTGACATTATACTCACGTCTTCAGCTCCTCCTGACGGCTTGGCTTTCGCTTCTTTCAAATCTTTCTCCAACTGTTTTATTTTCTGGTGATCCTCCTGTTAAAAATAAACAACAATAAAAAACAAACATATGAAGCATTCTTATCGGTTACAGAAGAACACAAGTCGTTGAAAAACATGAGATAAGGGTCGCCATCAGGGCTTTCAGAATTATTTCAAGTAGGCGGCTGTGATGAGAAAGTAGGCGGCTGTGAGGCAAGCGGGGAGTTTTTATCCTTAAACTACAACTAAAGCTACTCTAATAACATATTGTAATAAAGAACAACTGCTTAGACATTTTTTACACCAAATTTTATCAAATTTTACAAATTCGCAGTCTTATACAGTAGTTATAATAAAAATATAGTAAGTTAAATTAAGTTAACACTGAACAGTTAAAGCATTCAATACAAATAAACTTTAAAGTGATAGATATATTTTGGCCCATGCAACTGACCTGTGAAGCTTTCTTTAAAGCTTCTATTTGACCTTGCAGTTTCTCTTTTTCTTTCTGTAGTTTATCTTCAAGACGTGAATCCTGTAATAATCCAAAGAGCAAACAATTAATTATCGCTACTACACGACAGAATAAATGAAAACAAACAAACGAACGAACGAACGAACGAACGAACGAACGAACGAACGAACGAACGAACGAACGAACGAACGAACGAACGAACGAACGAACGAACGAACGAACGAACGAACGAACGAACGAACGAACGAACGAACGAACGAACGAACGAACGAACGAACGAACGAACGAACGAACGAACGAACGAACGAACGAACGAACGAACAAACAAACAAACAAACAAACAAACAAACAAACGAACGAACGAACAAGCAAACGAAGAAACAAACAAACCATAACAAGTAACAACAAACAACAGTATGAACAACATGTAATAATAAGAATAAAATACGTTAATGTAAAATAAGAAGATTTATTATATGGCGGCGCACGCTGATTGGTTGCTGACAGGTCCGGAAAAAGCCGTAATGCCCTCTCAGCACTGCGAGAGGGCATTACGTCATTTTTAATGGCCTGCAAGTTTTGGCGGGAAAATTACTGAATTGATTTGAATGAAAATAAAAGCGAATTAGATATATTCGTTGGGAAATTTTGAACAATAGTACGTCCTGAACATTAGCGTTTCTTTTTATAAAAACTTCTTATTTAAAAGCGCGAAAAATAAAAGCCTAACAGGTGTAAACATGAAGCGAAACGAACAAGCTCAAAAGAAAGAACTAAGGTGATCAGCGACATCTGATCAAGACAAACGTAGAACTAAAAACAGATAAGAAAACAAACCAAAAGCCATATAATAAAAGGCTTATAAACCTCGTTTTCTCGGTCTGTACGGGAAAGTATTTGCCCTCGGTTTTATCGCACAAACCTCGCTCCTTCATCGCTCGGTCTGCACGAAAACCTCAGGCGAATACTTTCCCGTACAGACCTCGAACTCGGTTAATAAGTCTTTAATAAAACACACTTGCCTTTTTAGGAACAGGAGCTTGGACGACCTTTTGAGGAGCAGAAGACTCCAATTCTTTAATCTAAAAAAACCCAACAAAATAAACATCACAACTAAATTCACAACCATCACTCCTGGTTGAAGGACAATGAAAATAGTTACTGCATTAAATGGGGTTTTTTTTTCATTAAATGTTTTTACGAGTAAGTCCATAAAAGAAAGCTCTTTTCTCTCAAACTACTTTCGGCTATAATTTTACCCTTTGTTGCAAGCTTTTTATCTTCTTGTTGTGATCGTCTGCCAGTTTCTTTTGTTTGTTTTCCGCTTTGTTGGAAAGATTTTTTAATTGATGTTCCATCTCGGTGCGCGCTTTCTTGTTGCTTTCCTGAAAACAGTAAACACATGACTCAATAAATTGATGAATTAAGGTGGTTTAATGAAAAGTTTCGCACATGTCTCATGAGCTTCATGTTAGTTCATTTCATAGCTCTAGTGGTGCTCTTGATTATTGAAAAGGTTTATACTTGTAGCGCTTGCGTATCTAGAGAAATTTAGGTTTTCTGATAATCAAGAGCACCACTAGAGCTATGCAATGACCTAAAATGAAGTTCATGGGACCTGTGCAAATCATTTTAATGTGGCTAAATGTAATTTAGGCAAGCTAAAAAAGGAGACAATGCTAGTCAGCGGTCAATCATCAAAGTCTTCTTAGAGTGGTCTGAGCTTGACTTGCGCTCATCAAAGTCTTGTCAGCGTGGTCTGAGCTTGACTTGCGCTCATCAAAGTCTTGTCAGCGTGGTCTGAGCTTGACTTGCACTCATCAAAGTCTTGTCAGCGTGCTCTGAGCTTAACTCGCGCTTATCAAAGTCTTGTCAGCGTGGTCTGAGCTTGACTTGCGCTCATCAAAGTCTTGTCAGCGTGGTCTGAGCTTGACTTGCGCTCATCAAAGTCTTGTCAGCGTGGTCTGAGCTTGACTCGCGCTCATCAAAGTCTTGTCAGCGTGGTCTGAGCTTGACTGGTTTTGCGCGCGCTGTTTAGTGACCCACCCACCCACTCCTGATAGAATGCTAGGGTAAGTATATATATATATATATATATATATATATATATATATATATATATATATATATATATATATATATATATATATATATATATATATATATATTTCCACTGCTTTGACAGTGTGACTGGTTGCCTGGAGGTGGGCTGTGGCGGGGTTGCCATGGTTACTTCTGATCAGGTGGCATCTCCCCTATGGCTTGGCACCAATCCTCCAATAACGTCAATTGCCGATCTATTTTTATGGGGAAAATCGATAATTTCTTTGCCTTAATGCACAGAATATTCCTTGGAACTTCTGGTATACCATCAGAATGCCCTATGATTACTGTTCGTTATTACCTGGAGCTCTTTTTTCGTCTTGTTGTTCGCTTCAATAGATTTATTCAGAGAATCAACTTTGGCCAAAAGTTCTGTGTTCGTGGCCTGCACAAGTAACATTTTCTTGGTCAGTTCTACTTTCTCAACTTCAACTGCATTCTGTAAGGTAAAAATATGGTCATTATTAATATGGCCATCACCATCATCATCATTAGCAGCAGTACCACCACCACCACCACCATCATCAACATCACCACCACCATTACCTCAACAATCACCACCACCATCATCATCATTAGCAGCAGTACCACCACCACCACCAATCATCATCACCATCATCATCATCATTAGCAGTACCACCACCACCACTACCATCATCATCACTACCACCACCACCACAAAAACTACCTCAACCATCATCACCACCATCATGATCGTCATCATCAGCACCACTACCTCCACCATCATCACCACCACCATCACCACCATCATCTTTATCACCACCCACCACCACCAAATCCACCACCATCACCACCACCATCGTCGTCATATCACCACCACCACCAACTTCACCACCATAATCACCACCACCACCAATAACTGCACCACCACTACCATCATCTTTTTCACCACTCCACCACCACCAACTTCACCACCATAATCACCACCACCACCAATAACTGCACCACCACTACCACCATTAACATCTCGTTATCAGAATGTTCCCACAGAAAAATTAAATACTCATGCTTACAACTTTTGCTTGACAAGATTCTAGTTCTTTGCCGACATCCACCGGAAGATTCTGCCGCAATTGTTTTTCTAATTCTGCTACTCTTTCATTTGCTTTGAGGAGTTGCTGATATTAAAAAGAAATTGTGGCTACGTTAGATTGGCTTTAAATTGGTACATGGGTGCTGCGTTGGTTTGTTTTGTGGGTGTGGGTGGTTGATTGGTTGGTTAGTTGGTTGGTTGGGTGGTTGGTTGGTTAGTTGGTTGGATGGTTGGTTGGTTGGTTGGTTGGATGGTTTGTTTGTTTGTTGGTTGGTTGGCTGGTTGGTTGGTTGGTTGGTTGGTTGGTTGGTTGGTTGGTTGGTTGGTTGGTTGGTTGGTTGGTTGGATGGTTGGATGGTTGGTTGGTTGGTTGGTTGGATGGTTGGTTGGTTAGTTGGATGGTTGTTTGTTTGTTTGTTTGTTTGTTTGTTTGTTTGTTTGTTTGTTTGTTTGTTTGTTTGTTTGTTTGTTTGTTTGTTTGTTTGTTTGTTTGTTTGTTTGTTTGTTTGTTTGTTTGTTTGTTTGTTTGTTTGTTTGTTTGTTTGTATGGTTGGTTGGTTGGTTGGCTGGCTGGCTGGCTAGTTGGTTGGTTAGTTGTTGTTTGTTTGTTTGTTTGTTTGTTTGTTTGTTTGTTTGTTTGTTTGTTTGTTTGTTTGTTTGTTTGTTTGTTTGTTTGTTTGTTTGTTTGTTTGTTTGTTTGTTTGTTTGGTTGGCTGGCTGGCTAGTTGGTTGGTTAGTTGGTTGTATGGTTGGTTGGTTGGTTGGTTGGTTGGTTGGTTGGTTGGTTGGTTGGTTGGTTGGTTGGTTGGTTGGTTGGTTGGTTGGATGGTTGGTTGGTTGGTTGGTTGGTTGGTTGGTTGGCTGGTTGGTTGGTTGGTTGGTTAGTTGGTTGTTTGGTTGTTTGGTTGGTTGGTTGGTTGGTTGGATGGTTGGTTGGTTGGTTGGTTGGTTGGTTGGTTGGTTGGATGGTTGGTTGGTTGGTTGGTTGGTGGCTGGTTGGTTGGTTGGTTGGTTGGTTGTTTGGTTGGTTGGTTGGTTGGTTGGTTGGTTGGATGGTTGGTTGGTTGGTTGGTTGGTTGGTTGGTTAACATGGCAAAATAAACCAAACTAAGATCACGTCATACCTGTTCACGAACTTTAATTTCTCCCTGAAGTGTTTCTTTGGTGGAAGCAAGCTTGGCTCTCAGCTCATCAGCCTCACCCTCCGAGCCAACTCTCATATTACCAACTTCCTGAATCACAAAAAAATCAAGAAAAGTCAAAGTTTCTCAACAGATTAATATTCTAATGGGATTTATGCATCTTAATTTCAATGGGAAACAAATCAAACAAATTGGTTTATATACAATTTTTAACTTCTCCAGTTCTTCTAAGGTGGCATTAGTTCGCATCTTCTCCTTCTCCAACGACTCGTGCGCTCCCTCCAATTCCTGCGTCAGTTCCACAACACGACTCGACACCTCCTGAAGAAGATTAAAGTGTAAAAGCTCGGGTCACACGTGCGATTTTTTTCTCGCGCCGGCAACGCAACAGGTCAAATTTCATTGCGTTGCCGGCGCGAGAGAGGAAATCGCACGTGTTGCATATCCGGCGCGGCAACGCAACTGTAACCCGGCAACGATTAACTTTCGGCAACGATTGCCGAAAATATCAAATTGCACAGGCATGGGACTCAGGAACCTAAGACGACCGTCTTCTTAGTTGGAATGATAGTATGAACTCTCGTGCGTACTGGAAAACGGGTGCGAGCTCAACATTTTGATTTTTCAGTCAAATATATGTGTTTTTGTGAATCAATAAGCCGAAACGTAGTTGTTTTGAATTGACTCGTTCCTGAGTCCCAAGGCCCCCAAGGTGTTAAAATGAACGACGGAAATTTTTGAGAATTGGCATGTTCAGAAGCCAATATGTCAGGAACTATTTGACTAAATCAGAAACGGCAAAATAACTTATTAACTAACTTTTCTTGCTCTATTCAAATACGTTAAAACCCCGCAAGAGATATAAAAAACGGCAAAGTGTCTCAACAATTTTGTCGTTCCGATTGTAGTTCCATTTTTTATCAAGGATTGTTTTTGGTATTCAAAATACTGTCATATATATGTTACCAACAAGTTGCTTTGCTTAATCAATACAAGCAGACTACCGTGTCTTAATTACTCTATTGTTTTCTCGTGTACTAACAACCATTGCACTACCATACCTCAACATTCTCGCCTTCTGAAGACAAGCCAGCCGTCACTGGGACATTGCAAGCATCGATCAAATCTTGACGAACTTCTTCGAGCTCTGACTCCAAATCCTGAACTTTTTCCTCCGATTCATTCAATTTCCTTTCCAAATCCTCACTCTCGTTCTTTGCTTGTTCTAGTTCAAGACTCAGTTGGTCTCGCTGCTCTTCAATATTGCTTAGTTTTTCTTCAAGATCTTCTAAATCTTTACTAAGACCATCAACTAAAAGTAAAGAGAACAGTTATAGACGAATGAAAGAAAGAAAGAAGGAAGGAAAGAAGGAAGGGAGGGAGGGAGGAAGGAAGGAAGGCACGAAGGAACGAACGAAGGAAAGAAGCAAGCAAGCCAGGCAGGAAGGAAGGAAGGAAG
>OZ036000.1:662500-725000 GCA_964035015.1 Corallium rubrum
GTAAACCAAATAACTTTATTTATACTGGATAACTCTATCAGTCATATCTAAACTGTTCTCTCTAGAGGTCCAGTAAGGACCATCCTCATTGATCCAGTGCTACTACAGTAGGAAACCAGAGTAAACTAAACTAAGTCTATTTATACTGGACAACTCTATCAGTCATATCTAAACTGTTCTCCCTAGAGGTCCAGTAACGACCATTCCTCATTGATCCAGTGTTACTACAGGAGGAAACCAGAGGAAACTAAACTAACTTTAGTTATACTGGTAACTATCAGTTATATCTAAACTGTTCTCTCTAGAGGTCCAGTAAAGACCATCCTCATTAATCCAGTGTTACTACAGGAGGAAACCAGAGGAAACTAAACTAACTTTATTTATACTGGATAACTATCAGTTATAGCTAAACTGTTCTCTCTAGAGGTCCAGTAAGGACCATCCTCATTAATCCAGTGTTACTACAGGAGGAAACCAGAGGAAACTTAATCAGATAACTGCGTCGATCGAGAATCGAACCCGAGTCACAGACAGAGATGAAAGGGCGTTGCGCTAACCACTGTGCCACCAACATTCCCCTATCCTAGTAATGTGGGGGAGGGAAGGGGTCATAAATAATACAGAGTATAGCCTACCAGGTACAGGCTTGTCTTCATCACGTTTTTCTTCTCTTGTGTGCTCAGTCTGATCAATAACTTGGGTAGTCGTCACTGTACTGGCAACAACTGCCACACCTTGTCTGTAAAATAAACAAAACGAGCAGGAGAGTGTATTAAAATAAAGTGCTGAGTATGGGGTGGCTAATCATCCTTACTTGCAGCCAGCGGCTGAATTGCAAAGGACGCAGATCAATGTGGCCGTGTCGAGGCATATCAAAGGTGCTCAAGGCAGCCGCCATATACGACACAGTTCAGACCACGGATCACAGCTAAGATGTATGTGTTGATTTTATGGAGGGAGGAAAACCGGAGAACCCAGTGAAAAACCCTCGAAGCACAGGAGAGATCAACTACAACTCTACTCACATGAGTTCCAAGCTCGACAACGGGGTCATTCTCAAGCGGCCACCCATCCAAGTACTAACCCCATCTAACCGGGCTTAACTTTTTGGTGAGCGGCAGCGCGCTAACAGCACACGCCAGCCGTGCTTCCCATAGTGCTTACCACAGTCAATGGAGAGATGTCTGGAAACTCAGCGAAGGTCTTTGTTCTATCTTTTTGTTCACGATGATGCAAACTTGTGCACGGTGAGGACAATGTATTTTTGGTGTAATGAAGCAATCATCCAATAGCAACGTTTAGGTTAAGTTTAATCACTCGACGTTGTTATTTAAATGTTAATAAGCAAGAAACAAAAGGTTTGTGCACGGTCCTGACTGTCTTAGCATAAAATCACAACTCATTATAGGCGCTTGGAAGTTTGCCGAGTTTCCAGACCTGCATATCTTGAGTAGAGAGCTTAAGCAAATACAACGCGAACGTCAAGGACAACGTCCTTAATACAGAATAATGTTTCTCACACAACAAAGAAGATGGATAATTTTTAGTCGCAAGAATAATCTTAACGCCGTCCCCGTTCCAGATGCAACGTTCCCCGTTCTACATGCAACGTTAGCGAGTTTGAGCAAGACAACAAAGTACAAAGACGAGGACGTATTTTGGTCGCAATAGACCGGGGTAGCCGTTGTCCGTCCTACGGCGGGAAATTTTGTACTAACCCGTGTTTATTTGATGGTTGCGACGTAGGAGAAAAATAATATGAGTGGACCTTACTACGAGAAGTTTCTTTTAGTGAACTATGCTGAAGGTGTCTTAAACTGAATATAGCCAAATTAAATCGAATATTAAAATCAAGCAAGCTGCAAGCAGATAGGCACAATTCAAAATATTCATTGTATAAAGTTTCAAAACAGTTTATTAAATGGCAGTTAGACCATCCTGTGCCAGGTCACAATGCTGAGCTATCTTCTGACTTCGTTCTTACCACAACGAACTTTGTCAATATCTTCGTTGTCAACGAAGGCCACGCAACGAAGACGTTGAACAATATGAATAATGAATAATGATAAAAAAATTAATCAGAATAATTGCAGACGTTGGAAACCTGTCAAGTATACGTCTTCGTCTTCGTACTTCGTTGTCTTGCTCAAATTCCCTATTATTCAGTTTAGAACTCTATAAGCTTTTGGATGTCGAAAAACATACTCTATAGTATTCAATACTACGTAAATGATTCGTAGTTTTTGCTAGATACTGAACTTTAGATTGCTGTCGTCGTCCTAGCTTGCTTCAGGCTTGGACTGGCCTACCATTGTGCCAATGGCACACGCGCCCCCTTTAGAATACCTCAACTACGCCCCATCAACAAAATTTGCTAAACTGAGATATAAAATAACATGGCCGCCCACTGCATGTATGTAGTTTGTTACTGAATAATACTACTTTAACTCTTAAATTCATGTTGTTTGGTAGCAAGAGGTAGACAGGAGAGTTGCCGTTCCGTAAGATATATTTTATTCCGGCAGATGGTAAGCCTGTAGGCCGCTTTCGTGTCGTTTTTATATACAGTTTCTGTAAATTAATCATACGTAGGGGAACAATGACAACAGCAATCACCAATTTCGAAATCTTTCTATTTACAGAGGCTTGTGGCCAAATTTGTCAGTAATCCACCTTAGTAGGCCAATGTCATTATTTATTAATTTCTTTTTTTAACTGCGCCCCTCTCCCTAATGGCACTACCCCTAATACGAAGCCAGTCCGACTCTGGCCTTGCTTAAGCTCCCTACTAACTCTGGCGTACGTGCGCGACCGTGTACAGTAACACTACAAAAGATCAAACACTGCCCCCCCAAAAAAAAACAACTTACGTTTGTACAGTCTCGAGTTCCTTCTTCAGCGCGTCATTTTCGTCCTTTATCTTTTTCAACTCAACTTGCAAAGCTTCATTCTCCACTCCTTTCTTTTCGTTCTGTTCTTCCGTCATCTTCTTCGTCTCTTCTTTTTCGTTATCCATCAGTTCCTTTAATTCTTTATTTTCCTTTTCGCGTTGTTCTAGTTTCATTTTCATTTCATTTGATTCCTCTTCGTGTTTTTTCTTCATTTCGTTTAATTCTTCGTCGAAGATTGTTTTGTTTTTTTCTAGTTCTCCGATATGTTTCGCATCGCTGTCGCCGCAGGTTTCTCGTAATTTCCCTAACTCGTCTTCTAGTTCGTGGACTTTCTCTTGCTTGTGCTTCAACTCTTTTTTAACTACATATATTAAATTACAAAAACCATGTGAAGAAGAAGAATTTCAAATGAACTCGAATCACTGCTGTAGAGAACCGTTTCTGGCTGCCCTAACCGGGAATCGAACCCAAAGTCTCTGGTTTAACGTACCAGCGCTCTACCTGCACTGAGCTATTGTGACTCCCGGCTGAGGCAACCAGCTGAAAGGACAACTGTTGAACTTGGTACGTGTGCGTGTCACTCCTGAAGGACAAGTATGTTTATACAAAAACAATGTTTCGCGTGCCGTTATAAAGTGCATATAAACCCATTTGTCATCTGAATACGTTCTACATAGAGCAAACACCTGTTCAGTGAAATATTTTTTTGATTGGAGCTATTCTTCAACGTTTTTTGGCGATTCGCATTTCTAGTATGGTAATGAGATGACGTCTATGTGGGCATTTGGCTTTCTTTCTCTTTTTGGCAAGATAAACTACCTGAGAATTTTTGTGGAAGAACTCATACAATATGGAACATGTTGTTCAAACACACCATTAATGGAAGAATTGGGTAACTACAGGACAAAACGTCTTGCGTTTACACGGTGCCGGTACATTATAATGACGGATTAGCATGTGACCATTCTCTTCCAATGAGAGTTGAGAAGACTTTGTGAGTACTGCTGACCCGGATACTGTGGTCGTACATATCGTGATTACCGTCATCAAACTGTTACGGCACAGGCGTTTACACGATACCGGTTAGTGTTCCGTATTCATTTCATGCCGTCAAGGAACCCGTCTTCATTTTGTGCCGTTTTCATGTCATTTTTGTGCCGGTATCGTGTAAACACAAGGCCTAAACGGCATGATTTTGTTCCGTTTTCAAATTGTACCGGCATCGTGTAAACGGGGTCTTAGATCGTCTCTCGGCAGCGTAAATTGAGATTTTTTTCTTCATCAACTTTTCTTTCTATTACGACACCAGTAAGTTTAGTTAGTGTCTCGTACCTTCAAGATATGTCACATGTTTTTCATCCAACATGTTAGTGAGGTTCTTAATCACCACAATCTATAAAGGAAAAAGAAAGAATTGTACCAATTTTTTTATTCAGTTTTAAAAAACAAGCATTTAATAAACTGGATACTCAGCGCTCGAAATAACGCTGGGAAGTTGGGGGGTCAGCATGACCGCTCAAGCGTGAATTTGAGGGGTCAGATACACAATTTGGGAGGTCAACCATTTTCCCCCTCTTAATTTGTACATTATACACAAAAGCGTTCATTTCTTGATTTGAACAGAAAGTAAAACAAAAAATATTTGGTGAGATTTGGGTGAAGTCGGACCGTATGACGGCCTAAAGGTGGCTCCACACAGTTTCTTGAAAAATGGAAAATACAAGTTTAAGAATCCGAAACACGTGCATCAACAATTCCAAAAAAGAATAAAACTAAATGTTATGCATAATTAAACAGTCTGACAATCAAAAACTGTCATCAGATAAATAGCAACAGTTGTTGCTATGGCAACAATGATGTTTCAAAATGGCTGCCAATTACCCTTCAAACTAATTTAATTCGAAAAAAACTTTGGTAACCCCCAATTTTTTTTTCATTAAAACTTTTCTTGAAGTATGAATAATCAATAGGCCGATTTAAAAAAAAATCTGTAGAAGGAATAATTTTTTTCCCGGAAAAATCATGTTTGTTAATTTTTAAAAAATTTCGTTCTGCAGAATTTTTTTTAAATCGGCCTATTGGTTACTCGTACTTCCAGGAAAGTTTTAATGGAAAAAAAATTGGGGGTCACCAAAATTTTTCTCGAATTAAATTAGTTTGAAAGGTAATTGGCAGCCATTTTGAAATGTCATTCTTGCCATAGCAACAACCGTTGCGATTTATTTTGTAACAGCTTTTGATTGTCCGACTGTTTAACTATTCATAACAGTTAGTTTTATTCTTTTTCCGAATTGTTTAATCACGTGTTTTGGACTCTCAAACTTGTATTTTCCATTTTTCTAGAAACTGTATGGAGCCACCTTAAATGCGTAGTTAGCACTGTGAAATGTAAATGAAGTTTAATTTTCCACCTAGCTTTAATACAGGCAGAGAATCTCAATCGTAGACACATACATTATACAGGTGTCGTCACGTTTGAAGATTTGAAGATTTCAGCTGGAATGGTTTATGTTACCCCCTTTGTTTGAACTATAAAAGAGTGCAGGAAAAGTGATGACATAACCTTATTTCGTTAAAACTTGAGCGGTCAAGTTGACCGCCCTTGGGGGGTCAAATCGTGAAAGTGGGGGGTCTTTGACCCCTTACCCCCCGTTATTTCGAGCGCTGGATACTTTTTCGTATCTAAAATTCAGGAAATGCTTCAGTGCTACAGTACTACTCAGAAATTAGAAAAGGTACACTGTTGCGTAGGCATACTTTTTCTTGTTCAAGTCTTGACACGTCTTCTTTATTTTTCAACAAAAGTCTTCGTTTGTCTTGCAACAACGCCTTGTTCTTCTCTTTCAAACTCTATAAAGAAGATAATTTAAACGTAAGATAACTCGTCTAAGTGGGTCTTCACTTTAAAAAAGAGAAGTTTTTTCATGTTTCTTTTGTTGTACAAGCTATCGTAAGTTCAACTCAGAGAAAAACTTTGAGCTCTAGACGGGACTCGAACCCACAACCTTCCGAATTGCCAGCCGGACGCTCTCAGCCCGAAGGTAACACTGTACACTAAGTAAATGACCTGCGCGGACCTGCGACCACAAGGCATAGGAATGCCGACTCTTTGGGTGTTCGCGCCTCGGCCTGTCTCGTTTGGCTAGCCTAACTACTATTTTAAGTAATATTGGGCATTTCACTCGATTACATAGCATGTTCTAAGGATTTGGGGTGAAGAAAAATTCGAGTGTAGAATATATAGATTTTAAGACGAAACCGGGACCAGTTGTGAAAAATGCAACTACACAGGCCTTCCAGCAGGAATTGAACCCACGACCTTACGATTCTAGTGTAATGCTCTGACCACTGAGCCAATTAGCTGTCAATGCTAAAGAATCTAGACACTGAAATAAAGTTTATTATAATTATTATTATTGCCGAGAGCTTGATCGTGAGTTCTGTATATACAATAAGGTGGTAATGCCAGGAGAGAATTGGGTATATTATAAGTAATATTGGGCATTTCGAATTTTCCTTCACCCAAAATCCTTAGAACACGCTATGTAATCGAGTGAAATGCCCAATATTACTTATAATATACCCAATTCTCTCCTGGCATTACCACCTTATTATATATACAGAACTCGCGATCAAGCTCTCGGCAACGCCCTCCGTGGCTCAGTGGTCAGAGCATTGCACTAGAATCACAAGGTCGTGGGTTCAATTCCTGCCGGAAGGTCTGTGTAGTTGCATTTTTCGCAACTGGTCCGGTTTGGTCTTAAAATGTATATATACACTACTATTTTAGTTGGCTTTGTAAATATATAATGCTGTAAGTTTCTCAATAAAATTCAAAAATCATCCAAATTTTTTAAATATGCTAAAACGTGCCACTAAAAATATGTTTTAAAAACTTTCAAAATTTTGCTCAAATGTGCTGTCAGATCGCGGGAAATGCCATTTTAGAGACCCAAATTTCAAAAAATTTCCGGGGGACCCCCCCCCCCCACACACACACACTGGTGTACCCCAAGTAAAACTCAATCTCACAAAAAAAAACGGACCTAACCTCGAACGCTTGGATAAAACCCTGCTGTCACCATTGAGCCACTGTAACTCAGATGGTAGACAAACGACAGGCTCTTGCAGGATCGAAGAAAGAGGAAAGAGCCTGCACGGACTCCATACAATTTTGAACATCCGCCCCCATTTGAGATAAAGCCAATCAACCCTGCATAAATACACGTCAGACGTGTGCTTGTTCGTGTGTAACTGAACAAAGCAAATCAAATAGCATTTCTTTCTTGTCGACTGCGAGAAACTGATCAAACGGAAAATTTCCATTGTGCGTGCATTATTGAATATTTTGTTATTCTTATCCTTAATATATGGTTTGCATACTGGTATTTTTGGCAATTTTCTCTTCCTTTTTACAAGATTTACTGAACCATTGCAATAAGTACGCTGTTTCTTCGTTTCACTCCAAGTCTAGATGATGGTTTGACTGTATACTATTTCGCATTTTCGAATTTCATTCGAAAATCCAATCTTTTGCCTCTTGAGATTTAAGTACACAACATCCAACTTCATGAATAAGTTAATAACCCACTTTAAGATTTGCATTTATGATTGACGTTATAAGACAAACCGACCAATGAGAATTTTGCATCATGATTTAGGACGCAGATATCTAAAATTCTATAGCATCCGTGCAGGCTCTCCCTCTCTCCCTTCCTCCACAAGAGCCTGCTCGCAGACTAAAAAATTCTCATTCCTCCCTCCCTATTAATTTTTTTTTCTATGCATGGGATACAACGTTTATTGGCTTACTTCTACACTGTTTTTCCAGTAGCTTTGATTATTTTCCAAATCAGCTCTGTGTATTTCAATAACCTGACGAAACGTGGATAACTTGGATTCATACTGATCGCGAATGGTTATGACAAACTGGTTGAATTGTCCTTGACTGTCGTCTTCGATGATTTTATACTGTTCTTGAATCTGTTCAACGATTCTTAGGTGTGTACCTTTCATGCGTTTCATATCGTCCATGACCTGAAAAAATACATTAGTTTTTGCTAGAGATATTTGGGCAAACAGATGTTTGGAAGACGTTTGTCAAGTTTGAGTACTTAAAGTGCTGGTATCACTTGTGGGGTTCTAACGTATTTAAATAGAGTAGAAAAAATCAGTTAATAAGTTATTTTGCCGTTTTTGATTTAGTCAAATAGTTCCTGACATATTGGCTTCTGAACATGCCAATTTTCAGAAATTTCCGTCGTTCATTTTAACACCTTGGGGGCCTGGGACTCAGGAACGAGTCAATTCAAAACAACTACGTTTCGGCTTATTAATTCACAAAAACATATATTTGACTGAAAAATCGAAATGTCGAGCTCACACCCGTTTTCCAGTACGCACGAGGGTTCCAACTAAGAAGACGGTCGGCTTAGGTTCCTGAGTCCCAGGCCCCTGTGCTTAAAAATGAACGACGGAAATTTTTGGCGAAAAGCCGAAATTGGAATGTTTGAGCGAGCGCATAAAAGGGAACCCTCCCCCCCCCCCCCCCCCGCCCGCCCGCCCCGGCTACGCACTGACAGTTTGAAATGTCAACAGTCAAGTCAACAACGAGTCAGTGCGCTGGTGAAGTTTTGAGAATTATCTTTAATTTATAACCTTTTTACCTTTCAATTACCCATGTAAATTGTAAAGAGAAGCATAAGAGTCTTAGATAAAAACAATTCTGAAGTGATTAAATTTGTTTGGTCAATGAATTTGTAAAATATATAAGCTTATATTATGACCTTGCTTTCAAACGATGTTTGAAGGTCACGTATAGCTGCTTTGTCTTTTGCCGTTTTTTAAAATAGAGTTCCACATAAAAGACAATACTTTGATATTTAACTAAAACAGACCATTTAAAAGAAAGACAATAAATAGTTTATTATATTAACTTTGCACGTCAATATATCACAAATTGAGAACTTTTTAGTAGTCATTTGTCTGGCTTTCCAGACAACATGTACTGTCGGTCGTGCAAAAACAAAGTTGTCGCCGTTGAAAAGTGAGATGATGTTCAGACATCTACATGGAGATATTCATTATCAACATTCTTGGTGTATATAAGAGGGTCTTATAATTACAAGGACGGAAGATATGAATGAATAAGCAAAGAATACAGACACCATCTGCATTCAACAAGAAAAATGGTGAGACGCTTGGTCTTTTTCGTACGGTTTTTCCTCACCTTAGTTTTGTTTCGACGTATTGGAAGCGTAATTTTTCGTCTTTCTACTCAAAATGATGTGTTACACTTGAAAAAGACAAATTCGACGTTCGGGAAGTGACAAGTTTAATTTAAAAACAGTAAACAAGTCTCACAAAAGCTCCACTCTTCAGTCTGAACCAAAGTTCCTCGGTAAGGCCGGAAGTAATTTTAGCTGTGTGGACCAATCAGATGCGTTTGGGCAGGATTGGCGGGGTACCTCAGCCGGTACTTATGCGCTCGCTCCGTGTTTAAAGGCTTATATTTCAGAAACTATTAAACTAAATCAAAAACGGCAAAATAACTTATTAACTAAATTTTTTTGATCTATTTAAATATGTTAAAATCCCACAAGTGATATGAGCACTTTAACTAATCAAACGAGAACGCAAGTCATCGCAAGTTGGCAGTCACGCTATCTCAGCCAGCCCCTCTGAATAATTTCCCGAAAATATTATGTACCGTGACAAAGTTAAAATGAAACCTTTATTTTGCTAATTTGGGTGTTCAAACAACCGCCGCAGAAATTTGTGACTGCCTACTTGCGATGACTTGCGGTCTCGTTTGATTTGGGCTTTAGAATACGTTTCTAAGCCCCACCCTGCCACCCAGTGTACAAATCTACTCTGTACTAAGTACACGCGTAAAAACGCACAGTTTGTTCACGGTTGTCAACAGGCGTGAACAATGTTGTGCTGCTCGCCTAAGTTCACTTATGGTTCGAACAACTTGTTCACGGATAAATCAACAGTCATGAACAAGTTGTTCCAACAGCACATTTTTATAGCCAACAACATTGTTCGCACATGATACAACATGTTGTAACAGCATGACGAAATAACAACGATGAACAACAATGTTACAACAATGGTGAACATGGTTGATGTATCAACACGTTCTTCGGTTGTTACAACATGCGTGAACAACGGTTGTTGTTTCATCAACCAGTAACAACTTGTCGAAGGGCCTTCTGACGAAGGGCCTTCGCTCGAAACGTTAGACTCCTACGTTCTCTGTTTCGGCAGTATATCTAACCTTACTATATTTCGAATGTTGTTTCAACACTGCCTACGCAGCACGCTACTTTTATATGAACAATGTTGTTCATTTATCAATGTTGTTCACATATGTCAACAAGTTGTTACAGCATTGTTCCGGCAACAATGCTGTAACAACTTGCGAGATTTTTACGCGTGTACTGTACCCTACATTCTTATAGTCAACCAGGATGTCCTCTTGCCTACGACTTTGCAATATTGATAGGCAACATTGCAATTTTGATTGGCGGATTCAATCAGCAACTTGCAAACGCTTTATCACCGTATTCTTCGATTGGGTTGCATAAAATGTTGGTTTCAAACATCGAACAACACATAAATGTGATGTTATACTTGAAGGTAACGGCTCTGACTTTATGTAAAATTTCGCATTATCCAAAGTTTGGCATTTCAATTAATCAAAGTCATTATCAAAGTTTGGCATTAGAAATTAATGTCATTAATTTGTGAGTTTATTTTTCATTCATCTCATTTTAACCAGTATATAAAGAAATCTATAAAAAATTTATTTTATAAATGATATTGGGCATTTCACTCGATTACAAAGCATGTTCTAATGATTTTGGGTGAAGGAAAATTCGAGTGTAGAATATATACATTTTAAGACCAAACCGGGACCAGTTGCGAAAAATGCAACTACACAGGCCTTCCGGCAGGAATTGAACCCACGACTTTGCGATTCTAGTGCAATGCTCTGACCACTGAGCCACGGAGGGCGTTCCCGAGAGCTTGATCGCGAGTGTTCATTACGTAACATATTTCTTATGATTCTGAGACTGATGTACTTTTTCTGGTTTATATGCTGTATTTTTATCTGTGTGTGTTTTTGTTTTGTTTTGTTTTGTTGTTTTTTTCCTTTGTTTGTAAATCTTTATAAATTTATATATATATATGTAATTCCGTTATCTACCATGTTCACCTGTATTACTAATTTTGTTAAACTGTCTATACTGTAATGTCTCTCTCGCTGCCTAGTCTTACTAGCCCACTATGGTTATTTTAGGCAGTGAGTACTCATATATAATTTCTTTTTTTTTCTCTTGTAATTTTAAATTGTGTAAGGTAATAATGAGTGCAAATAAAGGTTGTTGTTGTTGTTAGAGTTTCAAGCGATTTTTTAGGCAACTCGTCGAGGAATCGTGATAAAGCGTTTGCAGGTTGCTGACTGAATCAGTCAATCAAAATTGTAATGTTGCGTATCAATATTGCAAAGTCGCACACAAGAGAACATTCGGTTTGACTATGGCGCCGGCACGAAAACCATACCGGATAGGCCTTCTGTTGACACGCAAAACGCCTGCTCCGGCACAATTTCTGTGCCGGCACGCCTCTGCACCGCTCCGATCTCGAAAGAGGTACATCTTGTATCGAATAGCTTTTTGTGCCGTTCCAGCTCCAGTGTGAACGGAGTTCGAAATCGTCCCGGAAGTAAATTAATAGAATAGAGCGTGGGAATTGGTTGTATCGTCAGGTTTTCGTGCCAGTACAAAAGCTATCCAGTATAGTGTGAACGGGGGCCTATAATACCTTCTGCACACAATCTTTGGCGTAATACAAAGGAATGTACGCATTTTGCTCGCCAGCTGCAGTGGGCAGAACAAGAACTCCACTTGAATCAGAAGACATTGTTCTTTGATCTGACGAGAAAAAAATAATGAAAAAAATTAAAACACTGCACATACATGTATTTATGGTAAGCATCATTGTGAGAATGTCTGGCATCGATTTAAAACAACATTTTTGGCCAACTGCTGCATCCGGTAAAAATTAACATACATTGGACAATATTACAGTATATCGAACTTCACATAATATGAAGTTCTATTGATTTCAGTCGGAACAACTAACTCTAAGTAAACTTCATGTTATGTGAAGTTCGAATTTAAAATGCGAATTTTTAGCAACTTCAGGGCTCAAAATAACGTTTCATGTTACGCCGGTCATGGTGACTGGTCAGTTCCAATTGTGACCGGTCAAAGGTGATTTTTGACCGGTCAAATTTCACGATGCCCCCCCCCAAAAAAAAACACAAAACAACAAACAAACAAACAAACAAACAAACAAACAAACAAACAAACAAACAAACAAACAAACAAACAAACAAACAAACAAACAAACAAACAAACAAACAAACAAACAAACAAACAAACAAACAAACAACAAACAACAACAACAACAACAACAACAACAACAACAAAAAAAAAAAACAAGAACAAACAAACAAACAAAAAACCCACCAAAAACAACAGAACAAAACAACAAACAAACATAAAACAAAACAAAACAAAACAAAACAAAACAAAACAAAACAAAACAAAACAAAACAAAACAAAGCAAAACAAAACAAAACAAAACAAAACAAAACAAAACAAAACAAAACAAAACAAAACAAAACAAAACAAAACCCAAAAACCCACCAAAAAACCCCCCAACAAAACACAACGAAAAACATATAGTACTGATATGAACGTTTGTCATAAAAAGGAAATGCATGCAAAGTTCACTTATGAAACGGGTCTACAACAGCACAACGACAATCATTTTAAGTTCCTTCAAATGGAAGTAATAAAATTAATTGCAAGTAATATGACCGGTCAAAATGACCGGCGTTATACAAATTTGACCGCTCACATTAAAAATTTGGCCGGTCATTGACCGGTGACTGGCCGTTATTTTGAGCAGCCTTGAACTTGCCAAGCAGTCGCCATGCATCGTTAGCAAGTCAACATTGCAATGTTGTTGTCAATATTGCAAGGTCGCACTGTAAAGAACATCTGGTTTTACTGTAAAGGTTAATACAGGTACGGAACAGTATGGTAAATGCACTCACCGGTATCACCATTAACAATGGGTTCTGGTTCAATGGTTTTTGTAACTTCATTCTGTAATGAAAACAATGACCATCATCACATATATGGCACATTGATTACAATCACCATTACATAATGATTATCATCATCACCATTATCTGTATCACCATTGCCAGTAACACTCTCACCATATCAGTCATTATAACCACCATCACCATCACCACCACCATCACCACCACCATCACCACCACCATCATCACCACCACCATCACCATCACCACCATCATCACCACCACCATCACCACCATCATCACCACCACCATCACCACCACTACACCACCACCATCACCACCACCACCACCACCACCACCATCACCATCACCACCACCACCACCATCACCACCACCACCACCATCACCACCACCACCACCATCACCACCACTACCATCACCACCACCATCACCACCACCACCACCATCATCACCATAACCACTACCACCACCATCACCACTACCATCATCACCATCACCACCATCACCATAACCACCACCATAACCATCACGACCAACATAACCACCACTTATAAGTTATTATCATTATCATTACAGGACTGCTCATCACCATTATGACCACATCACCATTATCACTATAACCACTGCCACCATCATTATCACCACCACCATCACACCATACAATCACCATGCACTCACATCACCATTATCACCATAACCACTACCACCATCATTATCACCATCATCATTACTATCACAATACCATCACCATTATCACCATGCTCTCACATCACCACCATCACTATCAACCATCATCATTACTACCACAGTACCATCACCATACACTCACATCACCATTATCATTATCGCCACCATCATTAGTACCACAGTACCATCACCATGCACTCACATCACCATTATCACTATAACCACTACCACCATCATTATCACTATCATTATCACTATCATTACCATTATCACCATAACCACTACCACCATCATTATCACTACCACAGTACCATCACCATTATCACCATGCTCTCACATCACCATTATCACCATAACCACTACCACCATCATTATCACCATCATCATTACTATCACAATACCATCACCATTATCACCATGCTCTCACATCACCACCATCACTATCAACCATCATCATTACTACCACAGTACCATCACCATACACTCACATCACCATTATCATTATCGCCACCATCATTAGTACCACAGTACCATCACCATGCACTCACATCACCATTATCACTATAACCACTACCACCATCATTATCACTATCATTATCACTATCATTACCATTATCACCATAACCACTACCACCATCATTATCACTACCACAGTACCATCACCATTATCACCACTAGTTATTAATCACCAATAGTTATTAAGTTACTTATAGTTTTATAGTTATTAAGTTACTTTCTAGAATGTGAAGTGCTTTGGACTATACGAAATAGCACTATATAAATTGTACTATTATTATTATTATTACTACCATCACCATTATCACCATTAACAACTACCACCACCATTATCATCACCATTCACCACCACCAGCAACTCACCATTCACCACCAGCAACTCATCATTGTTACCAGTACCACACTAGGTCACCAACATCAGAACAATCACCATGACAATCAACATTCACACCATCACCACAATTTAAGGACCACTGTGTCAAAAATACACAAAACCAAATTCATATTACATGTATATGTAATATTTTCTCCACAAACCTCTGGTTCAGGGACAAACACTTTTACAGTATTCTTGGAAAATGGGTTTCTAAATGGTGAAATACGACTACCAGAACTATTCGATTGTCCCCCAATATCAGTGTTGGATTCATGAACATACCCATTGTTACTATAGCAACAAGAATAAAATCATATTGGAGCAAGTAAAGATACTAGCTAAACCAAAACGATAAGGCTTTTTTAAAAAGTAAATATATATATATATATATATATATCAGCATATCCTCTCATTTCAAAATGATGATTATCGTCATTTGTGAGATGTCGTTGAATTAACAATAATCATCATTTTAAAAAAAGAATTCCCTACCCCCAAACCCCCAACTCAACCCCCACCTCTAAACCTGACCCTAACCCTAACTCTCCTGACAACCCTAACCACAACCCTCTGGAAAAAAGACCCACCTCTCAGACCCCGACCACAACACCCCTAATGGTTCTTTTGTTATATGCAATTTAGTTTAACATCCCGCATGTGGGACAGAATCTCACTTGAGTATCATGATAATCATCATATTCGACTGTGTGAAGAAATGATGATTATCATGATACTCAAGTGAGAGGACATGCTGTATATATATATATATATATATATATATATACATATACATAATTTATTTTTTTACATACAATTCAGCTGATGGGCTCAAAGGCCTCTCAATAATTGACTCTGATGGGCCAACTGTAACGCGACGTCTCTTTCCTTTAGCACTGTTGCATTCTGTTTCCCGTACAGGAGCTGAACATGGCCTTGATGAAATTGTAGTGTCTTCCCAAGCATCTGAAAATCATTGAAAGTTTTACTCAACTATGTAATTGACTTTGCATAATTCTGTACAATAGCTTGGCACTTATTAGGAATCAATTCATTTATATGTACAGTACATTTTTCCAAAGCACAGACCTGATGCCAAGTTATTATTCTCAGGGATGTAGCCACACTGGGCAGCACTGGGCGGGACCATCCGACACAAATTCTTAGTGCCCAGCACTCAAGCTAATTTTTTCAATCCCACCCAGCACACCACATTATGAAATACTGTATACAGTTTTCATGCAGTAGATATACTTGCAATTTAATCCATCATTCATCAAGCTCAGAAATAAGTACAGAATATAATAACATTATTATTACGTTATACATAACAGCACAAATTACTGATGTATAAAAACAAGAATATGTGCCAGATCATGTCTTGTAAACATGACTGTCGGGTTTCAAGGTATTTCAGGTATAAGTTGTTTTGCCGTTTTTGATTTAGTTTAATAGTTTCTGAGATATAAGCCTTTAGACATGCCAATTTTGGCTTTTTGCCAAAAATTTCCATTGTTCATTTTTAAGCATGGGAGCCTGGGACTCAGGAACCTAAGTCAACTGTCTTCTTAGTTGGAACTCTCGTGCGTACTGGAAAACGGGTGTGAGCTCGATATTTTGATTTTTCAGTCAAATATATGTGTTTCTGTGAATCAATAAGCCGAAACGTGGTTGTTTTGGATTGACTTGTTCCTGAGTCCCAGGCCCCCAAGGTGTTAAAATGAACGATGGAAATTTTTGAGAATTGGCAATGGCAAAATAACTTATTAACTTATGATTTTTTCTGCTCTATTTAAATACATTAAAACCCCACAAGTGATATAAGCACTTTGACCATGCCTCTTCAGGCATTTGCATTGTATAGGTAATTAAAAACAAAGACATGATTTTGTATGACAGCAGTTGAGTACATGTAGTTTATATTTTTTTTGTAATTAGTTTTCTACTTTGTTAATTAAAATAAACTGTTGTTCATTTATGTAATTAATTACTATACTTTATAGAAATATTCTTAAAAATGATGAGATACTCGTTAAGAAATGGCATTTCAGACCTTTATATTTTGCAGATCTACTTTATTATATTATTTTATAATTGAGTGGTTGAAAATCTACAAGTTGATGTTACCTTTCCTTGACCCACTGTCAGGAGTTCCCCGTCTACTTTCACTAAGTTCTTCATCAATAGGAACAACTGTGTTTCTCTTTATTCTTGACTGTTTACAACCATCTGACGTGCTTTCAGATTCACCATCAGCGTCGTTGGATAATCCGTTTCTTGTACTGTCACTGAGAATGGTTTCATGAGTGGAGTTTATATCAGATGTAGTTGTTGTAGCATGTTCTGGTTGAGCTGTACCTCCAAACGCAGTATTATCAATACCATTCTCTGCTTCTCTCACAGAGATTAAACTACCTTTGAGCCTCTCACTACCAGAATGACTTTCTGAATCTGTCCAAGCTAGAACCAGAACATAATAATGTATGATAGTTACAATGTACAGGTACATGTAGTACAGTCTGTAAAAGTAGATGTTTACCATAAAAGTACTAGATTTTTGTCAAAGTTGATCACAATTTAAAATAAAAAATCTGCTCTGTTTTGTAAATTTGGTGTACTAAATCTTTATAAATTATATCTTGTGTAAAAAGCGATTTATTTATTATATGGCTTTGTAATATCCTAAGTTCGGATTGGTCATGATGTACAGTCTGTAAAAATAAGTATCCAGCCCACATTACATTACGTTATGTTAACTTGCTGATATGTCAGTACTCATCGCACTGATGACTCATCGTTTTTGCATTTTTTTATAGAACCAAAGTGTGCTTGGTTGTATGAAAAGCGCACTTTTTGTTGGGTGATGAGCAATATGTGCAATGTATTTCAAAAATTGGACATGGATGAAATTACAGATAGGGGGTGTTTTGAAGTACTGTTCGATCTGGGAGTTGCTGTATTTGAGAGCGAACTTTTCTGTGTCAACGTCTCCGATTCTTTGTGCTGATATCCAGCAGGTATGAGTTTGTGTAGTAGGTCGTACCAGCAGCAAGCTGGTTGATGTTGCATTTGGAGGGGATTGTTGTGGCTACAGCGTAGGTGAGGTGGGATCGAACATAAGCAGTCTTTTTTTTTGTATTTGGATAAATATAAATATATATATATATATATATATATATATATATATATATATATATACATATTTGTGAAATTCATTAATACAGCCCTCTGAATCTGCGATGGCATTCAGCAAAGCCATCGTATTTGCCGTTGCTATATGGAATTACGACGGCAAAAAAATGCCGTCGGCAAATCTGGCTGCAAACATATTTATATTCCCCACATTGTATTACCGAAATCAGTAGAGTGTCTTTTCTGGAAGTAAAAAGACGCTTTTTGTCAACAACAGCTGTGAAATTTGTAGAGATTAAAGGTTTTCACGGTGAAACACTGATTTATAGCTGCTGCTGATAACTATAGTTGCGGTAGCAGCAAGCATTGCTTAACGTCTTCTTTTGCCACCAGCATGCTGCCAGTGTTATCATTTATGGTGGTATTTTTTTGCCGTCGGCATGCTGTCGGGGTTTTCATTTACAACGGCATTTTTTTGCCACCGACTTTTTTGCCAGATTCAGAGGGCTGTTAATAATTCATGAGTTTGCAGCCAATCCAATTTCAGAAATTACGTCACATGTATACCCCTGTAAACCCCATACAAACTAAAACCAATGATGCTAATTAGTTACAACCACTAGTGGATGTATACTCTTCTGATATAACCACTAGTGCTTGTAACTAATTAGCATCTCAATATCCCAAAGGGATTTTTACTATTCATTCATTTCACAAGTTGTTTACAACACTCACATCCTTGTTGTATTGAATATACAATCACTCACCTTTGGCTCGTGATTGTATAATTCAATACAACACGGCCACTCGTGTTGTAAACATTACATATATATATATAGGGTTTTGCTAGACAACAGGCAATTAACAAATTGAGTTTCTGTTACTGTATAATATAAACAAAAGACGTTCAAAACTTGATTTGAACATATTTATATTTAGCTCTCTACTTACTAAACTTTATTACAATAAAAAGTTTTTAAAAAGAGCTTATCTTACAGATGTACACCCTACCTTGGTCCTTCAGTTCAATTTCTTCAGACGAAGATGTTCCTTGTTCCTTTTGCGAATGCTTTGAAGGGGCAACTTTCGGTTTCCTTGTGGCCATCATGTTGAAACAAATCAAGTGTTTGAACAACTTGTAAAAAGTCCGCTATTAAACCATTTACTTAACCAACTTTATCAAGCTCAGAATACAGCATAACCAAGATGATATTATATTAAATTCCTTAAGCACTAACGTTGTTATAATCAGCAAATTTCATTCACCAAAGCTGTCTGCATTCTCAAACTTTTGGACATTTTCACGCCATTTCAATCAGAACCATTCTTGCCATTTTAATTAAAAACAGCACACTTGAAAACAAACCATCTTTCTTTTGGGGTTTGTTTTCAGACGGGACGTCCTTGAAAAGAATAATATCTGATGAATAAATGAATATTTATAAGTCATCGTTACTACAAACACAAAATTACAAAACCAAAATATTCTTAAGTGTCACTTTGTTTGACTTGCGCATGCTCTATACAAACGCTGGCCACTTTACTTCGGACTCAAATGTCTCTTTCCTTCTTTTTCAGGTCTTTTTTTTCGTCCTTTTCTTTTCTATTTTTTTAATTTATTTAATCAACTTTCAAATTTTACATTATAAGACAGAGGAGGGTATATAACAAAAAACTGTGAACAGAATTAAAGATTTCATAGCGTAGACCATCATTAACCATAACCTCTTTCCGTTTAATACTAAGAAATTAAGTTGATAGAAGATGGCAAGCGGATATATGAAATTTATAACCTAGCCTATGTGCAGACATTTTACTCAATCATGCAGGTTTGCACTTTGCGAATATATATATATATATATATATATATATATATATATATATATATATATATATATATAGACCTTATTCAAAAATGGCCACCGAATTAGATTTCTTTTATGTGCATATAAATTAGCCCTTATGACCTCGTTTTAAAGTAAAAATTCTTTTGAATTTCACACATGAAAACGAGTTAATAAGGGCTAATTTATATGTATATAAAAGAATTTTAATTTGACGGCCATTTTTGAATAAGGTATATATATATATATATATATATATATATATATATATATATATATATATATATATATATATATATATATATATAATTATATAATTATATAATTATATAATTATATAGAGAGAGAATAACACGTGGATGGCAGCGCGGAAATATGAAATTTATTTTGAGTGTTGAGTAGGATGTCTTACGAGTGAGCAAAGCGAACCAGTAATAAATTTCATATTTCCAAGCATTCATGTATTGTTCTGTTTATTATATAAAAAAAATAGTCCTATTTCAGCACAAAAATAGTAGCACAAGAACAATTAGCCTGGTTACCTGGCCCAATTAAAGAATATGGACCAGTAACCACTAAAAACTTCTGCTTTCCTAGCTATTCGTTGAAATTTCCGCGTTTTTAGTGGCTATGAGTAAAACTGACATCGTCATAAGTGGATTTAGCCCTGATGACGCGAGAATGAGATTAGTGGTTACCTGGCCCATATTTCTTTTGAAATTGGGCCAGGGTACCAGGCTAAAAAACAATGTACCCTGCTTCTGACGTCAGAGACCATCAAACAAACTGGAATATCTTGCAAACGAAGAAAGATGAAAAAAGTTGTAAACGATCTTCTACATGTACTACAACTTTACGAGTTCTTTCAAATTAGACAAACCTTATGTGAAATCAAGATAATTTTTAGAGAGTTGTGGTCATGACACGATTTTTTTTTTTAAATTCTGAAAGTCGTATATATGTTTTCTATATAATTTGTTCTTTGATAATTTTTTTTGAAATCATTCTTGTAAGTGATAATTAAGTGTATTAGATCAATGATCACAAAACAACTTAAAAAAACCGGGGCGAATTTTCATGTCATGTGTTAGGTTCTTAAATAGGTTCCTATTTTCTTAAAGTGCATACGAAACAAACTTAAGTTGTTTTATTTGAAAGCACACTTAAAATGATAGAGCTAGTAACATCTTTTGCAGTTTTTCGTTTCCTTGCTTCGTTCTTGAGATATTTCAGCTGTCTATTTGATGTAAATGTCACATTTTGCAACGTCACACGGCCTACAATACAGTCTCTCGTTCCGTATGATGATATATAACATACAACCCAACACGCGTGTATGATGCATTTCATCATACATGTCTTTAATAAAGAGGTTATTAATGAAACCCTTTCCCCCCTAACCCTAATCCTCAAAAATGTGCATTTCCCGGGGGTAACCCTAACCCTAACTTGAAAAGTGTCGGGCGGGGGTAGCCACCTCCTCCCCCTCCAAGCTCCCTAATAGTCTTTGTAATTTATGGTCAACAGTTCTTGACAAATATTGTGGGATGCGCAGTGAGTTTTAATCCGTTAATTGGCGCATCTTAGAATAAAAACATGCACATGTATGATGAAATGCATCATACACGCGTGTTGGGTTGTATGTTATATATCATCATACGGAACGAGAGACCATGTTGCGGCCTAATGAGTTATCGAAAACATAGAGTTTTGTTTTCGTCTAGGGGGACTGAAGTGCTGAACAGGGCCTTTTTAAGAATTTTCCCGTGGGAGGTGTTTACAAAAAGGGATTCTTCTAGGGGTCCGGGGCATGCCCTCCCTGAAATTTTTGAAATTTAGAGTCTTGGAAATGCCATTTCCTGCATTCTGAGGGGTGATTTTTAAGAACACTGAAGGTCATGAAATGTCATGAAAACTTGTTAAAATACAACACATTTCAACAATTTTTCAATGTTGTGTTTACTGGGTTGACTAGCTTATCACTGTATATGGGTGTTTTTGGCTGACAGGAATTAGGCTGTAACAGTTACTTTATCCTAACGAGTAACCTATAATTTGTGAATGGTGATTGATGAGTCAGTTGCTGCAAAATTTCTGGGGGGGGGGCTCAGCCCCCATTGAGACCCCCCCCCATACTCTACACCTATCATCGAAAAACGTTATATATCTTTGCTATTGTTAAATATAATCACTTGACAATCTACATGTTTAGTCAGTTCTGGGCGAAACACACACACATGCTTCCCTCGAATTATTTTCGATTGATAATAGCAAAGATATATCGTTTTTCAATAACTCTTTATGCACATGTGACGTTAAAATGTTTAATTTGCATATCAAACAAACTGAAATATCTCAAAAACGAAGCAAGGAAACGAAAAACTGCAAAAGATGCTACTCTATCATTTTAAGTGTTCTTTCAAATAAGACAGACTTAATTTTCGTTTCATAGGCTGATAGGCACTTTAAGAGAAAAATACTTGTCAGTCAATACTGAAACTACACCTAACTCTCCGTTGATCAACTGTTACTGTTACTGTTACTGTTACTGTTACTGTTACTGTTACTGTTATTAATAGTTTATACTGTACTCACTGAAATTATATATATATATATATATATATATATATATATATATATATATATATATATATATATATTTATTTATACAAAACCCTGGTTGCTATGCGTGTTTTCATTGGTTGTTGCCCATGATCTATCAGAGGACAGACACATGGTCACGTCAGAGCACGTCCCAAAATCCGGCAAGAAGTATTGTGTAATTTTTATATTGTATAAAACAAATAGATTCCATTTTTTTGTTGTCTGTTCAGTTATAGATGCACAGAAGACGTCACAACGTGGTAAGAACATCAGTGACCCACTCGACTGCGTCTCGTGGGCCACTTTTTTGTTCTTACCACGTTGTGACGTCATCTGTGCATCTATAACTGAACAGACAACGGCAAAATGGAATCTATTTGTTAATTATTATATATATATATATATATATATATATATATATATATATATATATATATATATATATATATCGGACAAGATGTTCAGCTACAGCTCAAAGTTTTGTAAAAGCTTTATTAATAAAGTAAATTTTCGGCAGCATGCCACCGCCTTCTTCAGAAGTAAAGAAGGAAATATATTAATGTGGTTGCAGTTGAGACGAGTTTGGTCCATTGTTATCTATATCTATATATATATATATATATATATATATATATATATATACATCTATAATCAGTGTAGAGGCATTTCTGTACGGTATATCAATTTTTTATATTGAAATTTTGATGTCTGGTTGCCGTATAAAAACAATTCCGCAAAAACTCATTAATAATACATGAGGAAAACACAAAGGAAATCAGTACCATGTCCGTGGTTTTATACCTTGATAAAACTTCTTGACGTCAGAAAGAATACTATCATTAGTCATAACATCCAATAACGAATCGTTTTTGAAGCCATTCAAAACACTCGCATCACGTGTTTTATCAGATCTAAAACACTCGGGCTGGGCCCTCGTGGTTTTAAATCTGGTAAAACACTCCTGCTGGTTTTTTAAATATTGTTTTTGCTATTTTCACCTGATTTTTTAAATAAGAATATAATATGTTCTAATTTTTAGACTTAACAGGTTCGTATATAATGGGGGTTTACAGTGGCGTCGCCAGACCTGGGAGAGTGGGGGGGACAAAATGATGACGTCATCGTTATATGACGTCATAGGTATATGACGTCATCGGTATATAATGTCATAATTGTTGGTACTTCATGTTAATTCTATATAATAGTTTTTATATAGATAATTGTGATTTTAAAATATATATGATCGTTTCGGGTGCATTAACCTTAACCCCCAAACATTCGTAAACTTAACCCAAATTGTTGTGTGGACCTAACACATAGTAGAAACGCTCTAGGGGATCCGGGGGCATGGTCCCCCGGAAAATTTTGAAATTTAGAGTCTCGGAAATGCCATTTCCTACATTCTGAAACGTGAATTTTTACATTCTGAGGGGTGATTTTTAAATTCTTGTACGGTGTTTGAAAAAACTCTCAGATTGTAGTACATAGTTTATATTTTTGGGCACCTAGTTTGGACACCCAAACCGGTGTACTGGCGTCTCAAACCACCTGGATATGGCCCTGAGTGAACTAACGCATCAAAAGATATGAAAAACACATTCACATACTTGTAAACTATTTGTCCAGCTAGCGGCGTGAGCTGAGCACTTGGAATCATTACATACCCCCCCCCCCCCCCCCCCCCCACGTTTCTCACCGGATTTGGAAGAATCTCAAAATTGGCCTTGAAGAGAACTGGGGGGGACAGGTTCTTATATAATGAGGGTTTAAATACCAAAATTTAAAGGCAATACGCGTTCCATTGCCCTTGAGTTGCACCCGCGAACGCAAAATACGCACTTTCAATATGAATTAAAAAACAAACACAGCATAATCATTAAATTGATTAATCCGTAAAAGTTTGCGTCCTACATTTTTAAACATGTTTGCCGTTATTTGTACAAATTAGGATGGAGCATTTACTCACGATCAAATTAAGTTATTTTAGTCACAACTTCAGACATGGTTTGTATTACGTGCGTTGCGGAACTGAAGGCTATTAAAAATGTTAAGAAACAATCCCCCGCAAATTTCAATATTTTCTTTTATATATATATATTGGCTTTTTGTTCTAAAATTTGACTGGAAGAGATATATTTAAAAGGTGTCTTCATGTTATCTTGGAAAAGAAAGAAATAGGATAAACGATCGGTCTGGTTTGTAATCTGATTTTGTTGTCCAAAAATGCCAAACAATTTGAAATGCGTGATGTACATTTCACGCGGCATACTTTCACCATATTTGGAATCATCTCTGATTGGTCGATCCACGCTGTGGAAGCCATTCGGGAGTTCACCGGAAGTGGGGTGATTATGTTGATGAGCAGATCTCGTCCTTCCAACCTCACTCACTCGCTTCTTCGGTGTTGTGTTGCTCGGTCCAAAAGAACTGCTGCACTCGTCGTCTGATCTCTCTGTCAGGCCTTTAGAAACATTCTTTAGTCTTTTCTCGTGTTTTAACACCAATCGTTCACCATGGAAGCCGTCAAGAAAAAGATGAACAACCTGAAGTTGTCGCTCGAAGAGGCAGAAGAAAAAGCTTCGAAGGCAGAAAGGGAGTTAGCAGATGCCAACGAGAACGCAGACAAGGTGAGGGCTCGACCTTCTGTCGTGTTATTTCCATACTTTGCTGGCTTCATTTCTTGAAATCTACACCTAGAGATCTTGCTTAGGTGCTTCCTATATACTCGAACAGACTTCAAGTGCTTTTCAATATATTTTGGTCAAGATTTAGAAATTTCGATCCTTATTTGAACTGTGATCTAAAAAAAAGTGAGTTTTCCTTCAACTGTTTTTTCTTTTCGTTTTAGGCTGAAGCTGAAGTGACAGAATTGACGAAACAGTTAGAAGAATTAGAAGATGAACTCGATTCGGCTGAATCTAGTCTAGCTGAAGTTAATTCGAAACTTCACGTCGCAGAAACAACAGCCGATGAAAGCGAGCGGTATGTTGAATTCCTGTGGCTGACAGTATTACTACCAACTTAAATAACTCACTCCTACTTGAATACTTCGCCTTGAAATGTTTAAATATTTCGTTAGGAAGTTCGTGTTGTGATTGCATTAAATTCGCTCTCGAAAATGCCCAACCCAAACAGTTAAATCTTGAATGCCATGAATGGCCCCCGTAAGTTGGTCGGCCTAAACAAGAAATATGTGGCAATTTCTCACGCCTATGGGCAACTTATTAGTTGTTTGTGCTCGTCCAGTTACGGTGTATTAATTTTTGTAGTTTAGAGGATTATGTACTGTGTTTTTCAACGTCAATTCAGGAACAGACTTAGCACGAAGTAAAATGTAACGTATCTTGACAGCTAAACGACGGCGCTAGCGTAAGAGTATCAAATTTACATTTTTCTGAACGGTTTGGAACAGCTTTTAGCGTAGAGATCCTCTCATTTATGTGGAATTAGCCAAAACATGGACGAAGCAAATGTTTTGAGTTTGCAAAGGATGTTTGCAGTCGTTAATCGTGACACAGACTACAGTATTGCTTCATTCCATTTTTGAGAGCCCAATGCCAAAACACTCATCTTTCGTCTATTCCCTAATTACAGAAGAATTTAGGCGTTTGTCAACAACGCTAGGTATTCCGAGACGTTAATCTCTGTGAAACGAAATAAACGTTGTAGTCCCAGCTCGCCGAATTGACAAACAGACGAAAACATTTTCAGACAAGTTGTGTTTGTGTTATTAAATCCAAGGGCAGTTGGGGGTGGGGCCGTAAAGTGTAACCCTGTTGTGATTGCTATAGCAAATTGTTTTTCTGTCTTGCTAAAATAGCCAAATATTTTGCTTTTTCATCACGAGTTTGCTAAGATCTGTCAGGGTTTGTATAAACAGTTTGGTAGTTGATAATAGTACAGTACAACAGCTGATTTTTCATTCATGGTTTATGTAGTTAATACCAACAGACTTTTATCTGTTAAATCCGTGTGTTAGTACTGACAAAGCATGTGGAAAGCCAATTCCCCTTTGATGTACAGCTCACCAGTTTCAAAAGCTGAGATGTGGTGAACTAGAATTTATTTGTTTAATCATTAATTCTGGCACTACATCAGCATTTTGCATCTTGAAAAACATATCACCCAATAACATACTCATCTTTGTAACTTCAATTACTGTTGGCCGAAACATTAGTATGCTGGTATATAGCGTAGCTACAGTAACCCATCATAGTTAGTAACTGATTAGTCGATGAAATCGTAAAATACACAATTTCTGTTACATGCGAAAATAACCAAAACTTGAAATATGTTAGCTAAGTAACATGTAATTCTGAACCTTGTCATTTCAAGTGGCTAGTAGATTTGTTCAACAGGTATTGTTCAATATATGTCAATCACTGTATCCATAACCTGTTCCTGTAGTTGGTAACTTGAGCTTTTGAAAATATATAATAAGTATAATAACACTATATTTGTGTTTTATTTTAGGGCTAGGAAAGTGTTGGAAACTCGAGGTCAAACAGATGATGAGAGGGTTGGTATCTTAATGTTGATTATTTCACTGGCTTACTGTGTCTGGATTTTCACATAGATTACAGTCAAAATGCAAATACCTTCCCACTTCTGTAGTTGTTTGTATATTACTATATTTCTGTAGCCGCACTGAAGCGTGAGCAATGTCTAGCTGACTAGCATTATAAGTCATCAATTCTTAATGTATATTTTGTGTGTTAGTATCGATTTGGGATAAACATCCAATGTATTATGAATAAATGCCATTTAAAGCTAAATTATACTATTTATATACAGTTTTCAAAAAAAACAGGCTTTGGTAGTGGTTACAGAAACACAGTAATACCAGTCCATTGGCATATGTGTGAACCCAACTGCATGTGCTGTTTATTGCACATGTGAAAAGTCATGTTCAATTGTTCATCCACATTGCAATTGTGAAAATGTGTGAAAGTTTCAGTAATATGTCACATCTCACAATGTAATGTAAGGTCTCACAATGTAATATAAGGTCTGACAATATAACAGAAGGTGTCACAATGTAACGTAAGGTCTCACAATATAACAGAAGGTGTTACAATGTAACGTAAGGTCTCACAATATAACAGAAGGTGTCACAATGTAATGTAAGGTCTCACAATGTAATGGAAGGTCTCACAATGTAAGATAAGGTGTCACAACGTAACGTAAGGTCTCACAACGTAATGTAAGGTTTCACAATATAACGTAAGGTCTCACAGTGTAACAGAAGGTGTCAAAATATAATGGAAGGTGTCACAACATAATGCAAGGTCTCACAGTGTAACGCAAGATCTCAAGATCTCTGTAATACTTTTCACAGCGGAGTACGTTTAACATTTTACAACTTAATTAATGCGTTAAAGTGAAAGATAACATCTTACAATGAATATCAAGCAACACAGCTTTCTTTTTCAGATGTGTAAGATATATAAAAGTTAGGTTCATATTTCTGTGCTTTAATTGATAATTTTAAATGCACATGCGATTCGCACATACAAAATTATTTACACATGCGAACTGTGCACACATGCAATTTTGCACCCAAAAAGGACTGTAATACGCAACCAAATACAGAGAAGAAGTGGGAAGGTATTTCCATTTGATTGTAATATGATAACTCAAAACATGACAAGTATCCAAAATGTCAATGCTGTGCTTTTGAATTGTTGCTTTATCAAAGGGAGTACCGCAAAAAATCTGTTCATGGCAATCAATCAACTAAATTGCTTTGTAGCTGTAATGTTACAACACATTCTAACTGAGTCCTGTAATGTTGTCAACTTTTAGCTGACTCAGCTTCAGGAGCAATTGAAAAGAGACCAGGAACTGGCAGAGGAGTCACAGAGAAAGTATGAAGAGGTACAGTGTGTTGAAAGTTGAAACAGCTTGTGGTATTTTACTAAAAACCCTCAAAGCACAGTAGAGATCAACTACAACTCTATTCATACGAGTCCCAAGCTTGAGAACAGGGTCATTCACAGGTGACTGGCTATCCAAGTACTAACCCCATCCAACCGGGCCTAACTTTGGAGCTACAGCAGTGAGGCAGTGTGCTATTGTACACACCACCTATGTTTCATGTCAGGTCAATAAACGATCTGCCACTGGTACCATGTAACCCAGTGCAACCTGCCACATGGTCGAGTTGCCGGTGACTAAACCGACAACCCCATCAGTCTCAGAACTGATGTGGTGGGTGTGTGGGTACACCTGGCAGGAATAAAAACAAAACCTGCTAAAGGGTGGAGGAGCTCACTTGAACCAATGGCCACCCACCCCAACCCCAATTATGGGTTAAATAGCAGAGTCACGGTGGGTGTTCCAGGTGATTTGGTTGTTATCCATCTATTAGGGACCGTTCATTATTTATCAGGGGGGGGGGGATGGGTGAGAAATTGCCAAACTTTCTCTTTTTTTTCAGGTACCCCCCAAGCAAAGTTCAAAAATTTGGTAGCCCCCCTGTTTTTATTTGACATAATTTCAGTGTCCCCCCCCCCTCAACCCTTGAAATCCTGACATTAATCTTAAAACTAACCCTACCTATAAAACCTCAAAATTCAACCCCATTAACCCTAAACTTACCTAAATATAACCTTAACCCCAACCTTGATTCCCACCTGACCCACACATTAAACCAATTGTCACCTTAACCTTCTCCTTACCCTCAATCATAATTGTTACCCTAACACCTTCAACCTCAAATTATAAACCATTCTCCACTACTATTCACCAACACGTACAATACACCAAGGATGGTAAGACAACCAGGATCTAAATACCTGAGCCTTATGCTTTACTTTACTTTACATTTTACAAAACACCACAAAATAATTCCAATTAAAGGCTTTTCTGAATGATTTTTCCCAATAAGAAATGTTTGTTTGTATAATAATGTTGATCATCAAAGATTCTTATCCTTGTTTAATACAAAAACTTCATGCCCCCCCCCCTTAAGAACTTATAAATTATTTCAGGGTCCCCCTAAAAGGAGTAGCAAAAATTTCAGGTCCCCCCATTTTCTCACCCATCCCCCCCTCTGATAAATAATGAATGGTCCCTAACGGCTGTTGGTGCACCGCACAAGTTGCTTGTGGAGTACCCATGGGCAAGCTCCTGTTACTGGAGATTCTGGCCAATCCACTGCATCGACACTGACTGGCAGTCATCCGGCTAGGCTTGCCATTGCCGGCTGTTAGTGTCGATGAGAGGGTGGTTTTGAAACTTGTGAGGAACTAGTAACCACCTAAAGCACTAGCACAGGTTGAATGTTAGTTGTTTATTACATTGTAGATTGCTGAAAGAATCAATCAACTTGAACAGGAACTTGATGAGAAAGAAGAACAAGCCCAAGAAGCAGAACTGTAAATTTTATTTTATACTAATAGGAATTTTTTATTTGCTTTATTTGTATTGATGATATACGTATAGGTTATTTTGAGGCCACGAGGGGATATGTGATTTATTCACCGAGGGTGAAGCCCGAGGTTCGCCCGAGGTGAATAAACACGTATCCCTGAGGGGCCTCAAAATAACGTACTTATTTTTCACATGGCAAGGTTGACAGGATTTCATAAGATAAGGAGTGGTGCGGGGGATATTAGATGGGAAGATTAGAGGAGAATATTATAGCGAGGAATGGTAGAGGAGAATATTAGGGCCTTAGAGGGGAATATTAGAGGGGAATATTAATCTATTGTTTTGCGAGGGGTTATTGAATATATCCCCCTAATAGAACAAAGGAAACCGAGGCATGTGAAAAATAAAATGAGATATTTTAGTCTTATTCAGGGAGGGGGTGGTAATGGGGGCTACTAATCCTGAAGCATGAAAAATAATATCCAGTGGTCTTGAAACATGAAAAATAAAAGGAAGCTGAAGCACGTAAAATAACACATTTATTTTTCACTAATATTTTTTTATGTTTAATAATGTGCTTGGATTTGACATGACCGGGTCTATCTCAGAAGAGAAGCACAAAAAATTGTGCAGTGTTGCCATACTGATGAAGAACAAATAATTAAAATTACCCCAATATGGAATATGAAAATACCTCATTACCCCCTCTTCAGGGCTACTGTACACAAAACATTTTAGCCAACATCTCTGGTCTGCTATTCAAGTAACTGACTTGGTGTTTTTAGACGTGCAAAAGCTTTGGAGGAAGAAGTGAACTTGGTTGGCAACAATCTAAGAAGCTTACAGATTAGCGAAGATCAGGTATTGGATACAATTATATTATACAAAAGAAGTACTTCATCAGGATATCCAAACACCAAGATGTCTGTTAAAACCGGAGGCAAAATAGCATCTCAAACCGTATTTTAAGCGAAAATTGAAGTACCTGTAAAAGTTTGCTTAATTTATGCAATTTCTTCCTGTAATGTCCAAACCATCAACACAGTTTAATAATTTAATAAAATCTTTGCCAACCAATATACCCAGCATAAAATAAAATTACACAATAATTATTACAAAGAGAAAAATAGCTGGCTGTATAGTGGCAGGGGAAACGTAATTCACATTTTTGAGCTACTCTCTGTACCGAAAAACAAAAGAATGATGTACAATCAAATAGAAATTAACAAGATATTGACAAAAGCATGTTAGTGTAAAAAGAAGTAAAAGGCAAGCTAATTCATTGTATTTTGAGATAAATTATTCCAAAGAGATCTTTAATTGAAAGAATCCAATTAAATAGGCGATGTTATAATCTCTTTAGGTAAAGAATTCCACTGATTAATATATCTATTAAAAATGAGTATTTGAAGTAACTGGTGCGTAAGAGGGCCTCTCTCTCTTGGAAAGTTTACCTGGATGAAAGAAAAGACTAATTGCTTAATATTACAATGTTTTTCTGTAGGCTAATGAACGAGAGGGCAGTTACGAAGAAAAAATTAGACAATTAGAACAGGAGTATGGAATGGTAAGACATTTGATAATTATATGTTTTCTCATAGCAGCAAGGTTTGAATTAGTTGATGAAAAACGATGTGCAACTTTTTTTTGAAAATATGTGCACTTGGCCACGCCACACGATCAATAAGCGAGAGACTGGGGAAAGTCTAATGTGGTTCTGACATTAGGTAACTTTAAATGCATTTCAATCGCTTTCGGACTCTTGATCAGAAAAGTAGGCATGCCGGTGCACTGCGTCAGATGTGTCGTTGTTTTTCTTCTTTCGTTTCTCGGGATAATCATGGCCTCCAAATCCAATTCTGCGCTTTTTTTGACCATACCACCGATCAAATGCAGCTGTTGGGTCATATTCCTTGACTGAAGGACTGAAGGATATTCGCTAATCCTTAAGAGACTAGCTGCGGTTTCATTCTCCTCATTGCGGAGAACATTCGCTCCACTACAGCATTCGAGATTGGTGTAATCAATAGCAGTTCGATAATATGCAGAATGTTTGAAAATTGCAGTTTACTAGTTGGTGAGGAAAATATGGCACCCCAAACATCCTGGTATGGAAATTGTTATATGTCTCCAAAATTAACAGCTTCAGCAAACTCCATTCTGTAAGCATCGTTTCTCTAGACACATCACAATATCACACCTTGACCTGACACCTCACACCTGAGATAAAAAGAACTTTATCCATGTCAAAGATTCGCAAACACCCTGCTAGATCAAAGCCAATTCAAAGAGCTTCAAAGCGAAAGCGCTCTTTATAAAATCATAAGAAGACAGATTGGCAATGCATTACCTATAAACGTGGATGGATGCTCATTAGTCCCAAGTCTGATTTTTTTTTTGCACATCGTTTTGTAAAGTGATATGCAATTTTCACTATGATTTAGGCCAAAACGATGTGCAAATTGCACATTGCACACCGTTAATTCGAACTCTGCATAGCAGCTTCCTGACTGCTGGTTGATTGCACTTAGGGATGAGCCGATCAATGAAAATCAAATTTACCGATCCGATAAATTCCGATATGATTTACGATCTGATCGGCCGATTTATCGGTGGTTACCGATATTTGCCAACAAGAATTCTGGACACTTGAATTTGCGGCAAAACACTAGCAAAACATAACATTGTATATTGACAAAGATAACGTGATCATTAACCATCAGCAAGAATGGAGTTTAAGTTCAAAAATGATGATGAAAAATGCGATTGATGAAAGTCGGAAAAAAAAGTTTCACAAAACAAGAAATACGATGTGTTAAACATGATGCACTTATCAAATTAAATTTGACTGTTTCTTTGTGGAATCACTATAACTTAGCGTTTTTCTTAAAAAAGAAAATGAAATTCACAAGTATAAAACCCAGGATAGTATTTATCGGACCACCGATATATGTTGATGTGATCAGCCGATAACCGATCAGCCTGAAAGTTGCCGATTATCGGCTTCTACCGATTAATTTCCGATTATCGGCTCATCCCTAATTGCACTGCTTTCAATTTCATATTCATTTAATTTTTTTGAATTATACTATGTATATTACTATACTGTACTACGTGTATGTGTGAGGAGTGCAAACATGGGCCATGCACATGGAGCAGAGTGCAAGATTGGAGAGAACAGAGATGAGGATGATACGATGGATGTGTGGTGTATCTTTGTGGGGTAGAGTGTGGAGTTGAGAGAAAGAATGGGGATTGAGGTGGAACTGGTTGAGATGACTGGGGTGTGTATTACAGAAAGATAATTGTGATTGGGTGGAAAAAAGCATGTCATATGAGGTGTGTGGAAGAGGAAGGCCATGGATGACATGGAGTCAGGTTGTGGAGAGGAACCTGAGAGTGTGGTCTAAAAAGGGAGGATGCACAAACAAGAGAGAAGTGGAGGAAACTGCTGTGGGGAGCCACTGGCTAACCCTTTGCATAATTGAAGTTTTCTGCCAGCTGAGGAATGAAAGAGGCAGAAAATGTATTTATCACACAGGACAAAAAGGTTATCTAATGGTGTAAAACTGTTATCGTTGATTAAAGGTCAGGCACTGTCTACTGCGTGGTGGCTGCATTCCCTGGTAGTGTGTGAGAAGTGGGGAAAATGGTCATAAAACTTGTTGCGTTTTTTTAAATATTGTACTGGTTGATAGAAATGGAGAATAAGACAAGCTTGTTTTCTCTTGTTGTACATTAGGCGACAGAAAGAGCAGAAATTGCTGAAAAACGAGTGAAAGAACTGGAAGAAGAAACAGATGACCTCGAAGGTAAGTCCTTTTGATTTTCTCCTGGACACCAAGTTGATGTTCACGGGCATAAATGTGTTTGGCCCAACTCAAGCTCATTTTAGCCCAAGCCAAAGGTGAGGGTTAAAATGAGCTCTGAGAAGGGCCAAAAACATTTATGGCCAAGAAGATCAACTGTATTAATAATTTTAGTGGGCATTTAGAAGAAAACCAAAGACCAACGGTAAACAGTATCCTGAACAGTGCCACAATTGTGCCACCTTCACGTCTGTGTGTTTTCATTGCAATAAATATTTACATAAGGTTACTCATAACTTACAGTACATGTAAAACTTGGCAGGAAAAACGCAACAGTTGTCATCAGAACGGTCTTTGCTCCAAAGTATTAACAAGAAAAGTATACAATTCCATAAACAACAAACTAAGTGATTTAGAACTGTTAAAACTGATAGGCTCAAATCGGTGGGCCAAAATGAATTTTCTTGCTTTTGGAATTGGGCAAAAAGTTGAACAGCTTTGCCTTTTGATCAAGGTGTTCTTGCACATTGTTGGTAGATTTCAAAGGAGACTGATCGACTTTGTAGTTTAATAGTGATCAATATTCAGTTGTGGCTGACAACTGTCTTGCATGTAATCGCAAATATGTTCACCAATGTCAAGTGTGCACCACATTCAACCTTCAATAATTATGATCTCCTCAGCCCATGATTTTCGCACCGTCGAATTGGCTAGTTACGATGGAGATCTCCTGTTGGCATGTCAACTGAAAACTGAAATTCTCTGTTGCTTGAAGTCGAAATATGTTGCAGAGGATATCAAAGTTTTGATGAATGTTACTTCATTCCTTGATCCGAGGTACAAAACTGATTTCCTCACAATGGGTGAGTTGGTTCAGCAAGGCAAGACTTGTGAGCACTCCAGCACGAGCGCAGTTAAATTCTGAAAAGGTTGACATGCTCAACGTTTTTTTTTGGCTGAGAATTTGTAAACGAAAAGGGCACTTGTATTAAGCACCTAGAATTTTACATTTTGATGTATAAAACTTTAATTGTAAATAATCAATGTTGGTTGCTACAATATATTTATTTATTGCTTCATAAAGTAAACACACATGTTGGTTTGATTTGGGGTTTTTTATTTCACAATAATTTAATGCACAAGATCGGTTATGTCCCAAAACTGCCTGTTCTTTATTAAGATTGTGTTTGTTTTTGTAGGGCAACTCGAGGAAGCAAAGAAAGAATACGATACTGCGAAGGCTGAGCTTGAGCAAACACTACAGGAACTCGAAGAAATGTAGATTAAACATTGTTGTCTGTCATCTAAGGATGATGATACAATTATTGCAATTGTTAAGTGGTTCATAGTATTCTTGTGAAACTCCCAGGGAACAGTGTAAAGTATCATTGTAGAAAAAAAAAGTGTGCTTTTTATTTCCTTCAATTTTATCTTCGAATATGTCTATATACTTTAGAATCAATGCTTCATTACCATTGTGCTGTTTAGAATTAAATTTTTTAAAAATCTTACAGTTGTCAGTAGCGAGGGTCTTGGTTGTTTTGTTGTGTGTGTTGGGGTTGGGTGTTTTGGGGTTTTTTTTTTGGGTTTTTTTTGGGGGGAGGGGACCCAAGAACCTCAATCTCCTAGGAGGGTCTGGGGAGTATACTCCCTGGAAAATTTTGTATTTCTAGGGGTCTCTGAAACACTTTACTGCATTTTGAGGCAAGCATTTAAGGTGGCTCCATACAGTTTCTTGAAAAATGGAAAATACAAGTTTGAGAGTCCAAAACACGTTATTAAACAATTTGGGAAAAGAATAAAACTAAATGTTATGCATAGTTAAACAGTCTGACAATCAAAAAATGTTACCAAATAAATAGCAACAGTTGTTGCTATGGCAACATTGACGTTTCAAAATGGCTGCCAATTACCCTTTAAACTAATTTAATTCGAAAAAAACTTTGGTGACCCCCAATTTTTTTTCCATTAAAACTTTTCTTGAAGTATGAGTAATCAATAGGCTGATTTTAAATAAATTTTGTAGAAGGAATAATTTTTTCCCCGGAAAAAATCATGTTTGTTAATTTTTAAAAAATTTCGTCCTACAGAATGTTTTTAAAATCGGCCTATTGATTACTCATACTTCTAGAAAAGTTTTAATGAAAAAAAAATTGGAGGTTACCAAAGTTTTTTTCGAATTAAATTAGCTTGAAGGGTAATTGGCAGCCATTTTGAAACGTCGTTGTTGCCATAGCAACAACTGTTGCTATTTATTTGGTAACAGTTTTCGATTGTCAGACTGTTTAATTATGCATAACATTTAGTTTTATTCTTTTTTGGAATTGTTTATGCACGTGTTTTGGACTCTCAAACTTGTATTTTCCATTTTTCAAGAAACTGTGTGGAGCCACCTTAAGAGTAATCTGAAAGCCATAAATTACATCACTTAAACCAGAACTTAGAATGATGCACGTCAGAATATCTTTAGATTTATTTATAAACAACTTGTAGGCACTTTGCATAGACCTGCATACTCACTTCAGGTGCCATTAGGGAGAGAGGCGCAGTTAAAAAAAGAAATTAATAAATAATGACATTGGCCTACTAAGGTGGATTACTGACAAATTTGCCCACAAGCCTCTGTAAATAGAAAGATTTCAAAATTGGTGATTGTTGTTGTCATTGTTCCCCTATGTATGATTAATTTACAGAAACTGTATATATAAAGACACGAAAGTGGCCTATAGGCTTACCATTTGCCGGAATAAAATATATCTTACAGAACAGCAACTCTCCTGTCCACCTCTTGCTTACGGCATACACAACATGAATTTGAGTTAAAGCGGTATTCAGTATCAAACTACATGCAGTGGGCAGCGATCAAGCTCTCGGCAACGCCCTCCGTGGCTCAGTGGTCAGAGCATTGCACTAGAATCGCAAGGTCATGGGTTCAATTCCTGCCGGAGGGCCTGTGTAGTTGCATTTTTCACAACTGGTCCCGGTTTGGTCTTAAAATGTATATATTCTACACTCGAACTTTCCTTCACCCAAAATCATTAGAACATGCTATGTAATCGAGTGAAATGCCCAATATCACTTATAATATACCCAATTCTCTCCTGGCATTGCCACCTTATTATATATATTATTTTATAGTTTAGCAAATTTTATTCATGGGGCGTAGTTGAGGGTAGGCCAGTCCAAGCCTGCACTTCACCTAAAACAACTGTAACCCCACACACACGTTTCTACAGATTAAAACTTCATCATGTCTTTGAGACTTGCCCCCCTGGTTACACTACTGCTCTCCCCCCCCCCCCCGGCTTGTTGCTGACAAAGCCAGCTTGATGACAGATTAATAAATTACTTAAAGGTACGACACCTTGGATTCTTTTGTTCTCCGAGGGAATGTCACCTCGTATTTCCCTCATTGCTCATGCAAGAGGGAAATTTTTCCTTTGTCTTCTACTTTTCCCGTGCATGTTGACGAGGGAAAATTAGAAGACCATAGTGAAATCCTTTGTCTTCTTCTAAATTTCCCGCTTGCATATAATCTCATCTTTTGTCTCATCGCTCGTCTCGCACTCGTTCAAGCAAGGGCAACTTGCTTCAAGCCAATCCTTGCAGGACTTCTCTTTTTAGGAACTCTTTTTTTAACCGAATTGTCTTTCTCTGGAACAATCTCTCTCCGATCATCCGTAATAGTACGTCTGTTTCGTCTTTTAAGCACCAACTTTATATGTACTACTCTTCTCAATTAGACTCTACTTCTGAAGTAAATAGAATGCGCACTTGGAAAACCTACTGCTCAAGTGTCGTTCCGTTCTTACAACTTAAGCTGTTGTTCTTAATCTGTCATATCGTGTGTAAATAGTATACTAGTATTAGTCCTCGTCTTTAATTTATGTCTACTATGTATTTTTTTGTCAGGTTGGTCTTCACATGGGACTCGCGTCCTGTTGACCATACCTTCAACCATGACCAAGTCTTGCACCGTTATTTTTTAAACTTGTATTAATTCTTTCGCACACTTGTATGGTTGTAAAGTTAATAAATAAATAATTTTCCCTCATCAACATGCACGGGAAAATTAGATGCAACTTCTCTGATCAATTGTGTAAATTTCCTGTCAGTAAGATTCTCAAAGTTTTCCTCGGCCATCACAATTATTACCGACTAATAGTGTTGAGTGGCTAGCACTCGTTGAGGTTCAGTTATGATTGTTATGATATTTAAACTATTGTATATGGCGTATAATGACGCGAACTGTCGTAGGCACGGTCTTTCAACCGTTTTGTGGTTTTGAGTTGTTGCACCTCTGTGTTGAGAGGCTTAATTTATCTTTCTGTAATCTATTGCTAAGATACCTTAATAAATATATAACATTTGGTGGCAGCGGTGGGATGGCTGAGAAAGAAAGAAACCTCGAAATAGAAGTAGAGGAACTTACCCAACGTCTTAAAGAAATGGAGGAAGAAATGCGAGGTCGGACGCCGTCCGTTGAGTCAGTGGCAAAGCAAGTGGTAAACTCCAGGGCGAAACCAGATGTCTACAAAGACGGGCCTTGGGAGGAATGGCTGAACCACTTCCAGTTGTGCGCAGAGATAAACCAGTGGAATGAAGACCAACGCTGTCAGCAACTAGCAGTTTCCTTGAGAGGTCGAGCCCAAACGGTTTACATCACGTTAAGCACCGAGGAAAAGTCGAGCTACAAAGAATTACTGGCAGCCCTGAACAAAAAGATGACACCGCCGCAAGAAAGAGTCGTTCACAAATTAGCATTTCGTCAGAGGAAACGGGAAAAAGGAGAAAAACTCGTGGATTTGGCGACTAACTTGCGGAGATTGGCAGCAAGAGCGTATCCGGGAAAAGATTCGTCGTTTATCGAGGACGAGATCGTTGACCAGTTTATCAGTGCGCTCGACTCGAGGGAATTACGCATCGGAGTAAGTCAAACAAGTCCCACAAGTTTGGACGAAGCACTTTCTACGGGCCTGAGACTGGAGAGCCTTCACGCCATAGAAAACAAACACCGAGATGCAAGAATCAATATGGCCGACATTGTTGATGTGACGTCAACCGCTGGCGTAAATACGGCGGGCGCAAGAAACGACGATATCCCAGCATGGGCGAAGAATTATTTCGACCAGCAGACGAAGTTGATGGAAAGATTACTAGAAGCTACGACGGCTCCGAAAACACCAGGGAAGCGTTCAGTTATTTGCTACAAGTGTGGGAAACAAGGTCATTACCAACGAGAATGCCGATCCAGAGTTGATGACAGAAACACCAACCAATCCCGAAGTGATCAGGGAAACGCCAACAGGGCGGGGTCTTACCGATGGTGACTCCGCCCGCGCCAGTCAACCCGGAGATTATGAATCCACCAAAATGCGTATCGAGTGCGGCGATGGGGAATGCGATATTTATCAAGTGTGAAATAAACCAACACCACGTCAACGCCTTGGTGGACTCCGGTGCAGCGGTCACGCTAATACATTCGGACGTCTTCTATAGAACAAAGAGCAAAGCTACCAGCATGTGGTCATCGCATCAACCAATACTAGGAGCAAACAACAATCCCTTAGCTATTTGTGGAATCGCAGAAATCGATATAAAGATTGAAGATACCGTTATTCACCATCGAGTTTACGTGTGCAAAGACCTGGCCCAAGAGTTGCTGCTAGGAGCTGACTTCCTCAAGAAGAATAATTGTGTTATTGACTTTGAAAGGGAAACCATTAAGATTGGAGGCCTAGAATGCAAGATGGATTCGACGAGTGCTAGAAAGATTTGCCATGTCGCGGTAGCATCCTCAGTTACCATACCACCCAGATGTATGGTAAACGTTTGTTGTAACGTGGAAGAGGCCAGTGTCGTTGGTAAAACAACTGGAGTACTTGAACCTGAACCGAGATTTGAGAACCGATACTCGGTAGGTATCATCAAGGTCGTGGCAACAGTGAACAAGGGTGGAATCCCTGTCCGAGTATTCAACCCCCTATCCAAGCCGGTGAGGATCTTCAGAGGTAGCACAGTTGGGAAGCTATTTCCACTAGTAGAAACCGAACAAGAAGAAACGACAGAGGATCAACAATCATGTTATCACGTTTGCCAAGGTATCAGCAATTCGGAGGTAAAGGAGACATATGCATCCGTGACAAGTCGTCGGGAACGCAACAAAGAGACGATGGAAGAAATGGCTAATTTATTTAAGATAGAGAACCCGTCGTTGTCAAAAGATCAGAGGGAGACGGTATACAACATACTAAGTCAGCACAGTGGCGCAGTTTCTAGAGGAAAGACTGACCTAGGAGAATTGAAAACGAGCCAACATTTCATCGAGACAGGCGAAGCTAGGCCTATCAGAGCGACAGTGCGTAGACTACCATATCACCAGAGGGAAGAAGCACGCAGAGAAATTGAGACAATGCTCGAAAGCGACGTCATTGAAGTGTCCGAATCACCTTGGTCAGCACCAGTGGTAATGGTAAGAAAGAAAGACGGCACGCCAAGATTTTGTGTGGACTATCGAAAGCTGAACCAAGTAACAAAGAAGGATGTATATCCCTTGCCCAGATGTGACGACGTATTGGAAGCTCTTTCTGGTGCTGTTTTCTTCACCCATCTAGACCTCGTCCGTGGCTACTGGCAATTGGGAGTGAGGGAAGAAGACCGAGAAAAGACAGCATTCTCGACCCCAGAAGGACATTTCCAATTCAAACGAATGCCGTTTGGATTAACCAATGCTCCAGCGACATTCCAACGCGCTATGAACACCATTTTAAATGGCCTTACCTGGACAGATTGCCTAGTTTACCTTGACGACATTGTCATCTTTGCAAAGGATTTCCAGGAACACAACCGCAGATTAGAAGCTGTACTGGAACGACTCGAAGCCGCGGGAATGAAGCTGAATGCAAAGAAATGTCAATTGTTGAAGACGGAGACACTGATTTTGGGACATGTGGTTAGTCAGAAGGGTATCGCGACCGATCCAGAGAAGGTGAAAGCTATCAAGGAGTTCCCTCAGCCGCATGATGTATCCAGTCTACGTTCCTTCTTAGGGTGTGCTGGATACTACAGACAGTTCGTACCCAACTTCGCCGACATCGCATCTCCACTTTATGGTCTTGAAAGGAAGGGAGCGAACTTCAAGTGGACGTCAGAATGCCAATCAGCTTTCGATATCCTAAAAGATCGACTAACAAGTTCACCAATCTTAGCCTACCCCAACTTCGACCGTCCTTTTATCCTGGATTCAGACGCCAGCGACACTGGTCTAGGAGCTGTGCTGTCGCAAGTCGAAGACGGGAAGGAGCGAGTAATAGCCTACGCCGCCAAGGCACTATCCAAACCACAGCGCAATTATAGCACCACAAGGAAGGAACTGCTCGCGTTAGTCTGGGGCATGGAACATTTCGAGCCATATCTTCTTGGGAGGGAATTTACGGTGCGAACAGACCATAGTGCGCTAACATGGTTGAGAAGTTTCAAGCAACCCAAAGGACAGGTCGCCCGCTGGTTAGAAAGATTAGCAGAGTTTCACTTCTCAATCGAACACCGTCCAGGACGACTACACGGGAATGCAGACGGATTGTCACGGATACCGACTAAGGAAGATGCCGAGCCAGACGAGATGGTAGAGGATCACAGTCAGAGTTCGAGTCAATTGTCTACTTGTGCCGTCACTGAAGGCGATGGATGGGCCTGCCGCTGGGATAATGATGAGTTGGTTCTCCTGCAGCGTGATGACCCCATACTCAAGGAAGTGGTAAGATGGGTAGAATCCGGAGCCAGACCCAGCAGAAACGAGATTTCTGGTGCTAGCCCAGAGACGGGGAGCTTTTGGAGTCAATTTAAACGATTGAAGCTGGTAAACGGAGTATTGTGTCGAGAGTACGAGTTGGAAAATGAAACCACAAAAGTTCTCCAAGTATGCCTGCCCCAAAAGATGGTCCAGGAGATACTTGAACTGAGTCACGCCCTACCTACCTCCGGTCACTTAGGGACTACCAAGACGTGTGAACGGATCAAGTCACGTTTCTATTGGAAAGGGTGGCGCGACGACGTCGAGAACTACTGTCGAAGGTGCCAGAAATGCGCACAAAGAAACCCCCCAGGAAGAAACCACGAGCGCCATTGGTGACCAGTCGCTGCGGTTACCCTATGGAGAGGGTAGCAATGGACATCGTAGGTCCACTCCCAACAACCGAACGAGGCAACCGATTCATCCTTGTAGTGAATGACTACTTCACTAAGTGGCCGGAAGCGTTCGCCATAAGCGACCACGAAGCTGAAACGGTAGCGAAGAAACTGATGGAAGAATGGGTTTCGAGATTTGGAGTAATGCAGTATTTACACACCGATCAAGGAAGGGAATTCGAAAGTAAAGTCTTCCAGGCATTATGCAAACTTCTCGGGATCAAGAAAACCAGAACGACACCATATCATCCCCAGAGCGACGGCCTGGTGGAGAGAAACAACCGGACTATCAAGGATATGTTGTCGAAAGTGGTTAACGACAATCATGACGACTGGGACGAGTGGATTCCGCATGTGCTCTTGGCTTACCGAACGGCTGTCCAATCTTCAACTGGTTTTACCCCCCATAAGATGTTGTTCGCGAGGGAAGCAAGAATACCGATCGATATAATGGTGGAGGGACCAACCGACCAGGGCTTACTGATCCAAGATGTACCGACATATGTCCAAAAAATGAAAGAGACGCTACAACGAGTACATGAGTTAGCAAGAACAAGAACCGGTAAATTGTCCAAGCGATACAAGGACTACTACGACAGCATGTCAACAGAGTCTGGTTACAAGGTTGGAGATAAAGTGTGGTTACACCAACCATTTGTAAGGAGAGGCTTGTCAAGAAAACTGGCAAGACCGTGGCATGGCCCTTACACGATTGTGAAGAAACTGTCGGACGTTGTTTTCCGTATCCAGAAAGTCGGTCGGGGGAGAAAGAGGATGGTAGTTCACTTCAATAGGCTTAAACCTTGTCGGCTACCTGGGAAAGAGGATGACAAAACCAGTCAAAAGACAACTCCAGAAACACCCAAGAGGGACGTTAAGAAGACTTATCAGAAAACGAGGGCTAATCGTGCACCGGATTGCAGTGATCAGTCAAGTGATGACGAAGATGTTGTGGAGATACTACCGGCAAGGAACCATTGCATGCGCAAAAAGCCAACCCAAGGGATTACTAACCCAGGGTTAAGCTACTTTCCAGAGTCACCCACAGGAGATACACCGGAAACACCAGAAACAACCCACGACGAACCAGGAAACTTGGGAATGTCCCAAGGTGATGTTCCATGGTCAAGCTACTTTCCAGAGTCACCCACAGGGGATACACCGGAAACACCAGAAACAATCCACGACGAACCAGGGAACTTGGGAATGTCCCAAGGTGACGTTCCAGAAGAAACAGATGTGGAAGCGGGAGAAGGTCCACTCCCGAGGAGACCACATCGAGAAAGGAGAGCCCCGATGTGGATGCAAGACTATGCACGATCGATAAAACTTCAGACTTAACTGAACGGACATTCACCCTCTATTTATAAGGGGGAATAGTGTTGAGTGGCTAGCACTCGTTGAGGTTCAGTTATGATTGTTATGATATTTAAACTATTGTATATGGCGTATAATGACGCGAACTGTCGTAGGCACGGTCTTTCAACCGTTTTGTGGTTTTGAGTTGTTGCACCTCTGTGTTGAGAGGCTTAATTTATCTTTCTGTAATCTATTGCTAAGATACCTTAATAAATATATAACAATACCATGACTTTTCAGGAAATTAGCAATTAAACTTTCCCTTTGCCTCGGGAAGATTTGTAAAAGTTTGTAAAACCTTCCCTCGGCTGCAGGAGATTTAATCGCTAATTTCCAAAAAAGTCACGTTATTAATTAACCCTTTATCGCCCAGTAGCCACTCCATTGATGAGTAAAATCTTCTGGCATTAGCCAGAGTAAAATACTAAAGACATTGTTGGGTGATAAAGGGTTAAAATAGTCTGTAGGCTGGCTGTTTTTCAGGAGTTGGTGTGTTAATGGAGAAGGAATGACCTGATTTCCCTTGCCACTTCCACCCAACCCAATGCATATATGCTTTGATGAAAAGCTGGAAAATGAATATTTGAGATATTATAATTTGCCATAGTTTCTTACACACAGTTAGGCAACCAAATGTCTTAATATTGCTCCGACAGTACCCCAAACAGAGAAAATATTACACTAATGTAAGTTGGGAAAAAATAATGAATTGCTTTACAGTTTATTTGTAGTTTACTGCATAAAATAAACCATTAACTACTCATGAATAATAAAACACCCATAGTCTCCATGTCTGCAACACCAATTGCAAAGCTTGGTCTGGACTATTTTACATTTCCTGACAGTAATTACCATACTATAACACTGACAGTGTCACAAGATATCTATCTTCAATGAAGTGTCGATTATGGAGCATCATAAATTAATCAATCCCTTCCTTCTTTTCTTTGATAGCTGCCTAAAAGATAAATATAATTATGTTATTTACTGGCTGTTGTCTGTATTGATTAATATTTCCCGAGGTCTCAAAAACGGTGGCTGAGGGTCATTTGTTAGACATCTGGAAATATTTCTCGTTTTGGACCGACCAAAACACTAAAAAATGTATTTATTTTCTAATTATCCCCACCTGGTTCTTTTGGTCTTCATCAGTGTTTCGAGTGAGCAAAAAATGGAAGTCTCTTTCATAAAAGTAATTAGATTTTAGGTCTCTTTCACGGATGAAAAACTCATTTTCAATATGTTCGGTTTCATTTAAGTTCATTTTCAAACATTTTTAGAATATTTTATGGGCTATAAAACATTCATAAAATTTGTCTCGAGTGGTCAGTACAGGCTGATATGGACTGCTCATTAGCCAATCGGAAAGCAGGATTTGGTAGGATATGTACCGAAGAAAAATGAAGAATTATATTTTTTAAAAAAAATAGGGCAGTAAGTTTAGAAATACCTGTACAGTGTACAAACCAAAAAGTATTTACTGTAGTGTACTTCTGAAAATACTGGGGGGAATTATGCAGTTTTAAAACTGAACTCCATTTCAAAATGGTTTATTGTGCACAAAATACCTTAAATCTTTCCTCTAGCAGTGAGACTTCACTGATTAGGTCTGTTATGGCATCTGTGAAAGCTTCTTGTGGACTCGAATCTGGAGTAGTTTGAACACGGAGAATGAATTTAGACTCGAGCGGATGTGGGACTTTATATCCAGCAAATAAAACTTGAGGATCTTTTAAAAGTTGCCTGAAATCATAAAAAATAAGATACAGTACAAGCAGTGCTGTAATAGTTACATAATTTTTGTAACTAGTTGCAGTTACAGTTACATCATCAGAAAAGTAACTAGTTACCGATACAAGTTACAATGAAAGAAAGTAACTAGTTACAGTTACAAAGTTACTTTAAGAATTTTGTAACTTAAGTTACAATTACAATTACAAAGTTACACCTATTCTTTCGTTCGGCTATTAAAGCCGTGAATTAGACAAAACTATAGTTTAATTTGACCAGAAGAGAATTTTCAAAATTACGATCAGTCATTGAGCAACGATGTGGTCTGAAAATTAATCCTGTGCAGCTGAACAACCTTTCACATGCTGCACTTGCAGGCACTGGTGTGTTCAGTTCAATGAAAAGCTGGATACGACGCTGAACGACGACTCGGCGAGGTTGGGAGTATTATGGATATCGCAAAAAGTAACGGCACTCTCAATGGCAGATGTAACTAGTTATCGTTACTTTTTATTCCTACTTTTTGGAACTAGTTACAGTTACCTTCTGAAAAAAGTAACTAGTTACTGGTAAAGTTACTCAAAAAAGTAACGATTACATGTAACTAGTTACTTGTAACGAAGTTACTCACAGCACTGAGTACAAGACTACTCAACAGCAGTGTCACGATTTTGCATTTTTGCAAATTACTTCCGCTACTGTTCATACTTCCAGTGAGTTGTTCACGTGACCAGGTGTGACTCAGTGAGGCATGTTGTATTTAAATATAGTAAGGTTAGATATACTGCCGAAACAGAGAACGTAGGAGTCTAACGTTTCGAGCGCAGGCCCTTCATCAGAGAGAAAGGCCGTTCTCTCTGACGAAGGGCCTTCGCTCGAAACGTTAGACTCCTACGTTCATCAGGGCCTTCCTCGAAACGTTAGACTCCTACGTTCATCAGGGCCTTCGCTCGAAACGTTAGACTCCTACGTTCATCAGGGCTTTCGCTCGAAACGTTAGACTCCTACGTTCATCAGGGCCTTCGCTCGAAACGTTAGACTCCTACGTTCATCAGGGCCTTCGCTCGAAACGTTAGACTCCTACATTCTCTGTTTCGGCAGTATATCTAACCTTACTATATTTCGATTGTTGTTTCTACACTGCCTACGTAGCACGCTACTTTTATTACATGTTGTATTTAGCTCTTTGCTCCTTTCAGTTTTGGAGTTGGACAAAAAGTTGAACAGCTTTGCCTTTTGATCAAGGTGTTCTTGCATGTGGTTGGTAGATTTTGAAATAGACTGACTGACTTTGTAGTTTAACAGTGATCAGATGTGGCTGACAACTGTCTTGATCGTAAATATGTTCACCAGTGTGAAGTACATGTATGCACCACATTCAGAGTGAAAGGGTGGGTTTGGGGTTAAGGGTGGGTTTGGGGTTAAGGGTGGGTTTGGGGTTGATGGTGGGTTTGGGGTTGATGGTGGGTTTGGGGTTAAGGGTGGGTTTGGGGATAAGGGTGAGTTTGGGGATAGGGGTGGGTTTGGGGTTGATGGTGGGTTTGGGGTTAAGGGTGGGTTTGGGGATAAGGGTGGGTTTGGGGTTAAGGGGGGTTTGGGGATAGGGGTGGGTTTGGGGATAAGGGTGGGTTTGGTGTTAAGGGTGGGTTTGGGGTTAAGGGTGGGTTTGGGGTTGATGGTGGGTTTGGGGATAGGGGTGGGTTTGGGGATAAGGGTGGTTTGGGGTTAAGGGGGGGTTTGGGGATAGGGGTGGGTTTGGGGATAAAGGTGGGTTTGGCGTTAAGGGTGGGTTTGGGGATAGGGGTGGGTTTGGGGTTAAGGGTGGGTTTGGGGTTAAGGGTGGGTTTGGGGTTAAGGGTGGGTTTGGGGTTAAGGGTGGGTTTGGGGATAGGGGTGGGTTTGGGGTTAAGGGTGGGTTTGGGGATAGGGGTGGGTTTGGGGATAAGGGTGGGTTTGGGGATAGGGGTAGGTTTGGGGATAGGGGTGGGTTTGGGGATAGGGGTGGGTTTGGGGTTAGGGGTGGGTTTGGGGATAGGGGTGGGTTTGGGGATAAGGGTGGGTTTGGGGATAGGGGTAGGTTTGGGGATAGGGGTAGGTTTGGGGTTAAGGCTGGGTTTGGGGATATGGGTGGGTTTAGGGATAGGGGTGGGTTTAGGGATAGGGGTGGGTTTGGGATTTAAGGGTGGGTTTGGGGATAGGGGTGGGTTTGGGGATAGGGGTTGGTTTGGGGTTAGGGGTGGGTTTGGGGTTAGGGGTTGGTTTGAGGGGGGGAGGGGAGGTTGGTTTGAGGGGGAGGGGAGGGGAGGTTGGTTGGGATTACATTTTAAATGTGACTACAGGACTGTCTATATGTCTGGCAGCCAGTCAAATAATCACAGCCTAAATTCTTTAATAATGCCCATCAGAGAAAGCACCCTCAGACATCCTAGGCAGCCAAAGTTAACGTGCCCCACTATATTTCATGATGATACCATCATTTGCACCCACTAAACTGTCTTCTAGCCAACTTTTCTATTACCATTTGTTCATTTCTAAGTTATCTGTAATTTCAACTGTTTTAAAAAAAATTTCCTTTTATAAAACTTTTATAAAAAAATAATTCAATTCATGGGTTGCAAACAAGCAAAATATACTTACGCACGAAGCAAGTTTCCAAGAGTGTGATCTTCCTTGTTCACAGTGAAATGAGCTGCGTTGGGAACCTTAGTGTCCTTGGCAATAGTAATCCTAAAAATCAAATTAATACTTGTCTTTGACTCTTTTCATATGGTCATAAAATACACTTTCTCGTGAATATAAATTCATAACTGCTTACTTTTTTTCTCCATCAAGGAGTAGAAACGTTTCAAACGTTGCTGGAGCATTCATTTTGTTCTTTTCTTGTCATTAAAACTCTACTCAGTGTAGATCAGTGAACTGCAGTTGAATCCGCCATATTGAATGCCAAACGCAGACGAAGACTGGGCCCTAACTTAAAACGAATATTTTCCGATTGTTACCGACACTAAACGATGCTTGTGTTCGTGAGTTTGCCAACGAACGTAAGAAACGAACATGCTCCGATATTTACCGATACTAAACGATGCTCGTGTTCGTGAAGCCCCGCCATTTGGTTCAAATGACAAATCCTCTTTCTTCCCGCCAATATTTTCAAGGTGGCAAGATGGTAGACGAAAGGGTTTTTGGTTAAAATTTTAGAGCGTTATTTCAACGGTATTCCAGCTGTCTTTGCAGCTTTTATACACTAGTTGTTTCTTCTTTTTATTGGTGTTTTTCAAACCGAAATGCTTGGCGCTGAAATGTCTGTAAGGATGGTTTGCAAACAAGGTATGGTTGGTTGTGTGTGGTGCTTTTGACCCTGTTGTGTATTTTTAATAGATACAGTAAGGGATATTTACCTGAAATCTCATGTTGTTTGTCTATAGATGGCTGTAGCACAGACAAGAGAGATCCTTGCGCAAGTCCTCCCTGTAAAAGGCTCAAACAAGGTAAGATTTCAAGGATTATCACGTTGTTACAGTAAGCTAAAATTATAGAAGTTGTAACAAAATTTGACTATTGACAACTTGATAGCGGCCATTATGCATGGTAATATACTGACTTATATACTCATGCCATACCATATACACATGTCATTGATTTCAATATATAACTTAAAGTATACATCGATCTATATATGCTCATATCATAATCTTTATATTATGTTTGATATATATATATATATATATATATATATATATATATATATATATATATACAGTATATATATATGTTCTAAGGATTTAAGGTGAAGGAAAATTCGAGTGTAGAATATATACATTTTAAGACCAAACCAGGACCAGTTGCAAAAAATGCAACTACACAGGCCTTCCGGCAGGAATTGAACCCACGACCTTGTCATTCTAGTGCAATGCTCTGACCACTGATCCATGGAGGGCATTGCCGAGAGCTTGATCGTGAGTTCTCCGTGGCTCAGCTGCCAGAAGGCCTGTGTAGTTTCATTTTTCACAACTGGTCCCGGTTTGGTCTTAAAATGTATATATTCTACACTCGAATTTTCCTTTACCTTAAATACTTAGAACATGCTATGTAATCGAGTGAAATGCCCAATATTACTTATAATATACCCAATTCTATCCTGGCATTACCACCTTATTATATACAGAACTCGCAATCAAGCTCTCGGCAATGGCCTCCATGGCTCAGTGGTCAGAGCATTGCACTAGAATCGCAAGGTCGTGGGTTCAATTCCTGCTGGAAGGCCTGTGTAGTTGCATTTTTCGCAACTGCTCCCGGTTTGGTCTCAAAATGTATATATTCTACACTCAAATTTTCCTTCACCCAAAATCCATATATATATATATATATATATATATATATATATATATATATATATATATATGTATATATATGTATATATATGTATATATATATATATATATATATATATATACATATATAAACAAGTTTCAGGTTAGGGGGCTTGTTGAGTGCTGAAGGCACAAGAGAACCCTCGAGGGGGGTCTGGGAGCATGCCAACCCCCAATTTTTGTTTAATTTCTCACTCTCTGAAACGCGATTTCCTGCCTTTTGAGGTCAGTTTTACAACAAAATATTATGATTATAAACAACATAATTTTAGTCCACCTTCACTTCCTTCGTCAATATCTGAAAACTCATGCTTTGACATCAAATTTTTAGGGGGGTTAAACCCCCTGCTTTCGATTAAAAGGAGGAACCAGTCCCCCCCCTGTATATAAATATAAAAAAATAATAAATTATTAAATTTGGTAAAACACTGCTGTTCTTGTTTTAAACAATACATATTACATTTAAGAAATAGAAAATAGCTACCTATGTCTATAATTATAAGTAATATTGGGCATTTCACTCGATTACATAGAAGGAAAATTCGAGTGTAGAATATATACATTTTAAGATGAAACCGGGACCAGTTGCGAAAAATGCAACTACACAGGCCTTCCGGTAGGAATTGAACCAACGACCTTGCGATTCTAGTGCAATGCTCTGACCACTGAGCCATGGAGGGCGTTGCCGAGAGCTTGATCATGAGTTCTGTATATATAATAAGGTGGTAATGCCAGGAGAGAATTGGGTATATTATAAGTAATATTGGGCATTTCACTCAATTACATAGCGTGTTCTAAGGATGTTGGGTGAAGTAAAATTCGAGTGTAGAATATATACATTTTAAGACCAAACCGGGACCAGTTCGAAAAATGCAACTACACAGGCCTTCCGGCAGGAATTGAACCCATGACCTTGCGATTCCTTGCGATTCTTCGCAACTGGTGACTCCCGGTTTGGTCTTAAAATGTATATATTCTACACTCGAATTTTCCTTCACCCAGAATCTGTAGAACACGCTATGTTTATAATTAATAGCCTGATGCAAACATGAAAGTGAGTTGAGAGAATTTGAAAGTTTATGTGAACCTGAGCTATTGGGATGTGACTATATATTAAGGTACTTTCAAATTCTCCCAAGCTCGCTCAAGTGTCTGCATCAGGTTATATATATGTAAACACAGGGCATCCATTTTCTATGCCTTTTATGAAATAAGAGGAAGAAATTTGGTGTGACATCACAACTATATTTGCATAGTCTGATATAAACAATGTGTAAGATGCATCCTATTTTATAAAATATAAATATATTGTATTCTTTATATCATATATATTTGTTGCAGCCCCATTAGCTTTCCAAATTATTATTGATGATGATGACGATGAAAAAACAACAGGAAATCACAATGATCTCACACCAGACAAGAAAGCCAAGCACACTTCACCATCAGAGCAGAATAAAGAAGCTAGTGTTTCTGATAATTGTAATGAAACTACGGTGATGGAGACTGAAACAGTCATAGAAGCCAATACCACAGAGAAAACTAATCCCCCACAACCTTTTGCAAATTCCAAAGAGGAAACCCCTATTATGAACACTTCTGAAGTTAATTCTGACTTCAGTTCACCTAAGAGTACCAATGAATCGAATGATGTTCACAAATCGCCAATCAGCTCGTCGACGGTTGGTGTAAATTGTGGTAGTATATTAAAATTTATGCAACCAGTGCCACCTGGACGGCAGGCTAATAGAAATGTTTTGAAAACACCATCAAAAAGTTCTGAGGATACTACGGTGGTTAAACCATCTACTCCAGTGAACCATGTTGGTAATGGTTCTCCAGGAAGTCCTACCATTTCAAAGCAAAGTGAATCTCCTGGTCTTGCTTTAACTCCAGGAAATAAAGAGGTAAAGATAAGTACTGCAGTTTTTCGATTTTAAAAGCAGATTGGGAATATTTGATGGCATAATGCCACTTCTGATTAAATTTGAACCTTGATGCTCAGTGTAAGAAAGTAAATTGGTGGGTAAATCATCCACGTTACCAAGACTGACAATACAGTACCTAGATAAGGCGATCTAGCTAGGTCTATTATAGGGAGTCTGAATTTCCAAAATGTTTTGGTAATTTTAACCATATATACCTGTAACTGCTTTTCTGTTTCACTTAGGAACATAATGACATTTTTGCAGTGGTGCAACTACCTATTGGGAAGGGTGGGTAAACCCCACGGGCCCCGAGCAAAAGGAATTAATTAGGGGCCCCGAGCATTTTGTGACGAGATCCGTAGGTTCCATAGAACCCCCAGGCTATGCGGAATGGAATGAATACAGTTATGAATTTATTCATATAATCTGCCCACTTTAACAGATTTTGAATCGGAGTGTGAGTGGTTAGGTTTTGCTCAAAAGTGCCCTCAAAGTGCAGGAAATGCCATTTCACCGCCATTTGCAGTTGAACTTGCAGCTTGCGTTAATTAAGACGTTGTTTCATCGTTTGAAACTCTGCGTTCATTGGACCGCAACGTAGTGTTTCCAAGGGCACAACGTGACGTTGCTACGGAGCATTGACAGGGTTTCAATTAGTGATTAATTTGTTATAACCGTCGCCGTTGCTCTTTCTTTACCGTTTTCCGATATCTTATCAATAATGCTCCTCCTTAGGTCATGATAGAGCTTTCCCAACATTATATGTCCGTCCGGCCTTGCTAAATCGTTTACTAGACTTTTTTTTATAACATCTACTCGCCACGATCGCGAATAACAAATTAATCACTAATTGAAACCGTGTCAAAGCTCCGTAGCAACGTCACGTTGTGTCCTTGGAAACAATGCGTTGCGGTCCAATGAACGCAGAGTTTCAAACGATGAAACAACGTCTTAATTTAGCAAGCTGTAAGCTCAACTGCAAATGGCCATGCCCCGAAGTAATCAATCCCACAGGCCCCCAGATGCCTAGTTGCACCACTGCATTTTTGAGAAATCATTGCCAGTTCTCTGAAAAGCGCTCTTATACATTCTAAGGCCTCATTCACACTATACCGGATAGCTTTTTTGTGCTGGCACAAAAAACATCCAGTATACAGTAAAAACGCACGTATAAGAACCTAGATTATAAGAACCTGTTAGGCTAAGATTTTCCATTTAGACCCCTTTACATAAGAATCTGTTCTAGGCTAAAATTTCAAAGCAGGTTCTTATTTTTTCAACTAGAGTCAAACCTAATGAAATTTGGTTTTTGTCTACAAAGTAATGAAACTGCCAATGTCATTTATTTTCTTAGATTGCAATCATTTGGAGAAAATTTATGCATAATTTACAAAAATAATAGACCACACCTACCAGGAACGAGTAGTTTTTTCTTAAGAAAATAAGAACACGTTTAAGAACCTAAATAACAATCGAAATATAGTTAGGTTAGATATACTGCTGAAACAGAGAACGTAGGAGTCTAACGTTTTGAGCGAAGGCCCTTCGTCAGAGTCTCTCTGACAAAGGGCGCCTTCCCTTCGTCAGAGTCTGGCCTTCGCTCGACACGTTAGACTCCTACGTTCTCTGTTTCGGCAGTATATCTAACCTTACTATATTTCGATTGTTGTTTCTACACTGCCTACGCAGCACGCTACTTTTATTACACTATAGATAGAAACTTTATTTATACACGCTGACCCCGCCAACCGAAGCTGATTTCCACGGGGGGCGTGTGCAAAAATATAAAAATTACAAGATTGAAGAAGAATGATAGATACTAGGAGCTACTTACAAAAATAAAATAACTATTTAGAAAGGTAGAATATTAAACTATTTACATGATAAGAAGATTATTAGAATATTTACAGGTACATCAATTTACTTACTAGTTACTCTATGTCAATGATGTGAGCAGCGATTTTATTTTGAAAGGAAGAAAGAGTTTTACTTTCCCGAATTTCCTTTGGAATAGAATTCCAAAGGTATGCGCCGTCGTACATGAAACTATTTTTCATGCTATTAGTATGCGGTTTAGGTAAACTAAGACCAGTTGAAATGTCTCGAAGATTGTAGTTTGTTTTCTCACTCTTGTATGAAAACATACTAGTGAGTGATTTGGGACCTATTTTATTTAATACTTTATACATCATTTTTGCCTTAGCTTTATAAGAACCTAAATAGCCTAATTTCACAGTAAACACCGTTTATATAAGAACCTTTTTAAGCTAACTTGGAAAAATCTAGGTGCTTATACGCGGGTTTTTACTGAACAGATTCGGCACGGTATTGTGGCAAAGTAAATGCGATCCGGTTATTGTTATTTTACAATTATGCCGTACTATACAACCAATCACCACGCTCTATTCTCTTAATTTTCTTCCGGAACGACTTCGAACTCCATTCACACTGGAGCTGGAACGGCACAAAAAGCTATCCCATAAAAGATGTACCTCTTTCGAGATTGGAGCAGCTCTCCGACACATAATTGTGCTGAAACAGGTGTTTTGTGTGTGTACATGCAGAAGGCCTATCCAGTGTGGTTTTCGTGCCGGCACAAAAGCTATCCGGTATAGTGTGAAAGGGGATACTGTATAACTGTATCTGATGAGAGCATTTCAAAGTTTTCCGCAACTCATTCCTCACAGAACCTTGAAAGGATCCTGGCAATCTTCAAGTATCTTTCCAAGGATCCTTGAGCATCTAAAGGATGTTTGGTGCTTACTTTGTGTTTCGCGCACGAATATTTTATTCTCTGATCCTGACCCTGAAAACACCCTAATCCTCAAACCTAATCCTAATTTCAATTCTAATTCTACCCCAACCCCAACCCTAACCCCATCCCTAACCCTAATCCTAACCCTAATCCTAATCCTAACCCTAATCCTAATGCATATTCGTGTGCGAAACACAAAGTAATAACCGGATGTTTGCAAGGATCAACAAGGAACCTTGCAAAGATTGTTAAGGATCCTCAAGGCCATTACTAAGGATCCTTGAGAATCTTTACAAGGATCCTCAAAGACCCTTAAAGATCCTTAAGGATCCTTAAAGATTCTTGGTTATTACTTTGTGTTTCGTGCACGAATATGCATTAGGGTTAGGGTTGGGGTTGGGGTAGAATTAGAATAGTATTAGGATTAGGTTTGAGGATTAGGGTGTTTTCAGGGTCAGGGTCAGAGAATAAAATATTCGTGCGCGAAACACGAAGTAAGCACCAGATTCTTGCAAGGATCCTTAAAGATCCTTAAAGATTCTTGCAAGGACCTTGAGGATCCAAAGGCTCTTTGCAAGGACCAACAAGGAACCTGGCAACGATTGTTAAGGATCCTCAAGGATTATGAAGGATCCTTGAGGATCTTTACAAGCATCCTCAAAGATCCTCAAAGATCCTTAAAGATCCTTGCAAGGATCATTAAGGATCCTTAAAGATCTTTGAGGATCCTTGAGGATTCTGGCACAGGATCTTTAAGGATCCTTGCAAGGATTTTCACCAGGGTGAGCGGTTCTCAGGAATCCACGAACCACTGACCCTGAAAAATTTATTAGTGATCAAAATCTGTCCTATAATAATGGCTAAAACCACCAAACTATAAGAGACCCGCCACATAAGGTAGCTTATTTCATTAAAGTGTCTATGAAATGAAAAATTCGTTGGCATTTTTGTTGTTTTATTGTACAGAGGAGCATGGCAGGAGCACTCACTGAAAATTTCAAGAGAATCTAACGCGTAGTTTTCGCGCTATTAACTCTCAAAGTTTGCCATGGCTAGTTCGTTCTTAGAGAAAAATTGGGCTTTCGGTAACAATGCTTATGACGTACGCAGATGGACAACTATGCATAAGAACAATAGATGTCACTATTAGTGATCCATCTGCGTACGTCATAAGGCATTGTTACCAAGAAGCCCAAATTTCCTCAAAACAAACTATCCACAATAGATTTTGAGAGTTGATAGCGCGAAAACTACGCATCAGATTCTCTTGAAATTTTCAGTGAGTGCTCCTGTCATGCTGCTCTTTACAATAAAACAACAAAAATGCCAACGAATTTTTCATTTCATAGACACTTTAAAGTGCTTATGCAGTGAAAAAATCACTTCAGAATAAATTCTCTCACTTGAAAGAACTACAGAAAGTATAAAGATTGGTGTTTACAACTCTTCCAAATCTCATGTAGTTCATGAGATATTAAGATTTGTTTGATATGCAAATGATCCTCACTGTGACGTCACACTGCATAATGACTTACTAAAAAAGCCTGTATATATGGATTATACTAGAAATTGTGAAACTGCATGTGCGTGTGAGAGTGTACCCAATGTTACAAAAACGTTAGCTTACTATTCGAGTGCCATGGTTTAATAATCTCAAAGATATACAGGCTTTTTTAGTAAGTCATTATGCAGTGTGTCGTCACAGTGAGGATCATTTGCATATCAAACAAATCTTAAAGTGCCACTAACCCCAAAAACTTTTTCTCGCAAATCTAAGAGCCCTTATTGAGTGGATTAGGCCAGTTAATAAATTATCGGTATTGGACGTTTCGTTGATCTTCTGTAGACAACCAAACTGCATCTGCATGTCCCATTGCGGAGTAGGAAAGGGAATGGGTATATTCCTGGTGTTACGTCAGACAAGTCAAACAAGGAACTCCTTTGAGCTCTGTCTGGTGAATACATAGAATTTTTTGGGTTGAAAAGTCTTTCCCAACTAAATCAATGTAAAAATTCTATGCATTCAGCAGACAGAGCTCAAATGAGTTCCTTGTTTGGCTTGTCTGACGTCACACCAGGAATATACCCATTCCCTTTCCTTCTCCGCCATGGGACATGCATGTGCCAATTTTTGCAACTTTGGTGGTCTACAGAAGACCAAAGAAATGTCCAATACCAATAATTTATTCACTGGACTAATCCACTCAATAAGGGCTTTTAGATTTGCGAAAGAAATTTTTATCTCCTGAACTACATGAGATTTGGAAGAGTTGTAAACGCAAATCTTTATACTTTCTGTAGTTCTTTCAAGTGTGAGAGTTTATTTTGAAGTGATTTTTTCACTGCATAAGCACTTTAACATGTTTTTAGATGAATACACCTAAAACCCGGACACCAGCGAGGAAGCTTAGCGTTGAAGAAAAACTGAAGCGAGAAGAAGAGAGATTAAGAAAACAGAAAGAGAGACAAGAAGCGAAACAAAAGAAAGAACAAGAAAGATTAGAACAACAAGAAGTGAAAAAGCAACGGGAAAAGGAAAGACAGGAAAAGAAGGAACAAGAAGAAAAAGAGAAAAAGGAAAGGTTGGAGAAAAAAGATGAAGAAAAGAAGAAAAAGGATGATGAGAAGAAAAGGAAAGAAGATGAAAAAAAGTAAGGACAAGAACCTGCTTCTGGTCAAAGTTATCGAGGTTTTAAAGTGCCCCTAACCTCGAAATTTTTTGTTGTCTTATTTGGAAGAACTTTCAAAATGATTTTTGATTTGGAAGAAATTTCGAAATCTTTTAAAATCGAGAAGTTTGGTGTTGTGGGAGAAACACGCACACATGTTATTCATACTTTAATGTTTTTATTTGATAAACGCAAAGATACATAACACTCTGATAAGTCAATTAATTCTTTGAACGTTTTCATGGCGATAAAGTAATATAAATAAGTTTTGTGGAAACACCACGTAAAATATTTCTTTGCTAAGCTTTCGGCCTGTTGACTCAGGCCTTTATCAGAGCAATAATAATATTTTATTGCTCTGATGAAGGCCTGAGTCAACAGGCCGAAAGCTTAGCAAAGAAATGTTTTACGTGGCGTTTCCACAAAACTTGTTTATATTATATACTCTGATAAGTCGTTATTGCATGTGTGACGCAATTCCAGACATTTGCATATCAAACAAAATGAAATATCTGAAAAACAAAGGGAAAAAGCGAAAATCTTCCAAAGAAGTTAGCTTATCATTTTAAAAGTTCTTCCAAATAAGACAATAATAAATTTCGAAATATAAACAATTAATTGAAATATAAACTCACCATTAAAAACACATTATTGTAGAGTAATGTTTATTTTCTTTCTATTTTCTGCCTTAATAGTTTAAAAAACGAAGAGAAACGTAAGAAAGAGGAAGAGCAGGTATTTTAAGTATTTAAAAAAATATTTCCAACACTCTAGGGTGGTGCTACTCCTACAGTATTGGCTATATAAGGACACCCCGCTCAACAGGGTACGCTTTTTATCTTTTGCACAAATTCCAGTTGCCATGTAATCGTTTTCATCCCGGCAAACCGGCTGAAAAACTATTGAACCCGCTTCGATGCGCGTTCGTTTGCTTGACCGTGTGAATAAATAGTGCTGAAAGGAACTGAAATAGAACATCAAAACGTTGTTTGTGTGTTTCGTGGTCATAGCGAAAGCTTAATAAATTAATTAGTCTTCGTGAAGACGCTTGTTAGCTAAGACTATAACAATCTTTTTATTAATGGTGGGCTTACAAAGTAAATACTAGACTAATTAGTGTATGCTTTAATGAAATACTCCTAAATCACCGGTCAAACGAGGATGAGAGTTGGTAAGCGAGAGTTTGTCTGAGAGTTTTCTCAACTCTCATGCCCCGGTCAAACGAGGATGAGAGTTGATGAGAGTTGACCATGAGAATTGACGAGAGTTGTAGGATTTACCGCGCGTAGTAGGGAGACTAGGAACGAATTTCGAGGTAAGCAAAGTACTAAACTCTCATCAACTCTCATATGCCAACTCTCATGACCAGTCAAACGAGCAAAAACTCTCATCAACTCTCATGACAGGTCAAACGAGCAAAAACTCTCATCAACTCTCATTAAAATTTGAACCAGCTCAAAGTTGATGAGAGTTGATAAGAGTGCATGAGAGTCAATGAGAGTTGGTGGTCAAACGCGACCGAGAGTTGCAACTCTCATCGTTAACTTTGCCCTTATTTACTTGATAATTGCGAAAAACTCATCCCAGCTTACCGGTGTCACGGTCTCAGCGATCCCCCCAGTCTGAGTTATCCCCTAAGACCAACTGCGTAGTTATCTCCTGCTTTTCTGCATTGATATTGTCGTTGTTCTAGCTCAAAAAATACGTATAATCATGGAAACCATACTTTTATCACGTTCTTTTAAACATTTGGTCGCAAGGTAATCAATATCATAAGTATAAATATAAAACGTCTGTGATTATTACGAATGGCAATACCATGTAACTCATATAAATAATAGTTCGCTATTCAGAGCATTGAAGACTACTTATGTCTTATTAAATTTACATATTCTTAGAATGATGAAGTATCGAGTTTAGCGAGACGAAAGCTTATCGAACTATTATTTATATGAGTTACATGGTATTGCCATTCGTAATGATCACAGACGTTTTATATTTATACTTATGATATTTATTAACTTGCGACCAAATGTTTAAAAGAACGTGATAAAAGTATGGTTTCCATGATTATACGTATTTTTCGAGTTAGAACAACGACAATATCAATGCAGAAAAGCAGGGGATAACTACGCAGTTGGTCTTAGGGGATAGCCCGCTCGCCATGTAATCAGTCGAAATGTTAAAAAAAACATATGCGTTTTATATATTATAAAAGCGGGCTAATCGTCCCCTTAATTATACCACTTGATTCTTGTTATTGTTGTAGAATCTAAAGAAACAAAAAGTTCAGAACAGTTTTGCTAGTTTTTTTATCAGGAAAGAAGTGACTTCATCACCAAAGGTAAGTGTGCTAATTACAGGAGAAAACTAGAGAGCACTGAAAAGAAAACCTGCATTTGGTAGATTATAGTGCTGTGCGCCGGTGGCCGGAGCTCTGCCGGAGCTCCGGCGTTTTTTGGTATCGCCACAAAAACAAATGACCTGCTTTGACGCGCCTAGCTCTCTCATATCTTTCTTGTTCACCGTTCTCTGTTACTTCTGAACGAGTCTTTTCGTTGACGGGGAACATCGTCTCAGAGAAGCGTTGCGCATTCCTTCCAGGCAGCATTGGTCGCTTAGTGTTCATTAAAATTTAATTATAAAAAGTTTTAAAAACCCTTGGCAATTTATACTCTGTTGTATTTTATTATTTGTGGTAGTGTAACGTTATTCGGTTCTATTAAGTTTTCGTCATTCCTGACATTGCTAGTTGTCGCATTACGTTTGCTTGAGTCGCTTGACAGTTTCGCAGCTTTCACCGGGAAAAGACCCTGGGGAGAAAGTTGAGTCGAATAATATCCGGTTGGACTTTATCCCCAGTTGTGAACCAATTTATCAAAGAAGCCGGAGCCGGATATTTGAGCTGTAAAGCAGCCGGAGCCAGAGCTGAAAAACCGGAGTTTGCACAGCACTAGTAGATTAAGGTCCCGTTTACACGAGACCGGACGAATGTTTTTCCAGATGAAAATTCGGCAGGATAGACCTCGCGTTCACACGAGATTTAGACAAGCCTATTCGCTCAAATTTTTGACACGAATCCGGTCGAATTTTCATCCACCTACGAAAGCGGACCAATTTCGATTTGTACCGGATAAATATTCGTCCTGTACCGTATAAACGGCAAAGAGCGGCTTTTTCGTTGTGCTCCATCAAGGAAAATAGATCGTTGGAAGAAGAAAGTTGTTTTATATTGCTATTGCAGTGTTTCTCGGCTGCCGAGATCCTGAACGTGGCCGTTCAGACAATTCCCGGCATAGTTACCTTTCCAAACGACCAAACCAAATTTTATAAACACCAAAACGTTGTTGCAAAATGATGGCTCGTATCGATGTTTCCTTTAAGCTGCTGTTACACGATGCGATTTTTCTTGCAACTTGCAACAAATCACTGAATGTTGCTAAAAAATCGCACCGTGTAACACCCTGTAGCAACTTGCGATTTTGTTATTTTTGCCGTGTTGCAAGTTGCAAGAAAAGTTGGATGGGTTCTGCTTTTTGCTGCAACTTGCAACAAAAATCGCAAGTTGCTGAACGTGTAACACCCTTCCTGCGTTTTTGGGTTTTTTTAGTAAAAAAAATAAGTAAATTTGTTGCCAGTTGGAAGAAAAATCGTATCGTGTAAAAGCACGTTTACGCATATCACAAGATTTACTAGGCATTAACCCGAAATGTTTACCCAATAACCCCGACAGTTCTCATCGAACTTTTAATAATACAGTACGTTTAATAGGACCCCATGTAAACGGAAATGTTAAGTGAACAAATATTTTAGCGGATCGTGTAAACGTAACCGTCCGGACGAATTTTCATCGCGGGGATAAAAATTCGTCCGGGTGAAGTTAATAATTGCAAAACTGCACATGTAGAAGTTGAACCTTGGTCACCATTGTGCCACCATAAATGGTAAAAAAAAACATGGTTCTTTTACAATCCATGGTGCCACCAACGGTCACAGGGAGCCCATCTTGGCAGCACGTGGGCACTGTGGCGGACTCGAAAGACCCGCGGGGGAGGGGATTTAAAAAAAAACGGAAAATGGTTACCGGAAGCGAGGAAAAAACGGGGGGAAAGGGGGGAGGGAGAGGAAAAAATATAAGGGTTGAAACACCAAACGTTCAACGTGGAATGTGTTCCGCAAGTAGCCAGGACATCTCGTATCGTCGGGAGCCACCGTTAGAATACTGAAACCTACTGAAACTCAGAGTCAGATGAATGTGCAATAAATCAATAATCCTGAGACTTCCCGCTTTATCCGAAAAGCTTATCGTAGGATTTCGTAGCTATCCGAAGTGTCAACGATGATGTAGTGTCCTAGCTACTTGCGGAACACATCTCCCGAAAATACGATATGTAATTTAGCTGCAAAATCACGGCTAAAAGTTGAGATTTTGCATCATCTTGATTTATATTTTGATAAATGAATCATTATCACAACTACTTCGCTCAATTGTCTTACAATTTTAATACCTATAGCCGCTTAAAACGATGTTCAAAACAAGGAAGAATTCGTGTTTCATCCCTTTATTATTTTCCTAAACACACCACGATCGAGTGCGCCACAGGGTACCCACGCTCTGCCAAGATGGGCTCCCTGTGCAACGGTCTTGCATTATGGTGGGAGGGAAGGGGAATAACTGCAAAGTATGTTTTTTAGCGTACAAGTTCATATTCTTATATTAACTTCTATTTTAGCAAAAAGAGCAAGTAAAGAATGAATCAAAATTTCAACCATTTGAACTTAAACCTTTTATGAGATTAGCAAGTACGAAACCAAGCTTGCCTTTGTCTGAAGAAGCTAGAGAAACTCTTGGTAAAGTTCTAACTGAACAGGTAAGAAAGAGAAAGGTAAGACTGAAAAGATGGTGGGATGTATTAGCAGGCTTGTAGCATGTGGTGACACCTCCCCCCCCCCCCCCCCCACACACACACACCTCCTTAAAGTGTCTATGAAATGAAAAATTCGTTGGCATTTTTGTTATTTTATTGTACAGAGGAGCATGACAGGAGCACTCACTGAAAATTTCAAGAGAATCTGATGCGTAGTTTTCACACTATTAACTCTCAAAGTTTGCCATGGCTAGTTCGTTCTTGGAGAAAAATTAGGCTTTCGATAACAATGCTTATGACGTACGCAAATGGACAACTATGCATAAGAACAATAGATTTCACTATTAATGATCCATCTGCGTACGTCATAAGACATTGTTACCAAGAAGCCCAAATTTCCCCCAAACAAACTATCCACGCCAAATTTTGAGAGTTGATAGCGCGAAAACTACGCATCAGATTCTCTTGAAATTTTCAGTGAGTGCTCCTGTCATGCTCCTCTGTACAATAAAACAACAAAAATGCCAACGAATTCTTCACTTCATAGACACTTTAATGACACAGACGTAAAATATCACCTGTTCTTCAACGAATTTTAAAATGAAACTTTGCACGATTACTAACTACCAAAGCATCTTTAAGATTATGCAAAAACATTGCCAACAATATTTTCATCAGAGATCCACTTGTTACATGATATACAATTATCATGTATACTATAATATTGTAATATAGTTTACGTTATTCTAATTTACCTATGGGAAATAATCTGTAGTTGCATGATTTAGCAAATACTCCGGATCCAATACGTAAAGCATGATTTAGCAAATTCCAACACGTAAACGGGATATAGATTTAGAAATCACAAGTTACGTAAACGGACATGAGTTGGCGGAGATGTTGTAATCGGTGGTTTGATAAGAGACTTTAATATAAAACTACTGACTCATTCTACGTAGAGGAAATTAGTCATAGTTTTACAATATCTTCCTCTACCAGTATTATAAAAGCTTGAGCACAACTAAGCGAGTCATGCATTATTCATAAGGCGTTAAGAGAAGTGCCTGAATAGCATCACGCAAACTACCAGAAAGAAATGGATCATCGTTGATAAAAGAAGTCAAGAAGAAGTCGTTGAAGACTCACAGAGTTGTGCTCAGGCAGAGATTAAGAGATAAGTTTGAACTGTTAAGAATTAATTACCTATCCGTCAAAGTTATAAAGACGCTAATTACATAGCATAATTGAAGTAAATA
>OZ036000.1:730000-805000 GCA_964035015.1 Corallium rubrum
ATTTACTCATTCATTTATTCATTCATTTATTCACTCATTTATTTATTCATTCATTTATTCACTCATTCATTTATTCACTCATTTATTTACTCATTCATTCATTCACTCATTTATTTACTCATTCATTTATTCACTCATTCATTTATTCACTCATTTATTTATTCATTTATTTACTCATTCATTTATTCACTCCTTTATTTATTCATTCATTTATTCACTCATTCATTTATTCACTCATTTATTTACTCATTCACTCATTCATTTATTCACTCATTTATTTACTCATTCATTTATTCACTCATTCATTTATTCATTTATTCACTCATTCATTTATTCATTCATTTATTCACTCATTCATTTATTCACTCATTTATTTACTCATTCATTTATTCACTCATTTATTTACTCATTCATTTATTCACTCATTCATTTATTCATTCATTTATTCACTCATTTATTTATTCATTCATTTATTTACTCATTCATTTATTCACTCATTTATTTACTCATTCATTTATTCACTCATTTATTTACTCATTCATTTATTCACTCATTCATTTATTTCTCATTCATTCATTCACTCATTCATTTATTTACTCATTCATTTATTCACTCATTCATTTATTCATTTATTTATTTATTCACTCATTCATTTATTCATTCATTCACTCATTCATTTATTCACTCATTCATTTATTCATTCACTCATTCATTCATTTATTCATTTATTCACTCATTCATTTATTCATTTATTCACTCATTCATTTATTCATTTATTCACTCATTCATTTATTCATTTATTTACTCATTCATTCATTTATTCAGTTATTTACTCATTCATTTATTCACTCATTCATTTATTCATTCATTCATTCATTCATTCATTCATTCACTCATTCATTTATTCATTTATTCATTCACTCATTCATTTATTCACTCATTCATTTATTCATTCATTCATTCACTCATTCATTTATTCACTCATTCATTTATTCATTTATTCACTCATTCATTTATTCATTTATTCACTCATTCATTTATTCATTTATTTATTTACTTATTCATTTATTCATTTATTCACTCATTCATTTATTCATTTATTTACTCATTCATTTATTCACTCATTCATTTATTCATTTATTCATTCATTCACTCATTCATTTATTCATTCATTCATTCACTCATTCATTTATTCATTCATTCATTCATTCACTCATTCATTTATTCACTCATTCATTTATTCACTCATTCATTTATTCACTCATTTATTTACTCATTCATTTATTCATTCATTCATTCACTCATTCATTTATTCACTCATTTATTTACTCATTCATTTATTCACTCATTCATTTATTCATTCATTCACTCATTCACTTATTCATTCACTCATTCATTTATTCACTCATTTATTTACTCATTCATTTATTCACTCATTCATTTATTCATTCATTCACTCATTCACTTATTCATTTATTCACTCATTTATTTACTCATTCATTTATTCATTTATTCACTCATTCATTTATTCATTCATTTACTCATTCATTTATTCATTTATTCACTCATTTATTTACTCATTCATTTATTCATTTATTCACTCATTCACTCATTCATATTTATTCATTCATTTATTTACTCATTCATTTATTCATTTATTCACTCTCATTCATTCATTCATTCATTCATTCATTCATTCATTCCTTTATTCATTCATTCCTTTACTCATTCATTCATTCCTTTATTCATTCATTCATTCCTTTATTCATTCATTCATTCATTTATTCACTCTTTCACTCATTCATTCATTCCTTTATTCATTCATTCATTCATTCATTCCTTTATTCATTCATTCATTTATTCACTCATTCATTCATTCCTTTATTCATTCATTCCTTTATTCATTCATTCATTCCTTTATTCACTTATTCATTTATTCACTCTTTCACTCATTCCTTTATTCACTCATTCATTCCTTTATTCACTCCTTTATTTACTCATTCACTCACACGATCATTCATTCACTCGTTCATTCATTCCATCCATCCATTAATTTATTCACTTATTTACTCATTCATTCACACAATCATTCATTCACTCGTTCATTCATTCCTTTATTCACTCATCCATTCATTTATTCTTCTTTAGCAATTCCAGCACTGATTAAACTCGTACACGGCAACACAGCTGGTCTCAACAAACTTATAAATATGTTTCGAAAAAAATGGACATTGCAAAGCAAGAAAACTGACACAATCTCAGAGGCTAATTGGGAAGAGCATTGCTTAATATCCAAACGTCAACTTGAGCGCAAAATCACATCAATTGCAAAGAAAGAAAAACGAGCAATGGTTCCCAAAGCACGCTGGTATGTTCACGACAGCGTATTGGATCGTTATAAAATAGAAAACAGTTCACTGAAAATAAATGGTTTTGTTGACCATCATATTGAAGAAACAACGTCTCCACTGAGTAAAGTTACTCCATCTATTAAACAATTCACCCAAAATGCAAAAAGTCTGTCTCCCGGACAAAATGGAGCCTTCCCTCTGGTACAAACCACTGTGATGGAGGAGGAGTCAATGGATACGGGTCCAGTGTAAAATTATATTTCAAGGAAATTGGGGCAGTTCTGTTTCTTGTACAAAATACTTGTAAGAACTTTCAAAAAGAAAGTCTTGTTTCTGTTCCTTTGCAGCGATGGACTGCGGTATTGATATTTTATCAAAATAATGTGAACAAATGAATAAAAAATTCTAGTGAACTATATTTCTTATATATTTCTTCTCAAACTCATTAATAATACATGAGTTAATTAGCCAATCAATCAAAGAAAAATATTTGGTTATGTGTATGAGTTTTGAAAACCGGTAAAGGTCGCGCAAACTGAATTCATAATTAAGAAATCAGATACCACATTTCTTAATTACAAACTCAACATGAGACTATTGGTATTAATATCCACCATTGTCTAATATCGACCAAGTCCTCTCACGAATTCTACTATAGCCGTATTTACACGGCCAAAAGTTAAGTACGCTTAAGTTATAGCGTGCTTAAAATGCGCCACCTTGGTGCGTTTGCACGGTCATTTAATAATCCCTTACTAAAACACGTACAGCATCATTCAACATGGCGGACGAGCTATATTTTTGGTTTTGGAAGCTCCGTATGGGTAGCGCGCGTTAAAGAACAACGGAAGACATCGGTACACGAGAAAGAGTAATAGCTAAAAGAAAGAAACAAAGGAAACAAAGAATAGCGAGATGGAAGCTTCTACAGCAGGGCAAAAAAATGCATTTTATCGTATTAATAACACCGTATTAATAGCAAGCGTTTTTCAATCCCGTTACGTTTACACGGCCAAGTTAAGCGCGATTAACTGATCGTGCTCAGTTTAATCCACCTCCTTGAGGTGGTGCAAACTAATCGCGATTAATTTACGCCGATCTGTTTACACGGACATTTTAAACCCGCTTAAAGTCAGATGTGGCTCAGATCCCGCTTACATTTTGGCCGTGTAAACAGGGCTTATAACAGACGATTGAGAAGCCATTTCAAAAATCACTCAACATATAGACCTTATTCAAAAATGGCCGCCGAATTAGAATTCCTTTAAGCCGGTTTTCCACTAGGCGACTTTTTTCGCGCGAAGCGACTTTTTCTTTTGTCTCATGAGCTCTGAGCTGGGACTAATCAGAAATCTATTGAATTCGAACAAAAGAAAGTCGCTTCGCGCGAAAAAATCGCCTAGTGGAAAACCGGCTTTACGTCCATATAAATTAGCCCTTATGACCTCGTTTTAAAGTAAAAATTCTTTTGAATTTCACACATGAAAACGAGTTCATAAAGGCTAATTTATATGTATATAAAAGAATTTAATTCGGCGGCCATTTTTGAATAATGTTCTCTCGTGTTTGCAAAAAAATCGGCAAGCTTGATGACGCGCCTTAAAAACAAAAGAATTCTTAATGAAAACAAAGTGAATGAATAATTTGTAAAACCAAGAGTATATATGAATACCGTCCTCGTTCTGTGAACTCCACTCCCAGCATTTTTACGTCTTCAGAACAACGCGAACACACAGAGAAGTGAGAGCTGTTTCTTAACGTTGACTTTAGCTCAGACACTACAGCCGTTTTAGCAAGAACTGGAGCGTCTTGAAAGTCATTAAACAAACTTAAACATGAAATACGGCAGTTCATTTACCATATTATCTTCTTTTAAATGCATTGCTTTTTAACGTTTTTAAGGCCGCGTAGTCGAGTTAAGGCACTTTTCCACTAGGCAAAAAATGTCGCTCGAAGCGACATTTTCTTTTGTCTCGCAAGCTCTCGAGTGGAACTAATTAGCCAAGACAAAAGAAAAATGTCGAGTCGGTCGACAAATGTCGCCTAGTGGAAAACCGCCTTAATTAGCCAAGAGAAAAGAAAAATGTCGAATGCCTTTAAGCCGCGTCGTAAGATCTACGACGGCAACTTCGAGGACGACGTCCTTCAAACAAAAGCTTTCTTCTTGCAAAACAAAGATAATGAATAATTTCTAGTCGCAAGAGTAATCTGAACACTGTCCTCGCTCACTCGGACCATTTTCACGTCTTCAGGACGACGTTAACTCGTGGGGTGATGAGAACTGTTGTCTGAGATTGCCTTAACACAGACACTGCAACCGTTTTAACACTTTGAAAATTATACAACAAGCTTCAAGTATTGAATATAGTAGTCAGTTAACTGTGACTTCTTTTTAATGCTAAAATTTGAATTGCTTTTTAACCGCCGTCGTCGTCCTAGCATCTTAAGGTCCCTAAAGGCGGTTTTCCACTAGGCGACATTTGTCGACCAACTCGACATTTTTCTTTTGTCTTGGCTAATTAGTTCCACTCGAGAGCTTGCGAGACAAAAGAAAATGTCGTTTCGCGCGACATTTTTCGCCTAGTGGAAAACCGCCTTAATTATGCATCTACGACGACAAAATGTCAAACAAACTAAAATATCTCAGCGAAGCAAGGAAACGAAAAACTGCAAAAGATGTTACTCTGTAATTTTAAGTATTTCAAATAAGACAAACTTATTTTTCGTTTCATAGCTTAAGGATAAAACCTGAATTTGTACTGTGTGTTTAAAAAAAGTTTAAATTTCTTTGCTAAAATATCCATAATTGTACCCTTTCCCAAATCTATACAAATCTGGGAAAGACAAGTAATCACCTGATTAATTCTTTGAAAGTTTGCAGGTGACAAATACAAGCGAGAATTTGTGGTAACATCACTAAGCAATAAACAATAAACGTGGCATTAAAGGACATTGGCAACAAAAATTAAGTCTGACGGAACTCGTGAAATTGTAATAGAAGATCCTTTACAATTTTTTCGTATCTTTCTTCGTTTTCAAGATATTTCAATTTGTTTAATATGTAAATGAGATGGTCTCTGACGTCAGGAGCAGGGTACAGTATTTTCATACCTAGCAAAATCAGTTATATCTCTAAATTTGTTCAACGAAATCACTTGAAACTGTTCACATAAAAACGCCTTGTGACACTGAACATTTCATAACTGATGTTGCTTTGTGTAAGAATACTGTACCCTACTCTTGACGTCAGAGACCATCTCGTTTACATATTAAACAAATTGAAATATCTTGCAAACGAAGAAAGACACGAAAAAGTTGTAAAAGATCTTCTATTACAATTTCACGAGTTCTTTCAAATTAAGCTTAATTTTTATTGCCAATACCCTTTAAATTACCTCTGATTCTCATCTTTTGAACAACTGGGCCCTCTTGCAAATCATAGGCGTAGAGTATGGGGGGAGGGCTAAGGGGCTTTAGCCCCCGGAGAAGTCTCAATGGGGGGCTGAGTCCCCCCAGAAATTTTGCAGCAACTGACTCATCAATCACCATTCACAAATTATAGGTTACTCGTTAGGCCAAAGTAACTGTTACAGCCTCATTCCTGTCAGCCAAAAGCACCCACATACAGTGATAAGTCAACCCAGTAAACACAACATCGAAAAATTGTTGAAATGTGTTGTATGTTAACTAGTTTTTATGACATTTCATGACCTTCAGTGTTCTTAAAAATCACCCCTCAGAATGCAGGAAATGGCATTCCAAGACTCTAAATTTCCGGGGGGCATGCCCCTGGACTCCCCTAGAAGAGTCCCTTTTTGTAAACGCCACCCACGGGAAAATTCTTAGTTCAGCACATCAGTCCCCCTAGACGAAAACAAAACTCTACGTCTATGTCGCAAATTATGACCACCAAGCATGTACAATCATATATAGCATATAGACCATTAATTAACCAAACCTTATTACACAGCCGTAATATATAATACAATTTGAAAATAATCACTCGTGTGATAGGGGATTTAACATCGTGTATGAGTAACCTTAACAAACGATGTTAAATCCCATATCACACGAATGACCATTAATTAACCATCTTATCCCATAGCTGATTGAAAGCAAGGTTAAAACACATTTCTGATAAACGATAAAATGCTTTGTTTCAGTGAATGTTCATTGTGAATGAAAGCGATTTGCTGTTTAAATTAGCAGTGTTAGACTATGTGCACACGGTAACGTTTCCGAGCGTTTTCGTATTGTTTACTGTTCTCAAGGGAATCGAGAACAATCAGCTGATTACTTGAAACAATACGAAAACGCTTGGAAACGTTACCGTGTGCACATAGCCTTAAGGCGGTTTTCCACTGGGCGACATTTGTCGACCGACTCGACATTTTTCTTTTGTCTTGGCTAATTAGTTCCACTCGAGAGCTTGCGAGACAAAAGAAAATGTCGCTTCGCGCGACATTTTTCGCCAAGTGGAAAACCGCCTTTAAGCCGATTTTCCACTAGGCGACTTTTTTCGTGCGAAGCGACTTTTTCTTTTGTCTCATGAGCTCTGAGCTGGAACTAATCATAAATCTATTGAATTCGAACAAAAGAAAGTCGCTTCGCGCGAAAAAAATCGCCTAGTGGAAAACTGGCTTTAGACTCCGTTTACACGATGCCGGTACAATTTGAAAACGGAACAAAATCATGCCGTTTAGGCCTTGCGTTTACACGATACCGGCACAAGAATAACATGAAATGTTATATGCTGTATTTGCATACCGGCATGATTTTGTTCCGTTTTCAAATTGTACCGGCATCGTGTAAACGGGTCTTAATCTCATTTGTATTGCATAGTGTTATGTAATATATCAACAACGAGTTTGAGTGTTTCATCAGGGGATCCAAACACGAGTTCCGAATGTATGATATAGCTTCTCAAACAAATCAGTATTTTAAGAGAAAATCGACGCGAAAAGTTGGATTAATTTATGTAATTTCTTCCTCCGATATCAAAACCTCCGTCTCGGTACTGATTTCCTTTGTTTTCGGTTCATGAATTATTAATGATTTGAGAAAGTTGGATAAAAGGGGATTTAACGCGTCTCTTGGAACAATGAACTTTGGGTGTGACATAAAAATGCATATCCGTCTTTTTTCGTATCCATCCGCTGTCTTGGATGTTGATTTTTTGCTGGCGGGAATTTCTAAGATTTATTAATTTTTTAATTTTGATATATTTAATAAGTATCAAAAAATTTGGAATAGTTATATAATAAAGGTTTATTAAGTTCGTTTACTTGTGCTGTGCGGGAAAATATCACACCTTGGTCTTTTTTGTACGAAGCTCGCTTGCGGCTCGGTCCGCACTGTCAAGCCATAGTCCCTAGAATTATATTGTCTGGAGACGCGGCGAACATCAAAGCGGTTAACAATGAGCTACAACTTAGGTTGAGGGTGGCAAATAAGGTGCACAGTCTTTTGTTTTACGTTCATTAATATTTATAAAGCAACGCTGCTATTGGTTGATTGCTTCATTCTACCAAAAATACAATGTGTTCAACAAGCGTTAAGGTGAAATAAGGTGCACAAACGTGAACAAAAACCTAGAACAAAGCTTTGGCCGCGTTTCCAGACAATTTATTTCTAGGGACTATGGTCAAGACCTGTGTGTGATATTTCCCCGTACAGACCTTGTTCTATAAGTTAATAATCTCTCAAAATTCTACAGTAATTTCCACAAACAACTCTATGTTAGGACCACTGATCTCTACGTAACTGGATTGCTCATTCGACCCCAAAACTGAAGCAAGCGGGGATGATGAATTTGGAGTACCAAGATGGCCGCCACGGAAAATTGTATGTTTTCGTAGCACGAAAAGAGACGAAAAAAGCCACGTTCAAAATATTTCTGCCATTGGTATCAAACAAAGAAGACTGTAAAAGGTTTAGAAGCTTACTTTTTGCATTTGTTGGTATTATTTAGCAGTAAAACGTGTTATTTTGTAGTTTTTTACTCCGCCCGTTAATCGATGAACTTGCCTATATCAGAAAACTCGTAAAAACCAACGAAATCAATCAATAACTTCTTTATTAAATTATCTGTACACCTTTGGTATTAAAGCATAAGTCTTTACAAAGCCTTGAAGTATGCAGTTGACAATTTCCCTTCTGTTTTTCGGTAGTAACAGTAAATTGCCATTTGAGAATTGTTTTACGGCTTTTCCAACCCCCCCCCCCGGCAAACTCTTACTACCCTTAAGCCCGCAAGGTACACTGGACCTGGAGTACCAATATGGCCGCCAGTGGCTTCAAAATACTTAACTGCTGACCATAAAGGGTGCCAGCAATCCAGTTGTATACAGATCAATGGTTAGGACTCTAGTTTAAAGTTTTAATGTACTTGTTATATTTGTTAAAGTGCCCATGAAGTGAAAATTAATTTTGTCTTATTTGAAAGAACACTTAAAATGATAGAGTAACATCTTTTGCAGTTTTTCGTTTCCTTGCTTCGTTCTTGAGATATTTCAGTTTGTTTGATATGCAAATTAAACATTTTAACGTCACATGTGCATAATGAGTTATTGAAAAAAGTTATATCTTTGCTATTATCAAACCAAAATAATTCAAAGGAAGCATGTGCGTGTGTGTCGCCCAGAACACTAAACATGTAGATTTTCAAGTGATTGTATTTGACATTATAACATAGCTTTGATATAGCAACGTTTTTGATTGGCTGTCGTGCGTGCTTCATAACTCGATGGAGCACGGCAAAAAAGCGCGGGGAAAAATTTCAAAACAAAACTGAGTTTCAAATTGACTTTTTATGGCCTGTTATATTATCAAAATACCAAGTCATTTAATTTTATTGAGTAATAAAGAACAACGACCCAGAAGACATAAACTCGGTCTGGGTAACCGGGTTTAAACTGTCCTTTTGGTTGGATTTTAGTGAACAAAAAAGACTTGGCTACGAAAGTAGAAAAACACAACCACCAAAACGATTCGCCGGCTTGTGAAAGGATTTAATGCTATGTTATAAAAGAAATGGCTCATGGTTTAGTGTGCTCCATCGAGTTTTAGTATACACCCAACCATCGTCTATTACAAATCCTGCATTCTGATTGGCTACTCAACCGTTGTCTATTCGTGATGGACAACGTTTGAGAAAAATGAAAACAAACCTGAAAAAATATGGCAGTAAACTCTCGTTTTGCAGACGTTTCGGAGGAATTTTTTGAGAGTTTGATAGAAAATTCTATCCCTGAGAAAACTAAAAACGCTACAAAATATGGCATGAAGATTTTTAATGGTAAGGAGCGAAATACAATTAAACCGTATTTTATTAATTAAATCTGCTTTTACTTGCCGCTCACGAGTGGTTAAATAACACAACATTTTCGTCAGTTTGCACTAGAAAAACTGTATTTTTTAGAGTAAGTACAGGGTGTATACTAAAACAATTAGACAACTCGTCCTCGTTGTCTATGCGCGAATAGTCAACTCAGGCTGCGCCTTCGTTGACTATTCGCTCATAGACAACTCGGACTCGTTGTCTAATTGTTAAATGGATGCACTTGGGAAATTTGGAGAGCACTCAAAAATCTAGAGTTGGTCTCGGCTACGCCTCGACCAACTCTTACGATTTTTTCGTGCTCTCCCAATTTCCCGCGTGCATCCATAACTCGATGGAGCACGCTAAACCATGAGCCATTTCTTAAATAGCAAAGATATATAACGTTTTTCGATAACTCATGCACGTGTGACGTCGCAACACGCGGCATTTACATCAAACAAACTGAAATATCTCAAGAAGTAAGCAAGGAAACGAAAAACTGCAAAAGATGTTACTCTATCATTTTAAGTGTTCTTTCAAATAAGACAAAATTGATTTTCATTTCATAGACACTTTAAATAGGCCTCAAGCCATTTGTTTTCAGGAAATGGAGCAAGTGTAATCTGGCAATGACCTGTTGTCTACCATTTTTAAACTAGAACTTTAATTAAGAACCAACTTTGGCAGCATTGTAGAATGTTCGTAGCCTTAGAGGGTGTTTATTTGGAGGCGAGCCAGTCCGGGTACCCGGAGCTAGCCCAAGGGCTATCTCGTCTAGCCGGGCTGGCTTGCTTGTTGTGCTAATGGCGTAATTTATCAGTTCTGGTAAGACACAAAGTCTCATTGTTTTAAATATGAACTGTACATGAACAAGCAGAACTTGTGAATTGTTAATATGTCAAAAAAGCTGATAAAAACAAATTTTGTCGTGTGTACGAAGCTTTTAATGCCAGCCCAGGTAGGTAAGCCAGCCCGATTTATCGTGTTTACATCATAGAGATCATATAAATACTAGAGGAGGCATTGGCGGGAAAATTTTGTAACCATATGGCAGCCGCCATTACCTATGATATTTCAGCAGTGTTGCCAGATCAAATTTGTAATTGTTCACGAAGACAAGTATCAAATGTTCATGAAGTTGACAAAAAATTCATGAATTTCAAATTTTAACCCAACAATACAATAATGCTATAAATTAGCCAATTTAGTTTAATATAAATCGTCTATATCGCTCATCACTGAAGATATTTTGCTCTTACAGTGTGTGCAGGTGAGCAACTATATGGATATTACATGCAATCCAGGTTAATTTTAGCATTATAACTGCTGAACATTTCAACCAGAAGTCAGAAGTCACCAGATATATTTGAGAATGATACTCATAAATATAATTTATCAATAAATATTTGCCTTGAGGGAGTGAAAAAATCAAAGTTCATGAAATAGTTCATATTATTTTGAAAAGTTCATGAAATGTTCACAAAAACTTGTTGTTCATAAAAAGTTTACGTCAAGGACAAAAAGTTCACAAATCTGTCAACTTTGTTCATGATCTGGCAACACTGTATTTCAGTCAATTGGTTGGCAAATGTACTAGACCCAGTCCTTTGCCAACCAACGCGCCAAATGTTTGTCTCCAAAAATATCCAAGATGGCGGCGTTCAATTGGTTACCCGCGGTTGACTGAAATTAAGCTAGGATGCCCCCTCTAGTATTTACATGATCTCTATGGTTTACCAGGCGGAAACCGTAATCGCAAAATGAGTATAAGAGCCCAGCTCAAAATTTTAAAATGCAATACCATAACGAAAGGAAACCATTTAAAAAGAAAATATATTTATTGACGTTTCGTTACTTAACCAGTAACATCTTCAGAATGACTTAAAGATTACATTGAATATACTTATATATAACATTAATATAGTTTCTTATTTTTTTTCGGACCGTATTTTACCAAATCCTGCTTTCTGATTGGCTAACGAGCGGTCCGTATGAGCCCGTACGGACCGCTCAAAATAATTTTTTTTTAAATGTGTTTTATAGGCCGTAAAATATTCTTAAAACGTTTGAAAATAAACTTGAACGAAATAAAAAAAAATCAAATTTTGAAATCGAGTTTTTCATCCGTGAAAGAGACCTAAAATCTAATTTTCTTTTTCGAAAGAAACAGCAGAAACTTCCCTTTTTTATTCACTCTAAACACTGATGAAGACCAAAAGAACCAAGCGAAGATAATTAAAAAAAAAAAAAATGTTATTTACCGTTTTGGTCGGTCCGTATAGAGAAATATTTCCCTTGGTCTCAAAAACGACCCTCGGCCTGCGGCCTCGGGCGGTTTTTGAGACCTCGGGAAATATTTCCTTATACGGACCTCCCAGCCGGTAAATAACATATATATATTAAAATTATATAATAGACCAATGAAATGCTTACCAGGTGACAAGTACAAAACAGAAATGTGTGAAGAATGTGATCATGAAAGATGAACATAATAAGATGAGGTGTGAAATAACATAAAAGGCAAAGAAAAAATAATAAAGATGACAAAAATAAAATATATATCAAAACAACGAAAGTGGGATAGAGGAAATATTTTCATTTAGAGAAGGTCGAGATTTTGAAATGAGTAAGCTCTCGCGAAGAAGGAGTTCAAGATTAAAGAAATAATTTCCGTGTTTGGGTACTCTGATCCAAACACGCGGGAAATTGTGAGACTGGAGAAAAGCGTAACAAAACACGAACCGTAGGCGAGTGTTTTTAGCTTTTCAAAAGTCGAGCAATTTCCCAAGTGTTTGGATAAGAGTCTCCAAACACGGAAAAAAACATTTGGTATTTCTTTTATAAAATAATCACAAGTGAATATGATATACTGTCCGACATTTTCAAAAAATCGTTTTGGCGGGAATTTTCCGTGTTTGGATACTCTGATCTAAACACGGCAATTGACCAATCAGGGCTCGCGTAGTATACATGTTATTTTATATTATTATACAATACTGATACAATCTCGACTGTGATTGGCTAAAAACCTACAGATAATTCTTGATGTCTTGCCTATGACGCGCTGGCCAGCGGTTTGAACAAAACAAACATGGCGGCCGTCCTTAGGAGTGAAGATCAGAAGCGGATTAATCCGGCGGATTTGGCACGTTTTGTTGACGCTAAAACCACCAAGAAAAAAACAAGCGAGCTACACATACAGCTGTTGAGTTTAAAGCAGTGTTTGAAAGAGAAAATTGTATTTGAAGGAGAAAAAAGTTAGCGAACCTCGAACTGAAGACGGTATGAATATTTACTATTTTTACCTAACTTTGTAAAAAACTTTCTAAAGGCTTCTACATTCATAATTGTATAATAAAACAATTATTGAATTCGGTTATCGCATGATATCAAGAATTATCAAGGCCTCTGTTTGTGTTATCGGCCTCAGCCTTCGGCTTCGGCAGATAACACAAACCTCGGCCTTGATAATTCTTGATATCATGCTCAACCTCATCCAATAATTGTATAATAGATTATCTTTAAGTCATTCTGAAGATGTTACTGATTAAGTAACGAAACGTCAAGAAATAACAGCATAAGCTAGATCTCAGCACCCGGGTACCCGGGCAGGCTCGTCTCCATGTAAACACGCTCTTAGAGTTGATAGGATCCCAGCAGTATGATCATTATCAAAATAAACATTTTTTTTCTCAACCAGAAAGAAATTATTTTTGCTTTCTACAATATTTACAGAAGAAAGAAATAATCAAAATACGAAATCTTGTCCATGGTTAACTTTTTTTTTATCAGTTGTCTACATCACTTTTGGTGCCATTTAAACTAAGACGACATATAGGACACGAGTCATGCTGTGGAGAAAATAGAATTGAAATTTTATTGCATTTTACCATTGTATTCAGTTATGGAATATGTTGCACTATTAGTACTGTATTGTATTGCATTGTATTGTATCATTAATTTACCATAAACCTTGTGTCAGATTGTATCGTATTGTATCGTATTGCATTGTACTGTACTGTACTGTACTGTACTGTACTGTACTGTACTGTACTGCGCTATTGTACTGCGCTGTACTATACTGTACTGTATCATATTGTACTGTACTGTACTGTATTGTATCATATTGCACTGCACTGTACTGTACTGTACTGTATCATATTGTATTGTATCATATTGTACTGTACTGTACTGTACTGTACTGTACTGTATCATATTGTATCATATTGTATTGTATTGTACTGTACTGTATTGTATCATATTGCACATTGCATTGTATTGTATTGTATTGTATTGTATTGTATTGTATTGTATTGTATTGTACTGTATTATTGTATTGTATTGTATGGTTTGTATTGTATTGTATTGGTTTGTATTGGTTTGTATTGTATTGTATTGTATTGTATTGTATTGTATTGTACTGTATTGTATTGTATTGTATGGTATGGTATGGTATGGTTTGTATTGTATTGTATTGTATTGTATTGTATTGTATTGTATTGTATTGTATTGTATTGTATGGTATGGTTTGTATTGTATTGTATTGTATTGTATTGTATTGTATTGTATTGTATTTGTATTGTATACCTTTTCAAGCCATGGAGTTATGCACATTTCATGAAAATAATGTTTACACGGTAATTTCTTTACATCTTCATCCAAAATAAACGTTTCTTTACAAACTGGACACTCTAAATTCACATCTGTTAAAAAGATAAAAATTACAACTACACTATTTACAAAACTTTTTCTTGATTTTTTGATGTTGGAACTTTAACCCATTCCTGCCTGAGCTGGCCAAAAACGACCCCTTTATTGTTTTACTCTGTCTACCACCAGACGATTTTACTCATCAAAGAGAGAACCCTCAGACATCCTAGGCAGCAATGGGTTAATATAATGACACGAATATGATCCCCGAGGCTCTTCTCTGGGCAAGAGATCCCAAGAAAAAACTGTTTATAAATAGCTACAGTCAAACCGGGTCTTCCTTCCCATGCGACCTTGCAATATTGATAGCGACCTTGCAATACTGATAGCAACATTGCAATATTGATAGCGACCTTGCAATGTTGATAGCAACATTGCAATATTGATAGCGACCATGCAATATTGACAGCAACATTGTAATATTGATAGCGACCTTGCAAGATTGATAGCGACCTTGCAATATTGATAGCAACCTTGCAATATTGATAGCAACATTGCAATATTGATAGCAACATTGTAATATTGATAGCGACCTTGCAATATTGATAGCGACCATGCAATAGTGATAGCAACATTGTAATATTGATAGCGACATTGCAGTATTGATAGCAACATTGCAATATTGATAGCAACATTGCAATATTGATAGCGACCTTGCAAGATTGATAGCGACCTTGCAATATTGATAGCAACCTTGCAATATTGATAGCAACCTTGCAATATTGATAGCAACATTGCAATATTGATAGCGACCTTGCAATATTGATAGCGACATTGCAATATTGATAGCGACCTTGCAATATTGATAGCAACATTGCAATATTGATAGCGACCTTGCAATATTGATAGCGACCATGCAATATTGATAGCAACATTGCAATATTGATAGCGACCTTGCAATGTTGATAGCAACATTGCAATATTGATAGCGACCATGCAATATTGACAGCAACATTGTAATATTGATAGCGACCTTGCAAGATTGATAGCGACCTTGCAATATTGATAGCAACCTTGCAATATTGATAGCAACATTGCAATATTGATAGCAACATTGTAATATTGATAGCGACCTTGCAATATTGATAGCGACCATGCAATATTGATAGCAACATTGCAATATTGATAGCGACCTTGCAATATTGATAGCAACATTGTAATATTGATAGCGACCTTGCAATATTGATAGCGACCATGCAATATTGATATATTGATATATTGATAGCAACATTGCAATATCGATAGCGACCTTGCAATATTGATAGCAACATTGCAATATTGATAGCAACATTGCAAGATTGATAGCAACATTGCAATATTGATAGCAACCTTGCAATATTGATAGCGACCTTGCAATATTGATAGCAACATTGCAATATTGATAGCAACATTGATAGCAACATTGCAATATTGATAGCAACCTTGCAATATTGATAGCAACCTTGCAATATTGATAGCAACATTGCAATATTGATAGCAAATATTGATATCGTTCTTGAAATATTTCAATTTGATATGTGAATTAAACATTTTGACGTCACACGTGCATAATGAGTTATCGGAAAAAATTATATATCTTTGCTATTGTAGCGATAGACACACCAGGCGGAAAACGCAATTTAAAAATGAATATCAGAGCCCAGAAAATGACTTTGAAACAAGACATAATAAAAAGGAAAATAATTTATTTACTGACGTTTCGTTGTTACATCACAACATCTTCAGAGCATTTAAACTATATTACAGTTGGTTCACTATATATACTACAAATATATACTGGTTTAAAATTACAAGAACGGTTACAAAATTTAAAATTCAAACGGACAAATGAACGTCAAGAACAGACAACAGAGATGAATATCAACAACAGACAACATACTTAAAATAGATCAAGAGGAGTTGATCTTATAGTGGCGTTAAAACTGGATTAAGTTTGGAGATTAGAAGGCTTTCACGTATAAGTAGATCATATTCAGAAATGCCAGATGCAAGTATTTTAAAGTCAGAGGAGGAGACAGTGTGTTTGAGCAGAAGTTTATGTCTTGTTTCAAAGTCATTTGCTGGGCTCTGATATTCATCTTTGCTATTGTCAAATATAATCACTTGGAAATCTACATGTTTATTATTCTGGGCGAAACACACGCACATGCTTCCCTCGAATTATTTCGGTTTGATATTAGCAAAGATATGTAACTTTTCTCAATAATTCATTATGCAAACGTGACGTCAAAATGTTTCATTTACATATCAAACAAACTGAAATATCTGAAAAACGAAGCAAGGAAACGAAAAACTTCAAAAGTTGTTACTCTATCATTTTAATGGCTCCCTGCGGTAATTTCAATAGGGGACTGGTGACTAGAAATAGTATCGCTACGCATGCGTAAATAGCGACCTTGTCGATTTGAAATTCTATGACCGCGTCGACATAGATGTTAGACTTGTAGACGTTTTCGTCGGTGAATTTTGCTAAAATTTTGTAAATAAGTAGTTTATAAAAAATTCTAAAGTATATATAATTTTAAAAAAACTTTTCATAAGGCAGAACTTTTTTAAATCGATAATTTTTATAGCGAAAAATCTGTCCATACAACCCTCTCTGATTTTGTGCATGGATATTCTCCACAACAGTATCTATCATCTCAGCAATTTTTAAAAAATTTCACCGAAGCAAACTGAAGACATGCCGCTTCAATTATGCAATATTTGAAAATATACCAAAGTTCCAACGTCATTATTACCATGATAACAGCAAATAATTGAACTTTTTGATAGATATTTTATATCTGCGATAGTTCTGCTATAGTAAGGTGTACTTAGTATTTATCTAACAAATTTTTAAACTTGTGAATAACATTATATAGATAATGAGCGTATGAAATAGCGCGTATTTATTGAAACTATAGGGAGCCACCTTAAAGTGCCTATGAAATGAAAAATACATTGGCATTTTTGTTGTTTTATTGTACAGAGGAGCATGACAGGAGCACTCACTGAAAATTTCAAGAGAATCTGATGCGTAGTTTTCGCGCTATCAACTCTCAAAATTTGCCGTGGATAGTTTGTTTTGGGGAAATTTGGGCTTCTTGGTGACAATGCCTTATGACGTACGCAGATGGATCATTAATAGTGAAATCTATTGTTCTTATGCATAGTTGTCCATCTGCGTACGTCATAAGCATTGTTACCGAAAGCCCAATTTTTCTCCAAGAACGACTAGCCATGGCAAACTGTGAGAGTTAATAGCGCGAAAACCACGCATCAGATTCTCTTGAAATTTTCAGTGAGTGCTCCTGTCATGCTCCTCTGTACAATAAAATAACAAAAATGCCAACGAATTTTTCATTTCATAGACACTTTAAGGAGGTATGTGTGTGTGTGTGTGTGGGGGGGGGGGGGGGGAGGTGTCACCACATGCTACAAGCCTGCTAGTACATTCACAGGGAGTCCATCTTGGCAGCACGTGGGCACTTGTGGCGGACTCGAATTTTCAGTGAGTGCTCCTGCCATGCTCCTCTGTACAATAGACACTTCCACTTCTTTCAAATACAGTAAGACAGAGTTAATTCTCGTTTCACGTGCACTTTAACTGCAAAAGTTTCTCTACACTCACCAACATTGCTCTGTGTTATCTTTACTGTTGGTAAAGCCGCTATTTTATCTCTCTCAGCAGGCGGAGGACCAGCTCCCTCCATCTGCTCCAACAACTACAATGAATAATTTTAAACACAACATTAATATAATTATACAATTAATAAGTTACGCAAATCTTTGTGGATAATTTTTGGGTGACGGAAAGTGCGGTTTTCTGGAGGTAAGGGCCCCCAGAAAAAGCTGGAGAAGCGGAAGTCAGAGTGAGAGTAAGGGCCCTCACTGTTATGGACCTTGCTCTCATGTCCCAGCCGGGCTTCCCCGTGGTGAAGTTACCGAGAGAAGCGAAGATCAGGGTGAAGGTAAGGGCCCTCACCGTTATGGACCTTGCTCTCCGTCGCCGGTGTGTGCTTCACCGTGGGCGAAGTGTGGCCGAGGGGACACCACTTTCCGCCCCGATTTCTTTATTAGTAGAATTTTTAAAAGATATATATATATATACAGTTTTGGGTTTGTTCTTTACCTCGCTTATCGTATTACACAAAATCTAAAGATATTTCAACCATAAACTATATAAGAAATTGCAGTTCTTTGATAAGACTCTAAATGTTCATATTCTCAAAGGGTGCGGTGGGTGGGGTAACTCGACTAGGTGTTTTTGGCGAAGCGATCAAAGTCAGAGTGAGCTAGCTTGTTTTTTGACATGCTTTTAGTGCTTGTAGTTTGGAATGTCCGGTTTGGTTAGATCGTATTAGATAACTTGTGTATGCGCCATGCGCTTCTTTTTTAATACCTTGTTTTTGCCAAATTGCTAAAAGTGATAAGTGTAACATAACGCAGGAGAATGTCATAGCTGCGCTATTGCGTGAGAATATTAAGATTTAGCTTCTCATTAATCCCAATTTATCTAGTTAATATAAATAGGCGCTAGAAAATACATATACAGTGTATATAAAACATAGGTACGCTTAGACGTACACGTATCTGCGCATACATGCTAACGTTTTGACTGCGCAAGACGAAATGTTCACGAACTTCGCATCACTTTACTTCACCAGCAATTGACACTTCGCCACCTTTTTGTTTTTGTTTCCTTTTTGGTTTTTTTACCTGGTCATATAATAGTGAACTGACCAAAATGTTCATGTGTCTCAGTATTAACAATTCCTAAATTAAGTTGGTCAGCAACAGCTTGTATAATCATGCCATTGCACCATGTCCCTTGCATAGACATATTATTAAGGTATTGTAACCAAGAATATTCTGTATTGCTTTCAATAAATCTCTCAGGATTCCCCCTCGTATATGCAATACCAGCAGCTCCGATGTCTCTAAGTGGTGACATGGGTCACCCTATAACTGATGTGAAACGGCGTTCGAAAGTGTTCGAACGGCGTTCGAACGGTGCATTACAAACATTCGAATGGTTCCTTGCGAGTATTCGAACAGCAAAGTTCAAGCGTTCGAACGGCTAGCCAACCATTCGAACGCATTCCATTAGGCGTTCGAACGCATTCCAGTTGGCGTTCCATTTGGCCCTCAAGCGTTTGAACTGCTAAGTACAAGCGTTACTTCTTATAAACGTTCGAACTTCTTCGAATGGCCATCTACATGCGCTGAACAGCCTTCAAGGATTTTGAACTGCTGTCTACAGGTCTACAAGCATTCGACGCGATTCTCCACAGACTACAATTTAAACACTTCCGAATTATGGCAAACGTTCTCGCGTCCTGACAGTTAACATCAAACAACAAAATAATAGTTTGTTTTAAAATGCTTAGAAGATGTTGATAAGGAAATCGTAAGCATGACACAGTATGTTACATGTTTTTAGATTTCACTAGGTGTTAATGGCCTCCTCCGCAGGCAACTCTGTGGAGAGCTTCTGGGACTGTGCGAGCGATGTTTTCAATGTTTTGGGCGAGCCAGGGAAATTAACAAGAGCATGGGGAAGAGGGGAATTAAATGCGCGAGGGGAGGGGGAAGCATATTTGGCTCTGGGGACGAGATTGAGGGAGAAGAGGCGATATGAAATTGCTGTCCCCTCTTCGTCAGTTCGTCGGCCAAACCCGAACAATCCCTATACTTCCCTGGAATCCCAGCCAAAACGTCACTCGAGTAGCCACAGAGTTGCTTGCGGAGAAGGCTAAGGTGTTAAAATGTCGCGCGCCTGATCGATCCACACGGATGATCGCATAACTAAATAAAAAATGTCGCGCGCGCGATGTTTTAATTTGCTCACCTCAGTTTGACCTACACTTTTTCAGTAGGAATTTGATACATTGTTTGACATTATGATAAGTCATGGCTAATATGAGCCGCGACTTACAAACTATGTCGTAAGCTTGCCGTATAAACAATCGTCGATCGATTTGACGATCGATTTGGAAAAAACTGCGGCTTAAATAATCCCAGAGTAGGGAGCTAGTCAAAAATAAGCCACGGCTTATCACAATTTTACCGTTTTATACGAGACGTCGGCGACTTTTTTTCTTCCGTATTGTTTGACCGTTGTTCAGTTTGTTTTCTGGCATCAATGATAAATGTTCTTGATTTTGATTATACATAACTTGGCAGCAAAGCCAAAATATTGCTATTTTATTGTTTTACTTTGTCTCATTTTACAGTGTAATAGAAATCGCAAGTTTTGATCACACTACCTTTGCATACCACGGCGACGTATTAATAGTGTAAAACGTGCGAGTTTATAAAGTTTACATAATAATGAATTCTCACGTCATTACAACAGACATGTGAGCAGACGAAGATAACACTAAGCTCATTAAGAACCTGTAAACGTTTTTATTCTAGGAAGTAGGGTGACCCTTCTAGAAGGGTTACCCTAGTTCACTGTCTTTCCGTGTTTCGTTTACATGAGTGCTAGGGTGACCCTGGGGGGGAGGGTTACTCTTGCTATGGTAACCTGGCGGCAGGGCTATCTTTTTGTTTATATAAGCCATGTAAACGCGTTTGCTAGGGTGACCCTGACAGCCGAGTTAGGTTTCAATGAGAAAAAAAAAACGCGTACCGGACAAAATGTCTTAATGCCCTTCCTGTTCTTATACACTTTGTGAAGTCTATCGAAGATATCAAGCAAATGACGCCAACAATAACATGTAAACTGAAAATAGAGTAAAATGGTCACGCAGAAGTAATATGCCTTACTACTCCATGTAAACAAGGGCTATCTTTTCGAACGATTCTGGCTAAGCGTTCGAACGGTGCTGGCTAGACATTCGAACGCTTCAAGTCAGGCGTTCGAACGCTTGTGGTTAAGCATTTGAACGGCGTCCAATAGCATTTCGAACGCCGTCGAACCCCGTTCGTTCGAACGCCCATTCGAACGGTGTTTTCATGCCGTTCGCTAAATCGATAAGGTACGTTTTCCCATGTAGGGTGACAATTCTTGTTTCCTCAGTCCTCACAATTACTAAAGCAGGGTTTCTTCCAGAATATTTAACAAGGGGGGCAAAACAGGCAATACGTACTATGTGTGTGTGTGTTGGGGGGGGGGGGGGGGGTGCAGGTCTCTATAATCTTGATTTTTTTCAAGGGTGGGCAAAAGCCCCACTTCACCCCTCTAAAAGAAACCCTGTTAACTAGACTCCAAAGAGGCTTGTTTTGTTTCCTTCGAAGAGGTTGAACAGCCCTCCGAAGAGATTGAATAGCCCTCCGAAGAGATTGAATAGCCTTCCGAAGTGGTCGATTTGCCCTCCGAAGAAGGTTATCCTTTCTTGAAAGTTGAAAGCTCTATCACCTGCTCAAAATATTGGCTGACTTGTCCGCCACTCGATTTGGTAAATTTATTAACGAGGCTTTGAAAACCTTTTGTCCTCATGCTGATGCCTCCATACAACCTACGAAAACTGTTGTAGATCACACTTTCAAATTCACTGCAATCCATGTCCAAAATACTTACCAAATTAAAAAGAGTTCTTCTTGAATGTGTAATATGTGTCATGGCGTGATTGGCGTCCACGTTGAAGATATTTGACAACAACTAACGAAACGAGTACTAACTAGTATTTGTGATATTTCATGGACGCCCATTCTCGTTCCCAGATCCCCTACTTTTCTTAGCGCGGCCGCGCTAAGAAAAGTAGGGGATCTGGGAACGAGAATGATGCATGTAGGCACGGTCTGATTGTTGATTGGCTATGTGTTAACAAACCTAACAGCTAACAGCTAAAAGCTAACAACACGAAGCTAACAATTGACTTATAAAATAAGTCAATGATTTGAAATTCTTACGCGAGTTATAATAGAGTCCAATCCCCTTCCACCCCACGCATAGTCGCCAGGGTTACCATGAATGTGAAATAAATTTCTAGAAAAGAAATTGCAAGACAAAAATACATTAAGTGAGGGTTCACTTGTAATTAAATACATAATAAACAGCTTTAGTTTAACGCTTTCTAAGATGGCATTTGACTTTCAAGTCTTTTTATGTCAGATTATGAATACATTGTATTTTTTTTTGGTGTAGTAATGCCAGATGATTTTACTCGTCACATGAAAAATCCACCAATGGGGAAAAGTTAATCTTGAAAAAACTGTAACACTCCTAATGTCTTAAAATACTTAAATAATTACTACTTAATGGTGAGGTCTGCACCACAGGGAGCCCATCTTGGCAATTCGTCATGCCAAAAAGCACGTGGGCACCTGTGGCGGACTCGAAAGACGCGCGGGAGAGTGTAAAGGAAAATAATAAAGGGATGAAACACGAATTCTTCCTTGTTTTGAACATCTTTTTAAGCGCCTATAGGTATTCAAATTGTAGGATAATTGAGCCAAGTAGTTGTGATAATGATTCATTTATCAAAATATAAATCAAAATGATGCAATCTCAACTTTTAGCCGTGATTTTGCAGCTAAATTACATATCGTATTTTCGGGAGATGTGTTCCGCAAGTAGCTAGGACACTACATCATCGTTGGTACTTCGGATAGCTACGAAATCCCACGATAAGTTTTTCGGATAAGCGGGAAGTCTCCGGATTATTGATTTATTGCACATTCATCTGACTCTGAGTTTCAATCGGTTTCAGGGCTCCCGACGATACGAGATGTCCTGGCTACTTGCGGAACACATTCCACGTTGAACGTTTGGTGTTTCATCCCTTATGTTTCTTCCTCTCCCTCCCCCCTTCCCCCCCCGTTTTTCCCGCCTTTTCCCCGCTTCCAGTAACCGTTTTTCGTTTTTTTAAATCCCCTGCCACAGTCCCCCGCGCGTCTTTCGAGTCCGCCACAGGGTGCCCACGCGCTTTTTGGCATGAGGAATTGCCAAGATGGGCTCCCTGTGTCTGCACTAGTAAAAGTGAACACACCAATATTTCACTAGTACAGACCGAACAAGCGAGGTCAATAAGTGAAATAAAAGTAGCGTGCTGCGTAGGCAGTGTTGAAACAACAATTGAAATATACTAAGGTTTGACATACTGCCAGAACAGAGAACGTAGCATTCTCGTACCCAGACCCACGCGCTCCCCCCCTCGCGAAGGCTCTGGGAAGCCCTGGATCTCTGCGTTGGATTCCCGACGCAGTGACGTCAGGCGCATTCCAAACATTCCAAACTCTCGTGCCCAGACGCATGGCATAAACGGTTTGTCATTTCCCCTCCTTTCAACAAATCTCGTGTATAAATCTCGTGTATAAATCTCGTGTAAATCGTATCGTATCCATCATGAATCGCGAGGTAAACGAAGCTTTGCGTTAGAAAGAACGGGACAAGACGCCATAACAGCCATCGTCCCACGTTCGCGGAGTCGAAGACATCACAACTGAATTGCCAAGCGGATTTGGCAAATTCAATATTTATCAACTTCTTCCCCTGGTGTTTGACTAGTCTACAATCAAAAACGAGGAACATCAGCCCACTCTGGGAAGAAAGTGTTTTGGTCAACTCAGTTTTAAACATACTCATCGAAGATCAACTGGCGAAACGAAAGAATATGGGATTGAAGGCTGTTGTTTTGAGAGACGATCGCAACATAATAAATATTAGTTTATAGTATTATATTTTCGAATTTAAATGTGGTGTATTGCTGTTATTAGATTTGTCAAATTATATCAAACGTACGTTTATGGCAAACAGAGTGTAGATTGTGAAATTCTTATTTTGTTGAATTTGTTTGAATTCTTTTCATTGTTTCGTAAAGCCAATCAGAACGCTCATATTTCCAGAGATTCCCAGAGCCACTTCACGCATCAGCGCGTGGGTCTGGGTATGAACGTAGGAGTCTAACGTTTCAAGCGAAGGCCCTTCGTTAGAGAGAAACGGACCGCTCACGAAAATATAGTCGTATAGTAACAAAACTTACAATAGTCCTGGATTTCCTGGGGAAGATTCTGATCCACCAGCTTGGACTGCAACTAGAAAACAGAGACCAACCAATAAAGTATTATATACTATAGCAGTAAAATACAATGAAGGATAAAGGACTGGGAGAGAATCATCCTTACTTGCAGCCAGCGACTGAATTGCGAAGGACGCAGATCAACGTGGCTGTGTCGAGGCATATCAAAGGCGCTCCAGGCAGCCGCCATACGACACAGTTCAGACCACGGATCACAGCTAAGATGTTAGGTGTTGAGTTTACGGAGGGAGGAAAACTGGAGAACCCGGCGAAAAACCCTCGAAGCACAGGAGAGATCAACTACAACTCTACTCACATGAGTTCCAAGCTCGACAACGGGGTCATTCCCAAGCGGTCACCCATCCAAGTACTAACCCCGTCTAACCGGGCTTAACTTTTTGGTGAGAGGCAACGCGCAACAGCACACGCCATGCACCCGTGCTTCAAAATAGCCCCTTTCTACAATTAACCATTGTCTTTGAATAACTTATTGTCCATCACATGATAGGCTGTGACACCAAGTACAGTTATCGTAATTTGAATTTTTTTTTAAACCCATTCCTGCATTAACCAGCCAAAAATGTCCCCTTTACAACTCGAGGCAAATTATTTTTCTGGCTTGTTATATGCGCCAAATGATAAAAATGTGAAGCAAACCGTACTTTTTATTGATTTCTGAATTTTTTAACGTTTTAAGTATCGCGATCAATTGCATTTTTCGCAACTGGTCCCGGTTTGGTCTTAAAATGTATATATTCTACACTCGAATTTTCCTTCATCAAAAATCCCTAGAACATGCTGAGTAATCGAGTGAAATACCCAATATTACTTCTAATAAACCCAATTCTCTCCTGGCATTACCACCTTAATGTGTACAGAACTCGATTGTGAATGAACAATTGAACATGGCCTTTCGCGCATGCGACAAATAGCACGCCTAGTTGAGTTTGCAAGTGTGCCGGCGGCTAGTGCGCGGCATGCAATGGCATGCGTCAAACGTAAAGGACTGTCAGACATACCTGTACTAGGCAACAATGGGTTAAATATCAAGAGATTCTCAAAAAATCAGCTGATCATTAGAGTTTGGAGCCTCTGTGACTGTCATGACATTGTGGGACATTATTATTATTACAGTACTTCTTATTGTTATATAAATGAGAAACTATCTATAATTACTAAAGAAATATTTCTATAACACAGATACTGTTATTTACTTACACTGACCTACCTTCAAAGCCAAAAATTCGCATAATTCTGAAAAAATATATATATAAAAAACATTCAATACTTACAGGGAATATATAAGACAGTTGGTTTAACATGCATGAGGCATCATGGTTAATGTTCTAATAATACTATAATAGTAATTAACATCTTACTGATCTAAAGCAGTAAAGTGTCCATAATGTTCTTGTGGAAAACCAGCAGATCGATTTGAAGCTCTGACACGAAGTCGTCTTGGTCTGTGTGCCCTTCCAGCAGGCATTTCTTGACAAAAAAATAGATTAATGAATGAATGAATGAATGAATGAATGAATGAGTAAGAAGTGAGTAAGTGAGTGAGTGAGTGAGTGAGTGAGTGAGTGAGTGAGTGAGTGAGTGAGTGAGTGAGTGAGTGAGTGAGTGAGTGAGTGAGTGAGTGAGTGAGTGAGTGAGTGAGTGAGTGAGTGAGTGAGCGAGTGAATGAGTGAATGAGTGAGTGAGCGAGTGAATAAAGCAATTTTTCAACAACATAATTATTTTACTATTACCATTTGGTCTTCCTGCTTCAAAATTTCTTCGAAAAATATTTGAATACCTATGCTAAAAAATTACATGAAGCCACGTTATTACATTTTACTGGTATTAAAATATATATTTATAAACATTCAGACTCCTAGAAACTAGAGAGGGTGCCTGCTATTGTTAAATGTGCGTGCACTCCCTAGCATTATCCGATGATTCGAACGATGGGTGATGCATTCTAGGCTGAGATTCCAGCCGTTGGGTCAGGGATCGCGGGCACACCGATTCCACCAAGACACAACGGCTGGAATCTGAGCCTACATGCATTCCCAGTGCTCTCAATAAGCAAAATGATGGCGTGCGGAAAATCGCACGCGCAAAACACTCTGCGCGTGCGATGGCTTGCGATGCTTTTTCGCATAACTAATGAAGTGTCCCATTACTAACTATTAAATTTACTATACTGGGAAACAATTTCGACACGCGACTTTCAACTTTTTGACAGATCAAATGCACTATTAATACTACAGTATTAACAATTATATAAAAACTAAATGTCCATGAATAAGATTAATCACTTGAAGACTCATAATAATATTGTCTCTTGAGAAAGAAAGCCGTATGTATGAAAACGATTGGACGGTGTAATTTATTAACTTCCAGTACGGATATACGGAAACTACAAAATAACAGAAAGGATTTCAGTAAAAAATAAACTATATAAATAAAGTTAAAAACACTGTCAGTCACTCGTTTCTAAAGAGGATTCACTGGTGCAGCTTTCGTCACTGTCCCACGACGAGTCTTCAACTTCTGGGTGTGGCACTTTTGTTGTTTGTTGAGGTTGGACAACTTCGTCAAGCTTTCTTTTCCGTCGTTTTCGTAGGTAGACTTCGAGCGCTCTTTCGATGATTTCTTCACGTGTGTCAGTTTGACGACAAACTTAAATTCGTAACTTGAGATTTGAGCTTTTGAGCTTTTAGTGTTGTTTCACGCGTGCGACTTATCGCACGCCCCGACGGTTTATGGCATGCGCGGGCGCCTGCGATCGCACGCGTCATATTGAGAGCACTGCATTCCTATGCAGTGTGGTTGTGAATGAAAATACATGTTTTGTGCACAATACTTGTTTCGCTGATGGCCGATTAGTGCTACCAAAACTACTAGAATAATGAAAGGTGCCCTTCAGATTCTTTACTGGCCGTCCAACAGGTGTCAATATAGTAAACAGCCGTCCAAAAGCCATCTTTATCAATTGGCCGTCTTAAATCGAAACAGGCCAACCAAAAGATGGCTGGACGGCTGGCTGGCTGCGACCCTGGACATTACGTTACATTGTAACACATTACGTTACATTGTAAGACGTTACATTACATTGTAAGACATTATGTTACATTGTAAGACATTACGTTACATTGTAAGACGTTACATTACATTGTAAGACATTACATTACATTGTAAGACATTACATTACATTGTAAGACATTACATTACATTGTAAGACATTACGTTACATTGTAAGACGTTACGTTACATTGTAAGACATTACATTATACTGTATTGTAAGACATTACATTACATTGTAAGACATTACATTATACTGTATTGTAAAACATTACGTTACATTGTAAGACGTTATGCTACATTGTAAGACATTACATTATATTGTAAGACATTACGTTACATTGTAAGACATTACATTACATTATAAGGCATTGCATTACACTGTAAGATGTTACGCTACATTGTAAGACATTACATTATATTGTAAGACATTACGTTACATTGTAAGACATTACATTACATTGTAAGACATTACATTATATTGTAAGACATTACATTACATTGTAAGACATTACATTACATTTGTAAGACATTACGTTATATTGTAAGACATAACACATTACATTACACTGTAATACATTACATTGTAAGACATTACATTACATTGTAAGACATTACGTTACATTGTAAGACATTACGTTACATTGTAAGACATTACATTATAAGACATTACGTTACATTGTAAGACATTACGTTACATTGTAAGACATTACGTTACATTGTAAGACATTACGCTACATTGTAAGACATTACATTACATTGTAAGATGTTACGCTACATTGTAAGACATTACATTACATTGTAAGACGTTACATTACATTGTAAGACATTATGTTACATTGTAAGACATTACGTTACATTGTAAGACATTACGTTACATTGTAAGACGTTACATTACATTGTAAGACATTATGTTACATTGTAAGACATTACGTTACATTGTAAGACGTTACATTACATTGTAAGACATTATGTTACATTGTAAGACATTACGTTACATTGTAAGACGTTACATTACATTGTAAGACATTACATTACATTGTAAGACATTATATTACATTGTAAGACATTACATTACATTGTAAGACATTACATTACATTGTAAGACATTACATTACATTGTAAGACATTACGTTACATTGTAAGACATTACGTTACATTGTAAGACATTACATTATACTGTATTGTAAGACATGACGTTACATTGTAAGACGTTATGCTACATTGTAAGACATTACATTATATTGTAAGACATTACGTTACATTGTAAGACATTACATTACATTGTAAGACATTACATTATATTGTAAGACATTACATTACATTGTAAGACATTACATTACATTTGTAAGACATTACATTATATTGTAAGACACAACACATTACATTACACTGTAATACATTACATTGTAAGACATTACATTACATTGTAAGACATTACATTGTAAGCATTACATTACAAGACATGTTACATTGTAAGATGTTACGTTACATTGTAAGACATTACATTACATTGTAAGACATTACGTTACATTGTAAGACATTACGTTACATTGTAAGACATTACGTTACATTGTAAGACATTACATTACATTGTAAGACATTACGTTACATTGTAAGACATTACATTACATTGTAAGACATTACGTTACATTGTAAGACATTACGCTACATTGTAAGACATTACATTACATTGTAAGATGTTACGCTACATTGTAAGACATTACATTACATTGTAAGACATTACATTACATTGTAACATTACGTTACATTGTAAGACGTTACGCTACATTGTAAGACATTACATTACATTGTGAGACATTACGTTACATTGTAAGACATTATAATATTACATTGTAAGACGTTACATTACATTGTAAGACATTACGTTACATTGTAAGACATTACATTACATTGTAAGACATTACATTACATTGTAAGACATTACATTACGTTACATTGTAAGACATTACATTACGTTACATTATAAGACATTACATTACATTGTAAGATGTTATGTCAGATTCTGTGGCTGTGTGCTATCGAAAATTTAATTGTATCCCATTGGGATATTGAAGTTAAGAGAAAACGAAAATCTAGTATCCCACGTGGATATTGGGATACTGCAAATTGCAAGCCCTGATTATATTTAATAATATCACTATTGACTAACAGATGACATCACTCTCATTACCAGACCCTAAAATACCTAAAAATACTCCATCGTGTAACCTAGTTTTATTACAGTAACCAAGAGCCATAAGGCATCTTATATATTTTTTTCCAATAACAGAATTTTTTAAAATTTAAATTACCTCATCAGGTATATCAAATGAATCATTTCCATCATCATCATCATCTACATCCATGCTTCTATAAAAATATTCATTTTAATAATTATTCATTACATTTTAATCCATTCCTTCCTTATAAGGCACCATTATTTTTATAAGGCCAAAAAAAAAACCCTTGGGTTTCCTATTTCTCTTCACAAAAAGTTAGGTAGGGTAGGTCAGATTTTTTTTTTTTGTTTTTTTTAAATTTAGTTCAGGGCCTCAAATTTGAAATTTTCAGCAGTATCCATCTAGTATCCCACATTTGGATAAATTATTTTTGTATTGTGACCAGTATACAATGCCTGTAAGGCTTTCTCAGCAGGATTTGTTCCTGGCGTGGCAGTGATGGCTTTCTTGTGTTCTACACATCGTTTATGTCCTTCGCTTTGACCATGTGTTTGCAGTGCTTTTATGTGAAAATTTCTACAGCCATTCTTCTGACACGAAGTTTGACTCCTTGTCGCAATAGCTATGCAGATTGTTTATGCAGGTAGTGCAAAACATCTTCTCGTTCACATGCGTTACCCATGGAAAGGATTTTTTCCAAGCCATTTTAACTTTTCGACAACGCTTTGTTTCTTCATACTTTTGCTTGGCTTTGGCACTTTTTTGAGCGCACCTTTCCTGCTCAGTCGAACGCCTTTCACTTTGTTTATCTTCTTGTATAGGCTGTATGGTTGCTATTCAGTCTAGCCAAAGACGGCGCTGATAAGTTTCCAATTCATGTATTATATCTTCGATAGGTGCTACGTAGGGTGTCTGCGCTTGATCATTTATTTCAATATGTGGCCTTTCTTCAACTTGTTCATCAGTTAATATTTGCTGTGTCTCAGTAGATTTTCTTGTTCGCTCAGTTTGTATAACGTATCTTAACATTTTGCCAACATATTTTGAATATGAGTGCGTCAAGACGAGCTATTTCCATTGACAGCGTGGCGTGAAACACTGAAATGTATACATTACCATACTTTAATAGTCATGCACTGATTGACTGGGCTGAAGATAATTAATGCATGAAGATTTTAGCCTGCGCGCGGGCTAGTAGATAAATGCTTTTATTTTGAATTTCAAAGCGTCCAGAAATATCAGTCGTGGACAGAATTTTTTTCAGTATCCCTCGGGATACTGGGCTTGTGATTTCCAGTATCCAAATTTAAAATCTCTTTAAAATATCAGGATACTGCAAATTTGAAGCTCTGTCACTTAGTGCATAGGAATAAGAATACTATTCTTTCCAACACCAAATGTCAATTACACTAGCACATCTATCAAAGCTAATTTTGAGCACATTATTAGGTTCTGACACCACGCTTTCTATCCCAAGATGCAAATCATGCTGCAACTTGGGCCCATGCTCCTTAAAAATTCAATAAAAAGATTAGGGTCAGCATTTTGCTAGCAAAAAACTGGTAGGGTCAGGAAACCGGAAACCCAGGTTGTTGTTTTTTGGCCTAATGACATATTTCTTATAAATAATGGGTCATTCCAGAAAAGATCCATACCTCCCCCACAGAGGAAATTTGCACCATCCGGGGAGGGGAGGGGGGTAAATCTACTTCTGATAATAGTAAAATGTACTAGGACGTCCGAAGGGGGGAGGGGGTCAACTTCACATTTCCTCCGTGGTGGAGGTGTGGATGTTTTCTGGAATGACCCAATATATTTTATTACTTACTCATCACCATTTACTTCTTCGATAAAACCTAAGTGACACTCAGGACATGTAAATTCCTAAAATTATGCAAAACTATGAATTAATAAAATTAATATATACTACTTTATACACAAAACCCTTGGGCCTGGGTTACAGTCAAACAGGATGTTCTTTCCAGCACAACCTTGCAATATTGATAGCAACATTGCACTTAGCAGGCTGCTAAAAATTTACATCTTAAATATTGCACTTCACATAATATGAAGTTCTATTGAAAGTCAGAACAACTAACTCTAAGTAAACTTTATGTAATGTGAAGTTCGATATTTAAAATGCCAATTTTTAGCAACTTTCCAAGGAGTCGCTGTGTATTGTTAGCAAGTCAACATTACAATGTTGCAGTCGATATTGCAAAGTTACGCGGTAAAGAACATCCAGTTTGACTGTAATTGTTTGTGACTTAACCCCAGGGTTCGAATTAACATATCGTGATTTGCATATCGAGATGCACTTTATGAAATATGCGATCCAAAACAAACATAAAAACTCCAAAATTGCGAAGCAAAGTAACCGCTGAGTGCCTTCCAATAACTTCTTCACAGCGTGTGTTTGTTATTTACAAAACAATACAACAGCCTTGGATAGTTCTCATGTTACATCGCATCATAACAAAAATGGCGTGAACCTGAAACACTACTACACTGTACTGTAAATTTATCCTTCATAATTCAGTGAGATTTTGAGCGCAAAAATAAAACAAGCACGTGTCATTTCAGACACATTTCTGACACAGTTGTTTCGCCTGCAGATTCAAACGTCACATTTTATATGAGTAAAATGCTTGGAAAGGTTCGAATTACACACTGATGAGTTTGACGTTTGAAACAAGCTTAAATGAATGCATTATTTTTTTACACAGCGTTTCGAATTCTAGTCTAATCCAGAACTCCAATACTGCTTCTGTTTGAAATACCGAAGGGAAAGCGGAGGTTGAAACTGGGGTGGGTGGGGGGAGTCCCAGCCCTCCTACTTTTTTGACAAAATATTTTCACTGCAGTTTTGAAATGTTAATTTGAACCCTGTAAACCTTTTCACTCCCAAATACAGAATTTTCCACAGTTTATTATTTTACTCTGTCTAATGCCAGATGATTTTACTCATCAATGACAGAGCTCCCAGAAAGTTGGGAGTGAAAGGATTAACCTATCTCTTTAAATCTTTCACTCCCAAATATGGAATTTTCCATACTTTATTATGATAAAATAAAAATGCCTAAACTAATGGGTTTTTTAAGAAAACATTGAGATTTAAATATGCTGAAAAATATGGTGACAATGTGGAAAATAATAGGGATGTTAGAATTAGATCAATTAGTCGCAGACTTTCAGACAGAGGGTGTTTATATAGTTACGAGCCAGCCCAGGTACCCAGGCTTGGCTCTTATATAAACACAATTATTTTCTGGGTTTTTCCCATGTAAACACGATTGACCGCCCTAGCTCACCTACCTTGGGCTGGCATTAAAAGCTTTGTAATCGTGACAAAATTTGTTTTTATCAGCTTTATTGAACATATTAAAGTGCCTATCTCATGTTTGGGGATTTTATATTCATAATATTTGGGTCTTCCTGAGCAAAATCATAATATATCTTGTCAGCCGAAAATTTCATCTTCATGGACTTTCTTGCTGTCAAAGTTACCAGATGTGATATCACAAGAGGCATTTTTGTGGCAAGTAACAAAAGAAAACTGCTTTGGACTGCCTCTTGTGACATCACATCTGGTAACTTTGACAGCAAAAAACTCCATGAAGATGAAATTTTCAGCTGATAAGATATATTATGATTTTGTTCAGGAAGACCCAAATATTACGAATATGTAAAATCCGTAAACGTGAGATAGAATTAGGCACTTTAACAATTCACAAGTTCTGCTGGTTCATGTACATTTAACACAATGAGACTTTGTGTCTTATATCTCAATCAATTCCAAGTATGACTATCCCCCCCCTCCCCCCCCCTCGGCATTTGATGGGCATTTGACATTTTTGCGTTAGAGTACTGCAAATGCCCTACCATGGGGTCAGCATAGCTGTACAAAATCCCCACAAAGGGGTCTTGAAATTGATGCAAATGCCCCACCCATGGGAATTTAAAGAAGCAGATGTTTATATTGGCAGATAACTGAGGCGGCCGTGACCAACCATATTATTAAATATAAACATATATTTATAAAATAGAGGTCAAAAACTACTTTCAAATGTCTCAACTAAGTTGTCCAAGCCTTTTTCCCAAAGCCAGGAAGCTACAAAAAGCACATCATTCCACTCAAACTCCTGTAAATCTGCCATGATTGATTGCAATCACTTGTGCATGGCGTATTTTATAATACGGTTAAAGAACGGTAGACATGCGACATTTTTGGCGCTTGTGAGCCAGTGGTATTTTTATGGAAAAAATTTGCTGAAATTTATCGTATTTTTATATAAAAAACTAGAGAAGTGGACGAGCATGTATTAGTATGAAACTATGTGGTGTGCCTTTATAAAATATATAATTTTTGTAATTGAGTATAGATTTACAGTACTTACTTTTGCCAGGTTACTTTTCAAGAAAATAACAGGCAAGTATATACTATTTACTATTTAGGTACTTCAACAAATTCCCCACCCCAGGGACGACCTGCAGAGGCAAATGCCCGACCCTGGGAACAGGTGAATCATCAAATGCCCGCCAAATAAATACAATAAAAATCATCTTGGCAAAGCAAGCTAGCTCGAGTACCCAAGCTGGCTCACCTCCTCCATATACATAAACACCTTCTTAGAAATACAGGTAGCATATCAAATATCAGTGTAACAATACTCCAGAAAGACCATGTTTATAAACAGTTTGCAATGATAAGAAACCTTTCACTTTTTCAGAGTATACTGTAAAAACATCACACTTAAGAATGTGCTAGATTTTATAGAGAAGAAATATATTTTCTAAATAACCTTTAGGAAAAGCTTTGATGATATCTACAGAGGCTTTGAGATTACGTCTTTTGCGTTTATACGGACAGATGTATAAAATATGCATCATCATCAGAAACATAACATAAAATTTACTGAGTGAGTTATCACTGTTGGGTAAGGTTGGCGTTTCAGATTGTAAAAACGTAAAAATAACTACCCATATAAACACCTAAACATTTTAACTTCACAATAAAGTCCCTTAAAATCAAACCACTCGCTCATCATCTCGTCCTGTAGCGACGGATTTATTAGAATTTAGGAAGATAGTAGCACATTTAAGGCTTGAGAAAAGGAAGTGTAAAACTGAAAGTAACAAGTGTTTACATACAAATCAAACTGATGATTCTTGGCTAAATAGATAAAGATAATAAATAACAACGTACTGGTATACTCGGCGATATATTTGACTCGCAGCTATGACAATAATATCGATGATTCGTTGAGTTTTCTACAGCAGCGGCCATTTTCCCAAACCAAATCACTTTATAAAGAAGACGTCACAGTGGTCGTCAAAGCTATTACTATTTTCCATCCACCAAAAGGTCATATCTTGGGTTGGGCAATACAAATGTTATAAATGCGGAACCAGCTTTTAATACGTCATGCTTTTGACATATTTTATATCCCATGAAAACATCAGTACCTCGTTGCTAAGACCTCGGCCGTTTATCGGTCTTTTCACTTTGCTTTTCCCATCTCTGTCTGTCTGTCTGTCTGTCTGTCTGTCTGTCTGTCTGTCTGTCGGTCGGTCGGTCGGTCGGTCGGTCGGTCGGTCGGTCTGTCTGTCTGTCTGTCTGTCTGTCTGTCTGTCTGTCTGTCTGTCTGTCTGTCTGTCTGTCTGTCTGTCTGTCTGTCTGTCTGTCTGTCTGTCTGTCTGTCTGTCTGTCTGTCTGTGTGTTTGTCTGTGTTTGCTGTCTGTCTGTCTGTCTGTCTGTCTGTCTGTCTGTCTGTCTGTCTGTCTGTCTGTCTGTCTGTCTGTCTGTCTGTCTGTCTGTCTGTCTGTCTGTCTGTCTGTCTGTTTGTTTGTTTGTTTGTTTGTTTGTTTGTTTGTTTGTTTGTTTGTTTGTTTGTTTGTTTGTTTGTTTGTTTGTTTGTTTGTTTGTTTGTTTGTTTGTTTGTTTGTTGGTTGGTTTGTTGGTCCGTTCGTTTGTCCATCGACCCATCCATCCTCCTGTTTGTTTGTTTGTTTTTTGTTTGTTTGTTTGTCTGTCTGTCTGTCTGTCTGTCTGTCTGTCTGTCTGTCTGTCTGTCTGTCTGTCTGTCTGTCTGTCTGTCTGTCTGTCTGTCTGTCTGTCTGTCTGTCTGTCTGTTTGTTTGTTTGTTTGTTTGTTTGTTTGTTTGTTTGTTTGTCTGTCTGTCTGTCTGTCTGTTTGTTTGTTTGTTTGTTTGTCAGTCTGTCTTGAAAGGAGATAAGACCCTGGGTACGAGGTTGAAAAATAAGGTGTGTTACTGCCATTTGCAAGCCACCGTTAGGCGAGCGATTTTTTTCATGTTTGTTTACGTTTGAAAGTTGCACGTTTCACACGAAAACGTTGAACGTTTAAAAACAAATAAATCAAGTTTCGGCGTCAGTTCAAAGAAACCTGTCAAAATGACGCCGCAAGTTGATTGATTTGTATTTAAACGTTCAATGTTTTCGTGTGAAACGTGCAACTTTCAAACGTAAACAAACATGAAAAAAATCGCTCGCCTAACGGTGGCTTGCAAATGGCAGTATCTCTATCTATCTATCTATCTATCTATCTATCTATCTATCTATCTATCTATCTATCTATCTGTCTGTCTGTCTGTCTGTCTGTCTGTCTGTCTGTCTGTCTGTCTGTCTGTCTGTCTGTCTGTCTGTCTGTCTGTCTGTCTGTCTGTCTGTCTGTCTGTCTGTCTGTCTGTCTGTCTGTCTGTCTGTCTGTCTGTCTGTCTGTCTGTCTGTCTGTCTGTTCTGTTTGTCTGTCTGTCTGTCTGTTTGTTTGTTTGTTTGTTTGTCTGTTTGTTTGTTTGTTTGTTTGTTTGTTTGTTTGTTTGTTTGTTGGTTGGTTTGTTGTCGTTGTTTGTCCATCGACCCATCCATCATCTCTGTCTGTCTGTCTGTCTGTCTGTCTGTCTGTCTGTCTGTCTGTCTGTCTGTCTGTCTGTCTGTCTGTCTGTCTGTCTGTCTGTCTGTCTGTCTGTCTGTCTGTCTGTCTGTCTGTCTGTCTGTCTGTCTGTCTGTCTGTCTGTCTGTCTGTCTGTCTGTCTGTCTGTCTGTCTGTCTGTCTGTGTCAGAATATAGATAACTGCACAACTAAGAATGCGTTTATCTAGGTTTAATTAAAAGGTGCTTTGATTCATCTAAGCATGTAAAAACAATTACATAGAAGTTGCCCCACAAAAACAAAGTGCAGAACAACCTTCCCCGGTAACACGTGACAAAAACAAAATTTCTCTACATTTGTTTAATAAAATCTTCCATTAAAACGCTAAAATATATACTAAAAGTTCTTTTTTGCACAAAAGCGCAACTGGAATAGCTACAAGATTTACAAATAATAGTCCTTCGTCTGTAACTCAAACAACTAACTCAGCTTATGTTTACACAATGGCAGTACGTTCGCGAAAATTCAGATCAAATAACTTCAGTGAATTTCAGTGTAAATTCGTCACATAATTCCAGCCAGTTTTCGAACCATGTTTTAACCATATCTTACAGGAGTCCATATTTTTATAGTCACCAGATGTACACCCATCAAAATGTCTCCTAATGAACCTTTAGCAACTCAACAACAAAGACCAAGGTACTGTTTGCTGGAATGCTGGACTCCACCGGCTTTGAACCATATCTAAATAATGTTAAACAGACATAAGTAATTAAGGTGACAGAATACCCTAGAAAGTTAAAAAAATCAGAAAATGATATTTTTACGTAATATATCATACACAACGAGGAGTGTTTCATTTCCAGAGGGAAAACACCAGACTTACCCTTGTGATGATGGGACAGTTATTCTCCGTTTGCCACCAACTTGCATTCCTGTATTATCATATAAGAAACATTGATTTTAGAACTATGAAAAATTCATACAATTTTAGATAATATGATGTGGCTAAATGTAATTTAGGCAATGTAAAAAAGGAGACAATGCTAGTCAGCAGACAGTCACTATAATATATGGGGATTATCTCAGCGCTCGTCAAAGTCTTGTCAGCGTGGTCTGAGCTTGACTGGTTTGCGCGCGCTTATAATACGTGGTATTATCTCAGCACTCATCAAAGTCTTGTCAGCTGGTCTGAGCTTGATTGGTTTGCGCGCGCTATCTATGCAATTGCTGCGCGCCGAGCTGTAAGGCGAGCAGCTCACTAATCTTAACGAGGTCTGGACCGAGTTTATATGCGTTCACAAACTCGATTCTTAGGATTTCGTGGGCGATGATCTTCGGTATACGCAATGTCTACCGATCAGCGGCAGGCATTATTAAAATGGCAACATTAAAGATGGCAACAGCCGTTATTGCTGCAAATCAACACCCGATCCGCACGTTGTACCTAATAAACTACTAGACATTATATACACATTGTATCCAGTAAGTTACTGGAAATTGTTTAATTGTAAGATGCGCCAATTAACGGATTAAAATTCACTGCGCATCCCACAATCTACCCGACACTTTTCAGGTTAGGGTTAGATTACATAATGGTTTCACGCTGAATTTATAATTAAGAAATGTGGTAATAAACGGTTCTTTGTTTGTGCCGTTTATTATCTGATTTCTTAATTATAAATTCAGTTCCCGCGACCTTTACCGGGTTTCAAAACTCACGCACATGACCAAATATTTTTCTTTATAAAATAACATGTATACTACGCAAGACCTAATTGGTCAATTGCCGTGTTTGGATCAGAGTATCCAAACACGGAAAATTCCTGCCAAAACGATTTTTTGAAATGTCGGACAGTATATCATATTCACTTGTGATTATTTCATCAAAGAGATACCAAATGGTTTTCTCCGTGTTTGGAGACTCTTATCCAAACACTTGGGAAATTGCTCAGCTTTCGAAAAGCTAAAAACAGTCGCCTACGACTCGTGTTTTGTTAAAGAAATACCAAATGGTGATTTTCTGTGTTTGGATACTCTGATCCAAACACGCGGGAAATTGCGAGACTGGAGTAAAGCGTAACAAAACACGAGTCGTAGGCGAGTGTTTTTAGCTTTTCGAAAGTCGAGCAATTTCCCAAGTGTTTGGATAGGAGTCTCCAAACACGGAAAAACCATTTGGTATTTCTTTTATAAAATAATCCCAAGTGAATATGATATACTGTCCGACATTTTCAAAAAATCGTTTTGGCGGGAATTTTCCGTGTTTGGATACTGTGATCCAAACACGGCAATTGACCAATCAGGGCTCGCGTCGTATACATGTCATTTTATTAATACGCTTTTCTCCAGTCTCGCAATTTCCCGCGTGTTTGGATCAGAGTACGATATACAATACAAAATACAAATTTAATGTCGTTCCCCTCAGGGCTTTTCAACAACTATTTACAGCAGTTAAAATTTGATAGATAAAAAACAAACAAAAAAAAAACAAACAACAAAAAAACAAACCAACAAAAACAAACCCTAGTTCTACGACTAATAATAAAAATTTCTCGCTTAGTATTATATTACAAATAAAATGAGTTATTATGGAACTAAGTGTTATAAAAACTTTCAAGCATGGAACTCTTCAACTTATTCTTAAAACTAGTAATTGTCAGTTCATGTTTCAGGTCATTGTCTAGGTTATTCCATAATTTGACTCCTCTGTAATGGAAGGTTCTATGGCCTGAGGTAGTTTTAAAAAGCGGTATTTGTAAGGAATTATGTTTACGAGTGCTACGTTGGTGAACATCAGAGCGTTTCTTAAACTTGTCACACAGGTATGGTGGAGCAAGATTGTTGATGCACTTAAACATCATAACTGCTTCCCTGATAAACAATTGCAGCTTCATCGGTAGCCAATTAAGTTCACGAAGTGCTGGAGTTATGTGGTCGAACTTCCTTGTTTGTGTTATTATTCTACATGCAAAATTTTGCACCGTTTGGATTTTCTTTACATTCTTTGCAGAGGTGTTGAACCAAACCGTAGAGCAATAGAGTAGTTTGCTCATTACTAATGCAGATATTATAAGAGATAGTGTCGAATTGTCGAAGTTATTCTTTACACGATCCAAACACGGAAAACCATTTGGTATTTCTTTACTGATTGGCTAATTAGCACATGAATTATTGAGTTTGAGAAATATATATACAGCATGCATATCATATACGGTTGAACTTTAATACCTTCAATCCCAATTTCCCAACCTTTAATCACCTCTCCATCACCAATTCTGAAAGTGAAAGGTTTACCCCCTAAACATGAATCAAACTGCTTCTTTGATTTCTTCAGTGAACCTTTGTAATATAATGACACCTACAAACAATTAAATCACCAAGCAAGAAAAATATTAAAGGGTATTGGCAATAAAAATTAAGTTTATCTCATGTGAAAGAACTCGTCAAATGGTATAAGAAGACCTTTTACAATTTTTCCGTATCTGTTTTGGTTTTGGAAATATTTTGACTAAAGACAGCGTGCTGTCCGCCATCTTGAAATTATTTTCGATATGCAAAATTATGCATGTGACGACATAACCAGGGTAAAGTGAAATTTTTATCTTGCCAACCTTATGACATTATGAGCTAGAAACTCGATTTTTTGTTGCGCTATTTCCATTTTAAATTGACCCACAACATTGAAAAAGCCTTCCGTGGAAATCTGGTCACCCAGGTTGTGACGTCACCAATTTCCCAGTTAATTAGACCCAGTATTACAACAAGATGGCGGACAGCACGCTGTCTTTTGTCGAAATATCTCCAAAACCAAAACAAATACGGGAAAATTGTAAAAGGTCTTCTTATACCATTTGACGAGTTCTTTCAACTGAGACAAACTTATTTTTTATTGCCAATACCCTTCAAAACTAGCTTTACAGTTGAAAAAAGCTGGGAAATTTAGATTATTTTCATGCTTGACTATCTTCCTTGGGAAATGGCCTCTGGTGTTAGTAAGAGTTGTTTATAATACTATTTAAATATACCTGTCTTCCTTTTTTAGCTTTTTTCCCTTGTCCTTTTGTTATATCTTCAATGATTGTTCCTCCTGGAAGCTCCCTTCTTTCATGTGGGTTTTCCTCATTATTTTGGACATCCTAATTGTAACATACATATAGAAATAAAACTTACACTTTTTACCATTTTTTAAAAAAAATAGAATTATATGAATGCCAAAATACTGCTAACAACAACAACAACAACAACAACAACAACAACAACAACAACAACAACAACAACAACAACAACAACAACAACAACAACAACAACAACAACAACAACAACAACAACAACAACAACAACAACAACAACAACAACAACAACAACAACAACAACAACAACAACAACAACGTGTCCAGTCCTTGCGTGAACCCAACTCAGTGCGCGTGCTGTTTATCGCACGCGTGAAAAGCCATGTTCAATTGTCCATTCACATTGCAATTGTGAAAATGTGTGAAAGTTTCAGTAATATGTCACATCTCACAACGTAACGGAAGGTGTCACAACGTAACGGAGGGTCTCACAACGTAACGGAAGGTCTCACAACGTAACGTAAGGTCTCACAACGTAACGGAAGGTCTCAAAACGTAACGGAAGGTGTCACAACGTAACGTAAGGTCTCACAGCGTAACGCAAGATCTCACAAGGAAGGTCTTTGCAATGTAATGTACATGTATATCGTCTTTAAGCGTAGGCGACTGTAACAGTTTTCACAGCGGAGTACGTTTTACATTTTACATCTTAACTAATGCGTTAAAGCGAAAGATAACGTCCTACAATGAATATCAAGCAATGCAGCTTTCTTATAAAAGTAGCGTGCTGCGTAGGCAGTGTTGCTTTGCTAGTTTTTGGCCAAAAACATCATTTTTACCGATAATTTGGCACTTAGAAACAACAATCGAAATATAGTAAGGTTAGATATACTGCCGAAACGTAGGCCCTTCGTCAGAGAGAAACGTAAAGAGTGTTTCTCTCTGACGAAGGGCCTTCGCTCGAAACGTTAGACTCCTATACGTTCTCTGTTTCGGCAGTACAGTATATCTAACCTTACTATATTTCGATTGTTGTTTCTTTTTCAGATGTGTAGGAAATATAAAAGTTAGGTTCACATTTCTGTGCCATAACTGATAATTTTAAACGCACGTGAGATTCGCACATGAAAAACTATTTACGCGTGTGAATTATCGCACACCTGTAATTTTGCTCCCAAAAAGGACTGATGTCCCTCTCCACAACCTGACTCCATGTTGTCCTTGGCCTTCTTCTTCCTCTCACACCTTCCACCTCATATGACATGCTTTTTTTCACCCAGTCACCATCATGCCCCAGCCATCTCAACTGGTTCGCCTCACAACGTTAGTCACCAACTCAATCCCCATTCTTTCTCTCAACTCCACACTCAGCACTCTATCCCACAAAGATACACCACACATCCATTGTATCATCCTCATCTCTGTTCTCTCCAATCTTGCACTCTGCTCCACATTCATGGCCCACGTCTCACTTTCATACACCATTACACTCCTAACATACACTTTCTCTTTAAAGTGTCTATGAAGTCAAAAATTCGTTGGTATTTTTGTTGTTTTATTGTACAGAGGAGCATGACAGGAGCACTCACTGAAAATTTTAAGAGAATCTGATGCGTACAGTAGTTTTCGCGCTATCATCTCTCAAAGTTTGCCGTGGATAGTTTGTTTTGGCGAAACTTGGGTTTCTTGGTAACAATGCCTTATGACGTACGCAGATGGATCATTAATAGTGAAATATATTGTTCTTTATGCATAGTTGTCCATCTGCGTACGTCATAAGCATTGTTTCCGGAAGCCTAATTTCTCTCCAAGAACGACTAGCCATGGCAAACGTTGAGAGTTAATAGCGCGAAAACTACGCATCAGATTCTCTTGAAATTTTCAGTGAGTGCTCCTGCCATGCTCCTCTGTACAATACAACAACAAAAATGGCAACGAATTTTTCATTTCATAGACACTTTAAGTTTTAATGACACTTAGGACGGTCTTCCTAGCTATCTCGAGGCTGAGCTTGAAAGCATTCAGAGAAGAAGTTTGAAAATCCTAGGCTTATCCAGCGATTATCTACCATCCTTGTCCCAAAGGAGAAATAACATTACCCTCCAAGAATTCAAACGTATCATGGATGAGGACACACATCTTTGCTCAGACCTAATTCCGAAACACGTAAGCCACAACTACCGTCTTAGGTCAAACAAGAAAAAAGTATCAATATTTTCTGGAACTGAAAGACATAGATCTTCTTTCATACCGAGGGCTGCCTCACTTTTTTAAATATTTGCATACTTGAATTTTTAGAATTTTTAGGTGAATTTTTAGGCTATTTTGAACACGTCGGACTTGCCATAAACGTCATTTTTAAAACTTTTTAAATGTGCAGAGCTTGAAATAACGGCTGGCGGCCGGCGGTTTTCCGACCAAATTCCAGTTTTTCCGACCAAATGCTGAAATGATCGGAAATTTTGTCCGGACAAATTTTGAAAAAAAAAAATCTGTTTTTTAAATGATCGGGTCGGCGCTCAACACTCCATTTTTCTTGTTAAATTTCCATTGGGTTTTCCATCAGTTTTGAGTTAAAAAGTTGGTTTTACACTTTGCAGTGCACTATCGAAATTTCTTCGATCAGAGTATGCTTTAAACAAAGTTTAGTTAACTTAAGCGTGTGACAGTCAGTTACGAGTCAGAGTGACTGCTTTCATTGTTGTTAATTTGACGACCTGGAAGATAAAGAATACGTTTCCTCGACGTTTCGAGCAAAGGCCCTTCATGATCAAGACAGTTAAATAGGCTGATCAAATAGGCTTATTAGGCTTACTTAAAGGTCCTGAGCTCAGAACGTCGAGGAAACGTATTCTTTATCTTCCAGGTTGTCGAGTCGAGATAACAACAGTGCGTGATTTTTATTTCAAAACCATTGCGTTAAACTGCGATTGACGCCATTGTAATCACAGAAACTTATCGTGTAATCCAGCTTTCAGTTTAAAGTTGTTTCATAGTTACCATTTTAATTAAATTATTATTCACTATAACTAATACGTAATTCAGAATTAAACATTTGTGTTTTATTATTACAAATAACAAGTAGAGTGATTTACTGCATGCTTGACAGAATTTACTCAACGGAGGGGGTCAAACTAAACTAAAAAATTTCCGACCAAATTTGAAAATTTCCGGTCAAATTTCATTTTGCTCGGAAGTTTTGCCGGACGAATTTTAAAATTATTTCAGGCTCTGAATGTGTATATAGAACATAGGTAGTTTTTAAAAACATTTGATGTAATTTCATTTGTATTTCTCAGCATAAGAATGGAATAAAGATTATTATTATTATTATTATTATTATATTATTATTATTATTATTATTATTATTACTTCCTTCCTTGTGAGGATCCCTGACAAAATACTGCTACTTACCATTTTATTCTTGTTTTCTTCATTATGTGACTTTTCATCTTGGTTACAATTTTTATCAACAAACACATCTTCAGAACCAGTGACTGTGTCTTCTTGAAGTCCATTTGAATTGTTCACATCTTTATTTTTTAAGCTTTTTTTCTTGATTTTTGATGTAAGCACCTGACTGCTTGGACTATCGTTTGATTCAGTCTTAATGTTTTTACTGTCCTTGTGGCTTGAACTGTTGTCTATTTTTTTATCACTTCTTGCAACTTTTTCTTCTGCTTGAGCTTCACATTTTTTCTTTGATAATTTTCTTTTACTGCCCGGCTGCCAATCATCGTCATCCCCCGACTCACTGTCATCATCCAGTAATTTTTCAGTAAGGCTTACCTGAGATGTCATTTCTTCCACTGTATCTCCGCTTTTTTGTTTCTTTCTCGCTGATCGTGGTAACAATTCATCAATATTTCCTTCGTTGTCTTCATTGAGATCATCCAGTTCAGAGATTAACGACGCTAGATTTTCTTCATCACTCGATCCTTTGTTTGCTTCATCGCAGCTTGACACATCTGAATTCACGGCACTTTCTGCTTCTTCTTCATCTGAACTATATTCCATCGGATTAGGGTCATCAAGAAGATAACCTACAGTGAGTTAAAGTGTCACTATGATGAAAAATCGTCAGTCTTTTTTCTTAACTTATCATAAAGTACATTTAAAATGAGGATGAGCGGATGAGAAGAGATATTCACGTTTTTGAAATATGCAAATTATATGGCTGATGACATCATTTTCTCCAAACGAGCCAAATGAAACTCGTAAAATTAGGAATATCTCTAGAAATAAACAATTAATTTTGCATGCTTATAGTATTAAATAAAATACGTTTTACTGTGGAACTTTAGTTGTTTTCATGGAAACTGCTGGTTCCTGGCCCCCTCCAATGATAAAATTAAATTTGCTTATTTATCAGCAATCAAGTAGCGTTTACTCTAGCAAATAAAAGTGAAGATTAGGGCTTATGTAGGCATTGTAATTCAAATGTTTCAATCTTTCTATTTTTAAACAATGAGGCAAAAATGATAATTCCATTTTTAAGGTTTAGAGTAACCTGAGAGCATACACTTAACATGGCAATCACAAAAGTTCCACAGAGAAGTGTATTTTATTGTATATACTATAAGCATATAAAGTTTAAGCAAGTTCTATTGTTTATTTCCAGAGATATTCCTTATTTTACGATTTTCATTTCGCTCGTTTGGAGAAAATGATGTCATCAGCCATAAATTTGCATATTTCCAAAACGTGAATTTCTCATGAACGAGATGAGATATTGACAAACCACAAATGCCGTTCACCCTCATTTTAAATGTACTTTATGATAAGATCAAAAAAAGACTGACGATTTTTTCATCATAGGGACACTTTAATTAAATACCATAAAAATTTCTTATACAGAACCCTATACGGTAAAGAACTACTGTAGGTGATAATTTTATGTTTCAAAGAAAGAACCTTCAGCCCAAACAGTAATGGATTAAATTGTTCCTAAATAACACAGTTACTTAAAGTGCCACTAACCCCCCCAAATTTTTTTCGCAAATCTAAAAGCCCTTATTGAGTGGATTAGTTCAGTGAAGAAATTATTAGTATTGGACATTTCTTTGGTCTTCTGTAGACCACCAAAGTTGCAAAAATTGGCATACGCATGTCCCATGGCGGAGAAGGAAAGGGAATGGGTATATTCCTGGTGTGACGTCAGTCAAGCCAAACAAGGAACTCATTTGAGCTCTGTCTGCTGAATGCATAGAATTTTTACATTGAGTTAGTTGGGAAAATGACTTTTCAACCCAAAAAATTCTATGTATTCACCAGACAGAGCTCAAAGGAGTTCCTTGTTTGACTTGTCTGACGTAACACCAGGAATATACCCATTCCCTTTCCTACTCCACCATGGGACACGCAGATGCAACTTTGGTCATCTACAGAAGATCAACGAAACGTCCAATACCAATAATTTATTAACTGGCCTAATCCACTCAATAAGGGCTCTTAGATTTGCGAGAAAAATTTTTTTGAGTTAGTGGCACTTTAAAACAATTAGAGCTGCTCTCATCGTTTCATTTTTGTAATCGATTAATCGTTGTAAACAATTGATTAATATCAATTAATTGTATTGATTAAATATGTCATGAATTAAATACAACATGTCCATGGTGGTTTGTCCATTCAAAGGAAGGGGGTGCTTTTATAAAGTTTTTACTAAATTTGTTGGGGATTGCCTCCCTTGTTGTCGCCCAACAATTCAGTTACTATTCACATTTTAAATCACTGTTTAATCACGGTTATAGATTGCACACTTTCTCGCGCTCTCACAGTTCACACAAGAGACATGACAAGACAGAGACGATCACGGTTGTAGATTGCGCACTTTCTTTCTCGCACTCTCACATTTCACACAAGAGACATTGATGACAAGACATAGACGATGTTTAGTTTACACTTGACACTCCTAAATGATACTGCAATACTATTGGCTAATCAGTTTATGAATAATTGGTTCAACTAAGGTGTGTTTGTAATCAGCCATTACTAGGCTGATGCGGTATTGAAAAAGACCCGAATACCAATACCGGAAAAAAAATACCGATAATATCGATATATCGATATTTCACCACAATAGAAACTTAATGTGTATTTTTCCGCTAATCGACAAAAATGTCGTGGGTTTTCACAAAAAAGTTCACCTTTTTTCGTAGTGTAAATCTGGCTTTATTTTGGATAATACAACCTGTTCCGCAGCCAGAAAAACCTGTGTTTTTCCATTGCGGTAAAGTTTACAGAAATAACATTATCCAATTAAGATAAAAATACTAACAATTACACGAGTCCGATGATTTGGTTCCGTTTTATTTGTTAATGGCCATATTTAAACATTCCACGTTAGATTTCGTTAAATTAAAGTTTTGTTACAAATCTAGACGTTTTAGATATAAATATTAAGTTTGGCAATCACATATTTTCTGCAAGAAACACCAACATGTTTGCTTTATCAGGCTTCAACTGGGCTTGCTGTGGAGTTATAACCTGACTGGCTTTGCTGGAATAGCAAGATATCTCCGTGAAAGCTGACTGAGCATGGACTAGTCATTACTTCTCTGTTTAACAAAACAAGATTAAATCATTCCGGCATCATGCTGTGCAGGGTTGTTATAGATGATCCGTGTATACCGTAAATGTTCGATTTAGCGCCGCTCTCGATAAAGCGCTGCATCCAGAAGCAGGATAATTTAATAAGCGCTGCTCTCGATTAAGCGCCGCACCTTCGAAAAAGATGAATCAGCAAAAAAACACAAACCGATACGCTAACATATCAACATATCTTTAATACATCACTGGAGTTTTTCGCCGGTCAAGGTCGCGAGGTACTTCGATCGCAGCTGTCCATCCTAAAAGAGCCGGGCACAAATCCCTTTGAAGTCTCTGATTCAGATGTCGAAGATGCCTCTGATCCACATCTATGGATAGACGACGATAAAGAAGGCGATGACCAGGACGTTGACGTTCTTTTTTGAATTTATTGTGCTATTGGGTATTATGAAAATTATTGGGTTAAATTTATTGGGTTTTTCTATGGATAATTAAAGTTGTGTTATGAGCATTTTGTTAACTTTTTTTTAATAAGCACCGCTCTTGATTAAGCGCCGCACCAAAAGATTGCAAATTTTAATAAGCGCCGCGGCGCTAAATCGAACATTTACGGTAATGATTATTAGTTTCTACAGTCCATGTTATGCACATTATTGAGAATAACACACTAGAATGCGTACAAGATTTCTTTGCTAAAAAAATCATGTGATCTTTAAATAACATAACATTAAAAAAATTTTTGGATTTTTTTTTCATTTTCATTTTTATTTGCCTTTTTTTTTGCCTAAATTTCTATAATTTTTTTTATTTTATTCATTAATTTTTTTGTGATATTTTCCTAATTTTTTTAATGTCATGATGTTTTCTGTGATTTTTCGTTATTTGTCTGAAGATGTATGTGATTTAAATGAGCATAGCCTGCGTAGCGGTGCTCCTTCCTCCCTCCCACCTTCCTTCCTTCCTTCCTTCCTTCCTTCCTTCCTTCCTTCCTTCCTTCCTTCCTTCCTTCCTTCCTTCCTTCCTTCCAGCCATCCGTCCTTCCTTCCTTCCTTCCTTCCTTCCTTCCTTCCTTCCTTCCTTCCTTCCTTCCTTCCTTCCTTCCTTCCTTCCTTCCTTCCTTCCTTCCTTCCTGCCATCCATCCTTCCTTCCTTCCTTCCTTCCTTCCTTCCTTCCTTCCTTCCTTCCTTCCTAATCCTTCCTTCCTTCCTTCCTTCCTTCCTTCCTTCCTTCCTTCCTTCCTTCCTTCCTTCCTTCCTTCCTTCCTTCCTTCCTTCCTTCCTTCCTTCCTTCCTTCCTTCCTTCCTTCCTTCCTTCCTTCCTTCCTTCCTTCCTTCCTTCCTTCCTTCCTTCCTTCCTTCCTTCCTTCCTTCCTTCCTTCCTTCCTTCCTTCCTTCCTTCCTTCCTTCCTTCCTTCCTTCCTTCCTTCCTTCCTTCCTTCCTTCCTTCCTTCCTTCCTTCCTTCCTTCCTTCCTTCCTTCCTTCCTTCCTTCCTTCCTTCCTTCCTTCCTTCCTTCCTTCCTTCGCAAAGCTTGTGGTTGGGGCATTCAGGGACCACAGAGCAGGGGTGAGGGGTGGGGACTGGGGGGCCAATAATTTTTCTAAGTAAATTAATATTGTGCATCCAAAAAGTATTTTAATTATTGCAATAAACAGAAAAATTGTTCCATCAGTCACTCTAGCACATGCGGCAGTCTGCACTTGAACATTATATCAACAATACAAAGCAAGGGAGCATACCAGAAATGAGTACTGTTACTGTTGACAATATGTTGTGTTGGGCGTTTGTTCTGGTTTGCTCTTATTGTATATATAAATCTTAATCTATTAATGGAAACAAACAAACAAACAAACAAACAAACAAACAAACAAACAAACAAACAAACAAACAAACAAACAAACAAACAAACAAACAAACAAACAAACAAACAAACAAACAAACAAACAAACAAACAAACAAACAAACAAACAAACAAACAAACAAAGTGTTGTCTTTTGAGAGTTTTCTGACCTTCAGAATTCTGTAAATTCTTCCCCCCAAATGCAGGAAATGGTATTTCCGAGACTCTAGATTTCAAAAATTTCCTGGTGGGCATGCCCCTGGACCACCTAGAAGAATCCCTTTTGCGAACAGCCCCCCCAATACAAAAATCATTCCACGGTCCCTGGCCTTGGGGGGAATACAGTACATTAAAATTTTACAGTTAGTACCTGTCAAATGTACTTCGAGATCTCCTTCAGTATAAAATAAGACTTCTTCACCTTCAGTAAAAACATAATCTAAAGCTTGCTGTGGTATCTTTTCTGAATGTAGAGTACATAAAGGATAACACGCTTTCTCAACTTCGACCATGATGGTGACAGGACCCTTGGTAGTGTTGCTGGTACTTGCATTTAATGCAGCCATTGAAATATGAAAAGATTTCTCAACTGTTTGGCTGTAACGTTTGCCAACTTCCAAGGATATACCTAAAAATTAAAAATAATGGAAAATCTAGCCATAAAATTAAATACTAGTAGTATAAAACTATCTATTGTTGAAAAGTTGAACATCTTTGGTATGAGGGGTGATGGGGGAGGGGGGTAGTACTACAAGTGTGGATGATAAACACAATAAGTCATGCGTATTTGTCAGACTAGTTTGTTCACCAGTTCACCAGAGTGCATCTGGTCACATATAAACCTAAACATTAAAATCCTGACTCTAATCAGTCACATGTTACCACCTAGTAGTGGTGGGTGATACTGGTTATTTTAACTTCGATACAATACCGATTACTTTTTCATCGATACCATCAATACTGATGCTTTTCGATACCGATACTTTAAAACCAAAGCTGATATTAAAAAAATCTTTCTTTATTTTATAAGCAGTGTATATATATATGTAAACAATTTCAACAAACTTTTATAACAATTTCAACAAATGTGTGCACTCATCTGCTTATCAATATCAATAGCCTGCGTAGTCCACAACTAAACCCCCTAAAATTGTCTGGCTACACAGGTTTTGACAAGTATCGAAATGATTGATATTTCAAAAAAGAATCGATACCATCTTTTGGATTTTGAGTATCGAAAGTATCGATATTTTTTTCAATTATTGCCCATCACTACCACCTAGTTTATATACACTAACCTGACCTACTAGCATGTTTACTGCCAAGCTTATACACTAATTAGCGTGTTTATAACCTAGCTTTTGCAGTAACCTGACCCACAAGCTTGTTTAACATCTAGCTTAATATATACACTGTAAACCTGACCCACTACATTTTGTGATGGCATCGTCAGACTGCTAAACTGCATTCTAGCCAATTCTTGGTTTGGCACTTGATGTCATGGCTGCCATGTTGGGGCCACCATATCTTTGTCTTCTGAATCTCAAGGCTCTCAAGGGATCGATTGCAAACCACCAATATGCTAAACATTGCGTGATCATCAACATTTAGTCATTCAAAATCATCCTGGTTATGGACCTATCAACTGAAAGCCCGACTCCCCCCACCCCGGGACAGGGTGGGGATTTGATCTCTCCCCAATCTCAAGGGTCAAAAAATCCTTTCAAATGCTATAAAATTCCCCACATTTCCAGCATATCCTCCTACCTAGAATTACCAATAATCAGTAAGTGTGAAATGCCTAGAATTACCAATAATTGTTAATTTTAAAAACTAATTCCCAACCCCCACACCTCAACCCTAACCCCTAAACCTAACCACAACCCCCCAGCAACCCTAACCCTAACCCACAACCCCCCGGTGGCCCTAACCCTAACCACAACCCTCTCGCATGTGGGTCAGAGAATTACCTACAATTACCAATTATTGGTAATTCAAGGCCATTTCACACTTACTGATTATTGGTAATTCTAGGTAGGAGGACATGTTGACATTTCCCCACCTTGTCCCGGGGAGTAGGGCTTTCAAGTGATAGGTGCATTATAGCACCCCCTGAATATTTACTTAGAATCTATAAGGATTACAAATGGATATAACAAGAGAAGGGGGGGGGGGGTGCCAACAGTTCTTCACGTTCTTCACAAATGGATACATGCTTATCTTAATATATATAATATATATATATATATATATATATATATATATATATATATATATATATATATATAGATATAGATATAGATATAGATATATATATATATATATATATATATATATATATATATATATATATATATATATATATATATGAACTAAACATTTGGCAGTATCACAGTATTAACAAACCTTCATACTCATTCAGTTTCCTATTATATTTATATAGAGACGTTACACTAATAAACTGCAAAAGCTAGAAGTATTATACTACTCTAATTTACTCACCCCAAAACATTTTTAAAAGATTTTTTAAAAATTAAAAACTGGAATAAAAAAGCGTCGTCTTCGAACTCAAATACCACGTAGTACCCAGGCCCTTTTATAATGAGCGCTGACGTCAACGCAGCTTGTCTTCTTTGACGACTTGTTGATGCAAAAACTAACAAACAAACAAACAAACAAACAAACAAACAAACAAACAAACAAACAAACAAACAAACAAACAAACAAACAAACAAACAAACAAACAAATCGAATAATGACGACAAGATAAAAGATTGAGTTTTTACTTGACATCCCCTTTTTTAAATAGCAGAAAATAAGATTGAAAGTTGTGCAAATTTTGCGTTGACCGCCCACCGTCTTCTCACGAGTTTTGCGCGCTGACATTTCGCTCATAAGGGTATTTGGGCAAACTTGGGTCGTCAGTTGGGTGGAGTGGGCAAACTTGGGTGGAGTGGGTAAACTTGGGTGAAGTGGGTAAACTTGGGTGGAGTGGGCAATCTTGGGCGGAGTGGGCAATCTCGGGTGGAGTGAGCAATCTTGCATAGTGGAGTGGCAAACTTGGGTGGAGTGGGCAAACTTGGGTGGAGTGGGCAACGTTGGGTGGAGTGGGCAAACTTGGGTGGAGTGGGCAAACTTGGGTGGAGTGGGCAATCTTGGGTGGATTGGGCAATCTCTCATGCAGTGGGCAATCTTGGGTGGAGTGGGCAATCTTGGATGGAGTGGGCAATCTTGGATGGAGTGGGCAAACTTGAGTGGAGTGGGCAATCTCGGGTGGAGTGAGCAATCTTGCATAGTGGAGTGGACAAACTTGGGTGGAGTGGGTAAACTTGGGTGGAGTGGGCAAACTTGGATGGAGTGGGCAACGTTGGGTGGAGTGGGCAAACTTGGGTGGAGTGGGCAATCTTGGGTGGATTGGGCAATCTCTCATGCAGTGGGCAATCTTGGGTGGAGTGTGCAAACTTGAGTGGAGTGGGCAATCTTGAGTGGAGTGGGCAATCTTGGATGGAGTGGGCAATCTTGGATGGAGTGGGCAAACTTGAGTGGAGTGGGCAATCTCGGGTGGAGTGAGCAATCTTGCATAGTGGAGTGGACAAACTTGGGTGGAGTGGGTAAACTTGGGTGGAGTGGGCAAACTTGGGTGGAGTGGGCAACGTTGGGTGGAGTGGGCAAACTTGGGTGGAGTGGGCAATCTTGGGTGGATTGGGCAATCTCTCATGCAGTGGGCAATCTTGGGTGGAGTGGGCAAACTTGAGTGGAGTGGGCAATCTTGGGTGGAGTGGGCAATCTTGGATGGAGTGGGCAATCTTGGATGGAGTGGGCAAACTTGAGTGGAGTGGGCAATCTTGGGTGGAGTGGGCAAACTTGAGTGGAGTGGGCAATCTTGAGTGGAGTGGGCAATCTTGGATGGAGTGGGCAATCTTGGGTGGAGTGGGCAAACTTGGGTGGAGTGGGCAATCTTGGGTGGATTGGACAATCTCTCATGCAGTGGGCAATCTTGGATGGAGTGGGCAATCTTGGGTGGAGTGGGCAATCTTGGATGGTGTGGGCAAGGGAGGTGTCACATTGGCCACAGACTGCATAGAGTTGCTTGTGGAGTAGGCTAAAGGTTTCTGCCCCATTTGAGGCAGCACTTCACTTGCGATAGTAACTTCTAGTAATGTGAATTATTTATCGCAATTTTCCCGCAATTATATCACTGCCCGGGTACCTCAAACCTTCTGGTATAACGTACAATGACGTCACAACTTATCGCGCTCGCTAAATGGCGCGTGGAAGACTGGGTCCTTTCTCTTACTTCTCCATTTCAATAAGGTACGAAATATTGTTAAATGGCTCTCAGAATCCTTCGAAATTTCATCTCAAATACTTACATCGTCGGAAATTAATAATATTTTTATGATCTTTGTGCATTTAAGTATCAGATTCCGCGGTATTATGAGTTTTTTTCAAATTTTAGCCTTTAAAATGAACACTTGTAAAATGGTTGTGTGTGTTTTGAGTGGTAGAACTGGGTGCAAACATTAGAGTATTTTGAGTATTTGTCTGTTTAAACCCTTGAAGATAGAGGTTAAGTTTAGGTCTAAACATACAAATACCTGGAACTAGTTTTTATTTTAAGTCTTGCATTTTATTTCCACTTTTGATACTCACTCAGCTGATCTCCATGTCCGAGTTTGTCGTTCATATTTTACTCTACTTAATGTCACAAGATTTTGATCACCTCTGAGGATGCCCTTTCACAGGAATGAGTTATGTTTTTATTATTGTCATAGAGAGAAAATTTTATAAGAAAATGGTTCATAATAATTATATTGAATAATATAATATTATAATATTCTCTATATAAATAATGATTATTAGTGCTTATATCACTTGTGGGGTTTTAACGTATTTGAATAGAGCAAAAAAAGTTAGTTAATAAGTTATTTTGCCGTTTTTGATTTACTTTAATAGTTTCTGAGATATAAGCCTTTAAACATGCCAATTTCAGCTTTTTGCCAAAAATTTCCATCGTTCATTTTTAAGCACAGGGGCCTGGGACTCAGGAACCTTACGTACTGGAAAACAGGTGTGAGCTTTACATTTCAATTTTTCAGTCCAGTATATTCAGTCCAATATATTTCAGGCCCCCAAGGTGTTAAAATGAATGATTGAAATTTTTGAGAATTGGTATGTTCAGAAGCCAATATGTCAGGAACTATTTGACTAAATCAAAAACAGCAAAGTAACTTATTAACTGATTTTTTCTGCTCTATTTAAATACGTTAAAACCCCACAAGGTGACATAACCACTTTAACTAGGACGACGACGGTGGTTAAAAAGCAATTCAAATTTTAGCATTAAAAAGAAGTCACGGTGAACTGACTATTGTATTCAATACTTGAAGCTTGTTTTATAATTTTCAAAGTGTTAAAATGGTTGCAGTGTCTGTGTTAAGGCAATCTCAGACAGCAGTTCTCATCACCCCACGAGTCATCGTCGTCCTGAAGACGTGAAAATGCTCTGAGTGGCATTGTATACAGAGCGAGGACGGTGTTCAGATTACTCTTGGGACTAGAAATTGTTCACTATCGTTGTTTTGCAAGAAGAATGCTTTTGTTTGTAGGACGTTGTCCTCAAAGTTGCCGTCGTAGATCTTAAGGTCCCTATTATAATGAATGACTGGGTATAATGTGGTTGATCATTGGACCCCAAAATTTTACTTTTCCTGGTTTGTCATTTGATGATTTATACTGATATTTACCTACAGTACTAAAGTTCACCACAGACCACTAAATTCCACAAAATAGTGACAGAATTTATGTGTAATGTCAAACTGAAGTTTCTATTATGTTCATTGGAGGCAATTTGAACTTGTCAGCTGACGATCGCTGATCATCCTGAATAAAAGTGATCATTACGAGATGAAACAACAACACGGCATTGCAAGAAATGAAAAGCACACTCACAAATCTTATTTCAATTCCATTTTGTTGAATTCTTGAGCGGACTTCAACTTCTTCAGTTGTGATTTGGATTGTTAGAATCAAACAGAAAGTGATTCTGGCAGTACTCAATCTCACTCCCAGTACTCAGTCCACAGTATTGTGCCAGAACTGAGTGGAAAGAGTACTGGGAGCAAGATATTTGGCTGTACCCACTGATTTCTAAATAAACTGGATGGGCCCTTCCCTATGGCCAGCAGTGAAACCAAGCCTGTCACTGAAAAAAGAACAGGTGTGCAGTGCTCAGCACGTCTTGGTTGGCCTAGGCGTGCGATGGTGTGCGATGCTTTTCAGGCACAGAAAATGGTCTACAAGGCTATTTTTATTTTTTAATAGAAACTTGCAATAACTCTTGGGTTTTTTTTATTACAGGGGGGAATTCTGTCTCATAATCTCGTTTTTCTTAATAAAGTTCCCCTCTAGTCCTAACAAAACGTTTTAATATAAATTTCATACGACAATCGCAATGTCAATGTTTACATAAATAAAAAAAGAGTTTGTGTAAAAAAGTTGGTTTTTTATACCAAATCCGATAATCCGCAGCATGCCCCGCAAAAAACATGTCTTGATTTCCACCAAAACATTAATGAATTTCACCTTTGAAATTGACACCGTGAGATCACTGCAACATGATTGGTCCATTCACTACTTTTGAATTCTCCAGTCAGAATATATTTTGGATGGAAATCATGATGTGTTTATTTGGGAGGCCATGTCGCGTATCATCGGTTTTGCTAATACAGTACGCCATTATAAAGATGTTTTGGTTTTCAACTGGTGAAATTTTTTGCAAAGAAAATGCAGTTCCACAGGGAAAAGTCAACCTTGTAAAAAAACTACCAAAAATGGTTTGTGGTGTGCGATGGAGTGCACGCCTTATCCACATCAGGTGTCCGAAGAGGTGTGCGTGTGCGATCGCACGCCTCTCATTGACAGGCGTGTGAAACATTTCATGCCAGCCACCACCATCTTACATAGTGGAACATATGACACATTGCAGCCTTAGAACTTGTTCCCAATCTTAAAGTTGACTAGCATAAGCAATCTTGACGTCAGCACAGTCAGATTATCCAGGGGTAGGAATATTATGTGTGCTGTGCTGGGGGAGTTGGAAAAGCCGTAAAGCAAACAACAGATGCTGGTTCGTTTAGTTTTCACTGTTTAACAACAAATACAGTCAAATGATGGCAAGTACACAACACAAAATATTTGTAAGGCTCCACTGTATATTCCTCCGAGGATGATTTTGAAATTATATTATGTATTTCTTTATAATTTTTAGATGGGTCGATACTCTACAGAACCCGAAAATCCCACCAAATCTTGCAAAGCACGAGGGAATAATCTTCGTGTGCATTTCAAAAATACTCGGGAAGCTGCTCAAGCAGTCAAACACATGCACATTCGCAAAGCTAACAGATATCTTAAGGACGTCATTGCCAAAAAGCAAATTGTTCCTTTCAGGCGATTTAAAGGTGGCGTTGGTAGAAAAGCTCAAGTATGTAAATACATCAATTTGTAATACTAATAAACAGAACATTACATGGTCACCTGAGTAGAGAAGTAATTGTTTTTTTAATTTGTAATTTTTTAGGCCAAAAACTTCAATGTACCAGGGTCCCAAGGTAGATGGCCCAAAAAAAGTGCTGAAATCTTACTTCAATTGCTAAAGAATGCTGAAAGCAATGCTGAGTTGAAGGTATGGCATGATTGTTGCTGATATTCGAGCAGTTTTTGTATCTACTGCGCATGCGCGAGTAGATACTATGCCATCGTCTGCGTAAGTTAAGTTAAGTTAAGTTAAGGTAAGGTAAGTTAATGTAAGTTAAGTTAACATCCAATATAACAATGCTACATCAAGTATTTTCATGCCAAATGGCTTCGGAGCCAATCAAAACATAGAGTTAAACGATTGACTCACGACAAACCACCGAAGCCAAAATTGTAAACCAAGTACTTCATGTAAGTCAATGCTATGGCATCATTGAGCGAAATCAGTTCAAGGAGAGAGATTATATTTATTTCAAGAATAGAAGTTTTTACAAGCTTGGTAAGTATTTTAAGTCTGAATCGTAGTCAATTTTTAAATGTGATGTACTATAGGCGTTGTTGGAATGATGATAAGTTTTTGAAAGCCTCTTAATAGTCTTTGGAGGCCAACATGTTTACATGTATTCGGCAGTCTGATCGAGCTTTGTAAACAAGACTCACAGCATTGCTGAACAGAAATGAAATTTTCTTCTAAGAAAACAAAACTAGCTTCATGATCAAGCAACAATGTGCAAAACCTGTGGTAGTCCACAAGCGAAATTATGATGCTATTAAATAACATATTGTACAATGGTCAAATGTCAGTGACACGCTATGTAGAGTGTGAAACCGAAACGGTAAGTCTTAAATTGGGTAATTAAATTGTATGCTGCAGTTGTCAATGTCATGCAAAAATTTATGACATGAATGCCAAATATTTATTCTACCTTTTACTGCATGCATGCATATACAGTATACATCTACTCTTGAAGAACAATTAATGTATAGTTGCTAAGTTGCTTTCATAATTTTGATCACAATTGCTGGAGATCTTCGTTCACAACTTCATTATTTCTAAACTTCGCAGCAGTCATACTTCAGATGCTTGTTATCTCAAACGATTTTCCTTTACCTACCAATTGGATTGCATTATTATTTGACAAATTGTTGCAACAAAGCTATTTAAATACTTTAGTCAAATTTTGTGAGTTATTGGGGTGTACTGTATTACAATTTAATTGGCCTACTAAACAATGACCATACTTTATTACCATAGGTTTTAAATAGTACCATAGCTTTAATAGTCAAGCTATTATCACACTGCCTCTCACCACGAGGACCTAAGTGAAGCCCAATTTGATTGAGTTAATATTTGAATGGGTGACCATGCACATATCTGCATGGGCTTGGGACTCATGCTTCTGTGCCGGGTATGAGTAGAGTTGTTTAATAGTGCTCAACCTCCTGTGCTTTGCTGGCTTTACTCTGAGTTCCTTTCTTAAGGTAAAAACACAGCATGGCTAGCATCGACAAAAATCTCGTTCAGCCCTGAATACAAGGTCACTACAAGTACATTATTACAGTAATTACAACATTGTTTTTACCATTAGTAGCTATAGGCATGATTGAACGCAGTAGATACATGCATGTCTAGACATGCCTATTTTTTATAATTGTATTAAAATTTGATTGGACTACTAAAACTTAACCATACTTTATTACCATAGGTTTTAAATAGTACCATAGCTTTAATAGTCAAGCTATGATCACACTGCCTCTCACCAAGAGGACCTAAATGAAGCCCAATTTGATTGAGTTAGTATTTGAATGGGTGGCCATGCACATATCTGCATGGGCTTGTGACTCATGCTTCTGTGCCAGATATGAGTAGAGTTGTTAGTGCTCAGCCTCCTGTGTTTTGATGGCTTTACTCTTAGTTCCTTTCTTAAGGTAAAAACACAGCATGGCTAGCATTGATAATCTTGACAAAAATCTTGTTCAGCTCTGAATACAAGGTCACTACAAGTACATACAGTAATTACAGCATTGTTTTTACCGTAGGAGCTATAGGCATGATTGAACGCAGTAGATACATGCATGTCTGGACATGCCTATTTTTTTTTTATTTAGGGTTTAGATGTTGACTCATTAGTTATCGAGCATATACAGGTCAACCAAGCAGCAAAAATGAGAAGGAGAACGTATCGTGCCCATGGACGAATTAATCGTATGTACCCCCAATGTATTCTGCATTTGTTACTTGTGAGATGTGATTTAAAGTGCCTATGAAGCGAAAATTATTATTGTCTTAAATGAAAGAACTCTCAAAATGACAAAGTAACATCTTTTGCAGATCTTCGTTTCCATGCCTTGTTGAGATATTTCAATTTTTTTGATATGCAAATTAATAAACACTTTGACGTCACACGTGTATAGTGAGTTATCAGAGAAAGTTCAGTATCTTTGCTATTATTAAACGAAATCAATTAAAAATCTGTATGCCTAATGCTGTATGCGAAATAGACGCACAGAATCAACTCTGAAGTGATTTCGTTTGATAATAGCAAAGATACATGTATAGAACTTTCTCCAATAACTCATTATACACGTGTGATGTCAAAGTGTTTAATTTGCATATCAAAGGAACTGAAATATCTCAATAACGAAGCACGGAAACGAAGATCTGCAAAAGATGTTACGTTGTAGTTTTAAGAGTTCTTTCATTTAAGACAATAATAATTTTCACTTCATAGGCACTTTAATAAACTTTTTATTTCATTGTTAGGAATAGATTAAATTTGGGGTGTTGAGTTAAATTGAGCAGGTGAATTCAATTTAATATTGTATCATGATTTTAATAACATTACAATTTCAATATTTTTACAGCCTACATGAGCTCACCTTGTCACATTGAAATGATTCTTGCTGAAAAAGGACAAGTTGTACCCAAAGCTGAAGATGAAGTGGAGGTCAAGAAAGTCTCCAAGAAGAAAGAGAAAAGAGAAAAACTAAAATCACGTGATATGTGAAAATATCTGAGTGGGGAATAAAAATGTGTATTGATCATGGATAGTGTTTTTTTTTATCATAGTAGAGCCAATACAAAAATATGAAGTGGGAAGTGGTGCTTTTGAAAAAAAAAAAATTACTGTCAAACTGGGTGTTCTCGTGTGAGCTACATTGCAATATTCCCACGCAAAGTTGCAATGTTGATTGACAAGCTCTTGTGAGTAATTTGCAAATGTTTTGGGAATATTTATTTCTGAAATTCAACATTTTGTTACTTAAACTACCATTTGCATGGCTGAAAATACATTAAATACTATCTACCCACCAACTAATATTTTAAACATAAATGTGTATATTTACTCAAAAGAAAGACAAACCTTTAAAGGAATCTACTGAGGAATCTTCACAAGACGTTTGCAAGTTGCTCAAGCCAAATTGACAATCAACATTGCAATGTTGTGGCACAATATTGCAAAGTCACATGCAAGAGAACATCCAGTTTGACTAATAATTCATGATCAAAAAGTTTAAATTTCTCCACTATAATTTTAGTCATGAATTATTATTTTTTTGATTTTATAAAACAGCAACAAATCTGGTTAAAGTGTCTATAAATTCAAATAAGATATTACTGATATGGATTCTAATATTCTTATCTATGTAACGCGAATAGTTGAATACTAAAGTATTTTCTGACTTAAACTTCTATTTGTTATATTAAGGTCTGTATTTCCAGAATGTTAATGAGGATGACATCAATGTAGGCATTTGTGTGTGTGTGTTTTTTTTTCTTATGATAAACTGCTTGAAGATTTTAATGAAAAAAAATAATGATAAAATATAGAATATACTATTCAAATATACCATTAACATGTGAATTGGGTAGTATTTCTGCTGTAAAGGAACACTGCTTGCAAATTATGCCTACAATAGATGTCATCCTCATTACCATTTTGGAAATACAAACCTCAATATAATAACAAATAAAAGTGCAAATCAAAAATAAATATTTTGGCATTCAACTGTACACATTAAATAGAATCCATATGCAGTAAATATAATTATTTGGGTTAAAAGCAATTATTGTTTTATGAAACATTCTAAATTCATTGGCAACTACATTTTTTGAATTCATTTGAGAAAAAAGGATAATCTGTACTGCAAAAACTAAAGATAATTCAAAAGAATGAGGTTGGCAGGGACAAAAATTCTGAATTTTGGGGTGGTAGCACCCCACTCCTGCCTGACAGTAAGGGTGCGTAGCCTGACAAACCCAGACGACTTTTTAACTGTTGACTTTAATTCGGGTGGAAACTTTCTTTTCATCGTTAGTTCAACGTGCTGTGATTTGAAATATCGACATCTCAACTTATATTTGTTATTTCCCCTGGATACTGAAAGTATGGATCTCTACCATTGGTTCTACACGGTGTGCGCAGTGTAGTATAAATAGGGTGTCACCTCTCAAACGGTCCTACCCCGGATAACGGTAATTATATGGAGCCAGGAAGTGGCCTGCCGTGTTAGAAATTTCTCGCACGCAATGGCCTAATACATGTCTCTCCTCCGTGTTATCCTACGCAATTTTTGCGACAAAAACTACATATTGCAAAAACAAAATTTATTTGCGCTTATGAATTTTCATGTTTGATCTGCGGCGATTGTTCTGAGGTCCACGCGGGACTCACGCGAGACTACCTTCGTTACGACTTAGAAACGGTGGCGTCTTGCAATATAATATTTTTTGGATGTAATTCATTTTGCTTTATTTTTATTCTTATTTTGTGTGCTACATGCTACAGATAGTAACCACAAATATTATGTAGTGTACTATGATAAATAACGGCCAAGAGTTCTTCGATGAAGTGTAAACTTGATCGTGTGTGAGGGCTGTAAAGTTGAACGGTTAAAATCCAGGTCAAGATGTCGTTGGAGAGCGAATATTGGCTTTGCTTTGTTCGTTTTAAAATTTAAATACACCGCTTGATTTTACAAGCACACGTTGATATCATGGATGTGCAGCCTTTGGTAGAATACCAGCCTGTTTTAAGAAACAATTTGCCTCTAACTGAACAAGATTTGGTAGTGGGACATGAAGAATATTCATGGAGGAACAACACAGCATGTATCTTTGATGCAAAGGACTATCAGTTTACAGTTAACGGAAATGAAGAAACACGCCAAGGTATCGTATTCAAGGTTCTCAAATTCACTGACCTATCACAATCGGAGCTATTTGGTGTCCAGCTGGAAGATCAGTCTCCTCTTGTTGTTGATGGAGTGGAGTGGCAGGGAAGCTTATCTCGTCCTATCCGAATTGCGGACATCAAAGAACATTCAGTTGTTGACGAAGACGGCAGGTTAAAATCAGGAGATTATATCTTAGAGATCAACAACAAGACCCTCAAAGGACTTTCCATCACCGAAGCTAGGTAAAGATGAACTACAATCCTTCGTAAATAGATATATTTTACGTTGTATTGTTTACATACTGTAATTATCAACCGTCATGCTGATATTTTGACTTGGGCCATGTCTACAGGATAATTTTAAAACAGTTTTTTGGGGGAGGATAAAACGCGAGAGATATTCCCTTGTATGAATTTTAAACCGTTTTTTAGTATCAATTAGGTTAAATTCTAGCTTAAAAAGTGTTCAGTTGAGCGTCCTTTCTTTTATAGTTCATAGCGATCTCTCGCTTTCAGAAGATTATTACAATCGGAAATACAGGTCATCGCTGATACAAAACATTGTTTGTTATAATTGAATATCGCTTTGTGGATATCTCATAAAAAAATTCTGCGTTTCCAATTGGCTTTTGTTTATATAAATGAAACATTTTCTTCGATGACCTTACTGTAATTCTGAAAGGCATATAATTGAAGTTGTTGTCAGAAAGTAAAGTCAATAAATAGTTCAAATTGCGAACAAGTCAAACTCTGAAACTTGAAATATTAATACGGCCTTTGTTATAAAGTGATAGACGTATAAACAGTAAATATAACTTCTATAATATTTATATAGTATTTTAGGGGCTAATATTAGTTTGAAAGATAATGCGCAATTCTAAATTTACTGCGTTTACTGCGCAAATTTTAGACAGATTCTCGAGGAAGCAATCTTGACGGGTGAAGTTACCTTGACTGTACTACAAGGCGAGGCTGAAACGCAAAGCAACCAGACCCACAGTGATACTGACTTAAAAGAGGACGTCGAGCAAGTAAGAAATGTTAATGAAACAAGTTTATAGCATCAGTTTATAATTTTGGCTCAAAATAGCGCATTGACGCAAAACGGTAGAATGCGTCTCAATGCGATAACAGCACTGAAATGATGATTTAATATTAGACAGTCTAGGCGCGCAGTTTACAATAACTCTATAAAATCAAACGTATACGTATTTTAAAAGTTATGTGAAGCAAAGAAGATATCAGTTTCCCGTGGGAGAAGTTGGGAGAGGCCTGACTCATAATCCTTTAGAAGTCTTGACACTCTCTAATCCTTCCTGTAAAGTTATTTTCCAAAAGAAATAATGCGATTGTCTTTGCTATAATATATTTGTTCCGGACCAACATAAGGAATTCTGCTGCGTTAGATCACAGTTGCAAGCTTAATTGATTCTTATGCTAGAAATTCAGACTTTATAAAAATAAACAATCATAATCAACTATGCAGCTAGGGGAATCCTCAATTCCACTTTACATTTTTTTGCCAAACTTTTGGAACAACATTTCACCATCAACTATCATCAACTGAACATGGTGTATTGTTTGGTGTTGATAAACAAAGGTTTGACGAAACGTTTGGTAGAAAAGACTATGAAATGACTTTGCATATGAGTCCAAATTTCCTGGACAAGTACTGCCTGACCTAACACACACCCCTACTTGACCTTACATTAATAACCCCCAGGAACCACAACTGACAGGGTTCATGCTAGTTATTTAGTTTTGCACTGGATATGGGGTTTTTTCTTCTAGTTTTGTACATTCCCTTTTCTGCCATGTCTGAAATATGGTCACAAAAACATTCACTTCCTTAATATGTAGTCTGAAACCTGAAACAGTGTCAAGGCTATAAATTTTCAGTGGTACACCCCTACCCCAGGGGGGGGGTACTCTCGTATATAAGCAATATGCATATAGAGGGTCCCCAGAGGTTATTTTACTTACCCGTGAAACATGATCGATGATTTTTTTAATGTGTGATTCGTGATCGTCAGAATTCAAATCTTTTTATGTGCACGTGAAAGTAACTTTTGATTTAACCGTGACCCGTGAATGAAGGCCAGAATTAAGCGTGATTCGTGAATCATCTATTTTGCGTGAACAGTTTTTTAAGGATTTATGGAATTTCTGTTGTTTGTCTTGTCTGTCTTCAAACAGTTGAATACCGGAATAGCATGTACTTGATATTTTATGCTCAGCCTAGCTACTTACAAATTATTTTGACTATTTTACTCTGACTAACTCCAGATGATTGTACTCATCAAACGGAGACCTTCAGGCTTCAGAGTGTTGAGACAAAGATAATAAAAAGCGACGCCAGTTGCAATTTTGCATGATCACAGTGTTTACAGACCTTTACAATGGGCTGCAAGGACAGAAAGAAATCTTTCAAACTTGCTGCATCCTTCTGAGATTGAAGAGAAACACTTTGAGAATGTGAAATATTATTAATCGGTTAGATGATGTGAAATATTAATCTATGAATTTCTTTTGTATTTTTACATGAATCATGATTGCCTCAATTTTTGTGTGAACGTGAAAGAGTTTTTGTGATTTTTCGTGACTCGTGAAAAGACTAAATATTTTTACGTGAATGCATTTTGTGAAAGGGTATTGAGGACCCTCAATATGTGCTGCCATATAGATTAGGATATAGTTTTTGATGAGGGGCATATCACTTGAAAAATAGTGTACGAGATTTTTGGGATTTCAAAAATCTCAAGATTTTTTTAAAGATTTTGGGATTTTTTAGGGATTTTTAGAGATTTTTAAGATTTTTTGGGATTTTCTAAGATTTTTAGGGATTTTCATAGATTTTAAGGATTTTTCAAGATTTTCTCAAGATTTTTAGGGATTTTCTCATGATTTTGGGGGATTTTCTCAAGATTCTTAGGGATTTCTGAAATATTATATCATGTTTCCCAAATCTACTCTAAGATTTTCAAGATTTTCAAATAATTTTGCAAGATTTTCTGGGATTTGTGGGATTTTTGCAAAGATTTTCGAGATTTTTTAGAGATTTCCATGATTTTTAAGATTTTTAAAGATTTTTAAGATTTTTAAAGATTTTTGGGATTTTTTAAAGATTTTTAGAGATTTTTACGAAGGTGTATGAGATTTTTTCGAGTGATACGCCCCTCAGTTTTTGAGGTCTGGGATTGGGTATACAAATTGTCTAGTTTGGTCTGGATTAAGGTACCAGCTGTTTTGGTCTTGCTCACGCCACTAGTTTAGGTCTGGGTTAGGGTATGGAAAATTGCCTTTTTAGAGCTAGGATAGGATTTTGAGGTCAGTCAGCAGCACAGAAATACCGAAAAAAATTACCAGAGTACCCCTCTGGACCCCTACCCTGAATTTCAGGTAGTACCCCCTGCCCTTGACCTACTTACTGTCTGGCACAATCAGTATAACATGCTGTAACTTCTTGTAGAACACCACAAGGAAGATCCATGTTTTGAAAGATTCCAGAGGTATAGGAATACAGGTTGTATCAAAAGAGCAAAAAATAATTGTGATTGGGATTTCAGAACACGGTGCTGCAGAAAGGTACATTATTTATCTGTAAAAAAAAAGTGTTATTTTCTGCTGGCTGAGGTACGAAAGAAGCAGAAAATGTTTTCTCACACAAGGCTGGGAGCCCGATTGGGATTCGGGTGGTGCAGGTTAAGCAGCACATGTTGTTGTTGCTTTCGCAAGCTTGACAAAAATTGCCCACCACCCACCCACCCGTTAATCAGGACATTTAGGATGTTAGTTGTAGTGGACATTTATATTACAGAACTTCTCAGTATTTTTTATATGTTAAATGATGTAGTTACATTAATTGTGTTAATGTTTAAATAAATGTCAGGCTTGTGGTGGATTGGCTGCAGCAGCTCCCAGCAGTGTGTGAGAACACCCTTTATTGTTTCACACTGTCTAACGCCAGATAATTCTGGTCCTTTATTGCTTCTGGTCCTTGATTATGTGCTGTACGAAGGCCCTTCATCAGAGAGAAATGTAAAGAGTGTAAACAAACAATGAGCTTATATATAAGAAAGATAATAATGTGATCAAAATTAGCCAATCAGATAAAATAACAAATTAATAATGAGATGCAAAAAAATTAGCCAATTGATTATGTGGTATCTTTGTTGTCCAGGGATGGTCGTATTAAAGTTGGTGATGAACTCGTGGCAATAAATGGTAAAAGTCTTGTTGGTTTGTTTAAACAAGATGCTGTCGACTTACTAAGGTCTTCTCCAAGGTTAATACAACTGGTTATTAAATCACAGGTTAGCTTTTAATTTTATATAACTCCATCTTTAATGTGCTGTATGTTTTGTGTATGATTGTATGCTATATTGTGTGGTAGATGGTGTGGTGGTATGGTGTGATTATGGTGTGGTGTGGTGTGGTATGTATATGGCATAATATAGTTTGGTGTAGTGTATGGTATGCTATGCTATGTTGTGTGAAATGGTATTTACTGTATTAGTATGGTGTGGTATGGTGCTCTATGATGGTATACCACAGGGTCCGAATTAACATTTCAAAAGTGCATCGCGAAAATATTCGTCAAACGTCAAACTCATCAGTGTGTAATTCGAACCATTCCAAGCATTTTACTCATATTAAATGTGACGTTTGAAACTGCAGGTGAAACAACTGTGTCAGAAATGTGTCTGAAATGACATGTGTTTGTTTTATGTTTGCGCTCAAGATCTCACTGAATTATGAAGGAAAAATTTACAGTAGTAGTGTTTCAGTTTCACGACGTTTTTATTGTTATGATGCAGTGTAACGTCAGAACTATCCAAGGCTGTTGTTTTGTTTTGTAATAAACCAAAATACGCTGCGAAGAAGTTATTGGAAGGCACTCAGCGGTTACTTTGCATCGCGATTTTGGAGTTTTTATGTTTGTTTTGGATCACATATTTCAAAAAGTGCATCGTGATTTGCGAATCGCGACCTGTTAATTCGAACCCTGTACCATGTTGTGTTATATGGTATCTTTTAATACAGTATGGTACAGTATGGTGTGGTATAATCTGGTATGGTATGTGTTGTGGTATGGTTTGGTATGGAATGGTACAGTATGGTGTAGTATGATGTGGTATGGTGTGGTATAATGTGGTATTGTATGTTGTGTTGTTACCTGGTTTGGTATGGAATGGTACAGTATGGTTTGGTATGGTGTAGTATGGAATGGTATTAGAATGGTATGGTATAGTGGTGCAGAATGGTATGGTACTCTATGGTATGATATGGTATGGTACTGTATGGTGTGGTATGATATGGTATGGTATGATACTGTGTGGTGTGGTACTGTACTGTATGACATGGTGCTGTATGTATGGTATTGTACTGTGTGGTGTGGTATGGTATGTATGGTATGGTACAGTATATGTGGTATGGTACTGTATGTGTGGTATGGTATGGTACAGTACTGTATGGTATGGTACTGTATGTATGGTATGGTACTGTATGGTATGGTACTGTGTGGTGTGGTATGATACTGTACTGTATGGTATGGTACTGTATGTGTGGTATGGTACTGATGGTATAGTATGGTACTGTATGTGTGGTATGGTACTGTAAGGTATGGTACTGTATGGTATGGTATGGTACTGTATAGTATGGTACTGTATGGTATGGTATGGTACTGTATGGTATGGTACTGTATGGTATGGTATGGTATGGTACTGTGGTATGGTGTGGGATGGTACTGTATGGGGTATGGTATGGTACTGTGTGGTATGGTACTGTATGGTATGGTACTGTGTGGTATAGTGTGGTATAGTGTAGCTTGTAGTATTCCATTGAACTGCTGTCTCTCCCCACACAGAATCAGCCCTCAGAATCTTCTGAAGAAGAAGTAATGCAGTCATCTAAGAGAAATACTCATGAAGTTGGCTTAAAAAAGTTTATCAGAAGAAAAACAGTTGAGAAAAAATCTAATGTACCAGACAGGCACCATTTATATGAAGTTTCAAATAATACTTCTGATTTTGACACCACTGACTCTGCAGAAAGAGGAGGTCATGCTTGGTCCAAAGACCTTCCACGAAGCGCTTTCACACACGTCTCACCAACAAAGTCAGTTAGTGTGGGCAGTAATGAGCGAGAATCTCTTCAAGCCGGTAATGATTCAGCGGAAATCTCATCGTCCACCACAGAGAAGCGCCATTACAGAAGAAGTGCTAGTGATGACAATATTTTGTTGAGTAGAGAGGAAGGTCAACGTGTTTTGGCAAAGGTACAACCTCCAGTACAACGAACGTTTTCCGTGATCCTTGTGAAAGGACCAAATAAAAGTCTTGGGTTTACAATTGTTGGTGGAAAGGATTCGCCGAAAGGACGGATGGGGATTTATGTCAAGAGCGTTCTGCCGGGAGGAGCGGCAGCGAGCGACGGACGACTGAAGGAAGGTTAGTGATGATATGAGATATGAGAGTAGTATATTGTAGGGATGAGTATTTACCGATCCGATAAATTCCGATACGATTTATGATCTCTTCGGCCGACTTATCGGCGGTTACCGATATTTGTCAACAGGAATTCCTGGCACTTGATTTGCGGCAAAACAATAGCAAAACATAACATTGTATATTCTTTGACAAATATAATGTGATCATTAACCATCAGTCATCAGCAAGACGGAGTTTAAGTTGAAATATGAAAAATGAAATACGATTGACGAAAGTCGAAAACAAAAAATGTTTCACCAAACAAGAAATATGACGTGTTAAACATGATGCACCTTATCAAATTAATTAAATTTTATAGTTTCTTTGTGGAATCACTATAACTTAGCGTTTTTCTTAAAAGAGAAAATGAAACTCACAAGTATAAAATCCAGAATAGTATTTATTGGACCGCCGATATATGTCGATGTAATCGGCCGATAACCGATCAGCCTGAAAGTTGCCGATTATCGGCTGATCCCTAGTATATTGCGTCTTTATAAGTCATAACCGCTGTTTGGTATAGTAGTCCCGATTGAGGCCTGCGCTATAGACGTCGCACAATAGACGAATTTAATTCAGAAGAATTTAATTCGAATTAACTTCGTCGGTAATGCGACGTAAATGCGACGTCGAGTTAAACGTCGGATTTCAGTCGAATTTAATTGTTTTTACTTGGACTCGTGGAGCCTGAAAACGATTCCTTGAAAACACCGCACCGAATTGTCACCGACAGAAGAGAAACATTTAATTCGCGTGACGATAATTCGTCGTGTAACTCGAACACGCATTATCGTCGCATTATCCGTCTGACTCGGACGAATTTAATTGCCCAGACGAATTTAATTCGTGTGTCGAATTTAATCGAGTTATACGTCGCAGTTTCGTCGAATAAAATTCAAGCAATTAAATTTGTCTGAATTAAGTTCGTCGATTGTGCGACAATCATTTGCAACATACTTTTCACGAAAATGTTTGGACGTTCGTTCGGAAGTTTGGGGAGTTCATAGTTCGTTTTGAACTATTTGATTTGATTTTCCGTTCACACTATCTTTTTCGAATCGTTTTCGCCGTTTAGTAAAACGTTAAAAAGATCTACAGGGGTATGAATGAATAGTTCTAGGTGACTGAAACCAAGATAACATTATCGTGACATCGTAGTTTTCAAAAAAAGCTTCGTTTTTGCCGTCCACACTGGTGCAGAAAAACGGCGTCTTCGAATGTCTCCACTCAGGAGAATCCTTTTTTCGGTCAGCGAAGACGCCAGATTAGTGTAGACGAAAGGCCTACCGTATCAAAAAGTCTCCGTTTTCAAAGGAAAACAGATTAGTGTAGACATGGCCTCAATCAAATGCGTAGTTCAAATGAAGCCTATACGAACTAAGTAACGAACTTCCACACATTTTGACGAGAAGCATGTTGCAAACCACTGTAATTGTGGCAACTTTACCTCACGCATGAAAAAGGTTTATTGTTATATAGCTAGAGTTTCACTGGATGCAACGATGACTGTCATTGGTTGGTTTGTGTTCAATGTCTACCGAGCGGGCAATAATTGAGAACTTATTGCCTGCTCGGTCAATAAGTTTTCAATTGTTGCCCGCTAGAACTTTGAACTCTTCACGGCATCCTATAAACAAAAGCTTGTTTGGTACGAAAAAAAGAATATTTATAGGTCTTCAAAGCATATGTGAAGATTAACTGGAGAAATGTATTGCTGTTCTTTTGTTCTGAGACTTACGTTTGTTTGATTGAAGTGAAGTTACAGAGCCAGGCGAAATGTTTTGGTAAGTCTTAGCGTTTGTCTTTTGTGTACTTTCCCTTGATAAACGTCGAAATTATTCAGCGAAACTCAAGCTATATAACAAAACACTTAATGTCTGCTCCCTCGGGAAACAGTTAGTTTTGTTTTCCCTCGAGTCTCGATGTTTCCCTCGAGTCTCGATGTTTCCCTCGACTTCGTCTCGGGAAATATCAAGACTCTCGGGAAAACAAAACTAACTGTTTCCCTCGGGAGCAGACATTAAGTGTATAGTATTGATGCTGTGATTAAACTTCTGAGTCTTTTTACTCATTTTATTTAGGTGATGAAATAGTTTCAGTAAATCGAGTCAGTTTACACAACTTCTCCCACACTGAAGCCGTGAAAAAATTTAAGGTAGAATTACCGGAATACTTCCAGTTCGACTATAGTACTAGCAAACTGAACAATTATTCCATTGCTTCAACGTCCGCTTAAATAGGCCATATTCATAAATAATGGCAGTGGAATTAATATTCTTTTATGTGCATATAAATTAGCCCCTCTGAACTCGTTTTCATGCGCGAAATTCAAAAGAATCTTTACTCTAAAACGAGGTCAGAGCGGCTAATTTATATACACATAAAAGGATTTTAAATCGTCGGCCATTTATGAATAAGGTCTATATTAAGGACTTAGTAACCGAGTGCGAGGTCTGTACGGGAACGTATTTGCCTGAGGTTTTCGTACAGACCGAGCGACGAAGGAGCGAGGTTTGTGCGATAAAACCGAGGACAAATACTTTCCCGTACAGACCAAGCAAACGAGATTAACAAGGAATTTATTATATGGCTATTGGTTCATTTTATTTTTAAGCTTCTTGCGTTGTTTTTGTTTTCGGAGTATGCTGCTTACCTTATTACATGTTGACTTTTTCGTGTCGCTTTTTGACCTTCTTATTTACATCAGGTCGGCTTTTATTTGTCGTGTTTTTAGATAAACAGCTTTAAAGAAAACCAGCAGTGATGTTCCAACACATTTTATTGTTCAGAATATTTCAATAAAGATACCTATTTCTCTTTTATTTGTATTCAAATCAACTCAGAAATCTTCCCGCCAAAACTTACAGGGCCGAGAAAAAAGCGTATTGACCCCGAGGTCAATATCGTAAAATCCCGACCTCTCAGGAACCAATCAGCGTGCGTCGTTTTGCGTACGGACCGGAAATCAAACCCAGCCATATAATAAATACAGTTATAACCTACTTTTCATGAAAATGTTTGGAAACTCGACCGTTCCAAAATTGGCTGCTAGAAACCAAGTATAGCCAATGAAATGCGTAGTTCAAAACGAACCCGCGAACTGCCTAATGAACTTGCGAACATTTTGATGAAAAGTATGTTGGGAAATGACTTTCAAAAACTCAATGTAATAATTCTTGAGGAAAACACAAAGGAAAATCATGACCGTGACGTGTCTCTATATGTGATATTGCTATTTTCGATGAAATTTTCTTCGATTTTGCGGCTCAGACAAATCAATTTTCAAAATTGATTTATATATGAGCTTATTAGTCCAAAAGCGTGTAATGCGAATTGTGTTTCCTGATCTTCACTACAGTGACTGTTGCTAAGTGCAGTCGCCTTGATGAAAGAAGATCAAAACTTTGTTTGAAAGTCCTATCAAACATTCGAGAACCTGACTCGCGTCTCCACCATCTTCTGCCTCCTACGCGTGAAGAGTGCCTTTCAGTTACACTAAGAAATAACTCAAGCTTGTCTCTGCCCAAATTTCGTACCGACAGATATAAAAAGAGTTTGTTCCCTGCAATGGCGTATACGCAAATTTCTTGCGAACCTTTTTAACTTTTTGGACTTTTTGACCTTTCCTAGTTGTAGTTTTGATAATTTTTAATATCTATATACCTTGTGTAAATATCTTGATTTTTAACCATGACTTTTCAATTAGAACAAAACTTTAATAATCTATATACTTATATATTTATATCTATTGTAAACATATTTGTAATTCACACATCCGTGTGCAAAAATATGAGCTGAATAAACCATCATTATTATTATTATTATTATTATTATTATTATTATTATTATTATTATTATTATTATTATTATTATTATTATATGGATAGTTTTTGAAGCCATTTAAAACATTCGCAGTACGTGTTTTATCAATTTTAAATCTGATAAAACACTGCTACTTATGTTTTAAATAGAACGTTAAGTATTCTCAATTTTTTTTACTTGTTTCGTTAATTTTGACAGCGTTTGGGCCAAGGCATTGTTAATCTTCTTGTCCGTCGTCCATTTTCAAGTTCTTCACTAGAGCCAGCGCCTAAGACGCCATTACGTCGAGCAGCTTCACTTCAACACATGAATAAGGTTTACTCCCCTCCGTTAACAGAAATCAGAAAAATAAAGCTGCTCAAAGGTTAGTAAAATGGCATCCACAATGAAAGTGCATAATCACTGTTGAGACTCTTTGAGTTATCAAGTTTAAACTGGTTCTCTGATGGAAAATATTGTTGGCAATGTTTTTGCATAATCTTAAAGATGTTATGGTAGTTGGTAATGGTGCAAAGTTTCCTTTCAAAATTCGTTGAAGAAAAGGTGATATTTTACGTGTGAAGTTTGTATTTTGGAGCGCTAACATTAAAGTGGCTGAACTTGAAAAGTAATATTGGGCATTTCACTTGATTACATAGCATGTTCTAAGGATTTAGGGTGAAGGAAAATTCTAGTGTAGAATATATACATTTTAAGACCAAACCGGGACCAGTTGCGAAAAATGCAACTACACAGGCCTTCCGGCAGGAATTGAACCCACGACCTTGCGATTCTGGTGCAATGCTCTGACCACTGAGCCACGGAGGCCGTTGCCGAGAGCTTGATCGCGAGTTCCCTGTGCTGAATAAAATCGTCTGGCGTTAGCCAGAGTAAAATTCTAAAGACTCGTCGTCAGGCTTCAAAGTGTTAATTTACATTAACTAAAACTTAACAATAAATCATTTTCTTTACAGAAAAACACGGAAACCTTGGTTTCTCAGTTGCTTGCAGTGGCAGCAAGGAGAATAATGACTACGTCATTTATGTTCAGTATCTTAGCGACAGCTCCCCTGCCGTTGGCAAACTACAGTAAGTAGAATCTATATCATAGTTAATTAAGATAGAAAATGACCGCCCGTGATTATACTGACATATTAGAATGGGTATTTAGTTTTTGCTCTCCATAGTAAAAAATATACCGTCATCTCGTTTGCTACGGTGCATTGAATGTATTGGGGTTTTTTAATCCCGACTTTTAAAGTAATTATAAAGCCAAATATGATATTACTGCATATGGATTCTATTTAATGTGTATAGTTGAATGTTGAATGCCAAAATATTTTTTGATTTGAACTTTTATTTGTTGTTTGTTGTTATATTGAGGTTTGTATTTCCAAAATGGTAATGAGGATGACGTCTATGTAGTCATATTAATTTGCATACGCAGTGTTCCGTTACAGCAGAAATATTACCCAACTGTACACATTAAATAGAATCCATATGCAGTAATATCATATTTGGGTTTAACAGAGCCTGAAATAATTTTAAAATTTGTCCGGCAAAACTTCCGAGCAAAATGAAATTTGACCGGAAATTTTCAAATTTGGTCGGAAATTTTTTATTTGAGTTTGACCCCCTCCGTTGAGTAAATTCTGTCAAGCATGTAGTAAATCACTCTACTTGTTATTTGTAATAATAAAACACAAATGTTTAATTCTGAATTGCGTATTAGTTATAGCGAATAATAATTTAATTAAAATGGTAACTGTGAAACAACTTTAAACTGAAAAGCTGGATTACTGATTTTCTCGACTACACGCCGGCACGCCGCCATCTTGTTTATTGAGCCCGTATTCTTTCCAGTTGATTACTTTATACAAGCCTAATATAGATAATCTAAGTAATGTTTACAACACTCGCGTCCTTGTTGTATTGAATATACAATCACTCGCCGAATAAACAACTTGTGAAATGAATGAATAGTAAAAATCCCTTCGGGATATTGAGATGCTAATTAGTTACAAGCACTAGTGGTTGTATCAGAAGAGTATACATCCACTAGTGGTTGTAACTAATTAGCATCATTGGTTTTAGTTTGTATGGGGTTTACAGGGGTATACATGTGACGTAATTTCTGAAATTGGATTGGCTGCAAAACTCATGAATTAGTAATGAATTTCACAAGATTATAGATAGCACTCAATGTGCTGAGCGCCGACCCAATCATTTAAGAAAAACAGATTTATTTTTTTTTTCAAAATTTGTCCGGACAAAATTTCCGATCATTTCAGCGTTTGGTTGGAAAAACTGGAATTTGGTCGGAAAACCGCCGGCCGTTATTGAAAGCTCTGGGTTTATAGAAGAACTTACACCTGTATATAAATTATTGGAATTTCAAGGTAAACCACGAGGAAAGGACATTGTATCTTTCCTAATAGCCCAGTTATCGTGTGTTCTCACTATGCTTTCTATTTCTTTTACATATCTAGGTTAGGAGATGAAATTCTAAGTGTAAACTCCGAAGATTTTTCTCGGAAATCTTTCGAGGAGGCTGTGAACTTTCTTGAAAAGCTACCTCATGGCAAGGTTACCATTGTAATAAAAAGACCCAGAGCAAAGCCCAGTTTATCATTATTTCTGGATAACGAAAGTGATTATGTTGGTAAGGACACCTTGTGTTGGTTGGTTGGTAGTTTGGTTGGTTGGTTGGTTGGTTGGTTGGTTGGTTGGTTGGTTGGTTGGTTGGTTGGTTGGTTGGTTGGTTGGTTGGTTGGTTGGTTGGTCGGTTGGTGGGTGGGTGGGTTGGTTGGTTGGTTGGTTGGTTGGTTGGTTGGTTGGTTGGTAGGTAGATAGGTTGGTTGGTATGTAGGTAGGTAGGTTGGTAGTAGGTTGGTTGGTAGGTAGGTAGGTAGGCAGGCAGGCAGGCAGGCAGGCAGGCAGGCAGGCAGGCAGGCAGGCAGGCAGGCAGGCAGGCAGGCAGGCAGGTAGGTAGGTAGGTAGGTAGGTAGGTAGGTAGGTTGGTTGGTTGGTTGGTTGGTAGACAGGTAGGTATGTAGGT
>OZ036000.1:810000-850000 GCA_964035015.1 Corallium rubrum
GAAAAGAAGTGGACGAAGTTAACATTAAACTGGAAACAATTCATTCGTTTATCGTACCACCACCAACGTCCTCTACGTTACCTGTCAATCCCAGACCTGTCCTTGCTCCACCCAAACTGGAGCTTGGTGAAGAACTCGTTACCAAACCTCCTCCTAAAACAGACACTCTGCCCCAGATTGTACCACCGCCCCCACCAATGGAAGATCTATCTTTAGAACCTTTTCCTGCCATTGTACCTCCTCCACCAATAGATCTTTCCCCACCAACGGATGCTTACCGCAAAAGGACACCACCTTCCAGCGTTACATCTGCCCCACCGTTTTTACCACCTCCACCAAACGTTCCTCCTTCTTTCGCATCGGATTATCAAGGAGTGCCTCCACCTCCTCCATCTGTCCCTCCCCCATACTCAACGTCCCTTCTATCCTCAATCATCCCACCGCCTCCCCCATCAGTCCCTCCTCCATTATCATCTGTGTCTCTATCCTCAGTTCCTTCACCGCCTGCTCCATCTGTCCCCCCTTCGTTCCCAACTGTCCCTCTATCCTCAATTACCCCACCTCCTCCTCCAACGTCCCTTCCTCCACTTCTGAACACAAGAGACAAAACAAAGATATTTGGTGTTTCATCCCCCGTTATACCAACTGAACCGTCAGCTGTACGCATGCCACAGATGACCCAATCTCAGAGACTGGACAACCGTGTATCGCCTTCTAACTCCGCTATTTGTTTACTTGATGAAATCTTGGAGTCCCAAACCGTAAACAGCACTTCGTCGTCATCTGATGCAAAGTCTGTCGATGCGCTAAACTATACTGAAACGCTACCGCTGACTTTAGATAACCAGGTATCGCAGCGTTGTCAATCGTATCCTAATTTGGCGGAGAATGCGGAGTCGCAAAAACCAACATACCGCCGCGATAGTCGAGTAAAACCATCGCCTTTTTTGGATATGGTTATCGGAGAGCGGTCGGAAGAGTTTCCGTTCATGATTGAGTGTCAGGTGAAAAAGGTGAAGGGTCTGGGAATGAAAATATGTTCAACTCCTGATGGTCGAATCAGCATTATGGAACTGTCATCAAATGGAATTGTGAAGAAAAATGGAAAGATAAGGTGCGTTATCTTTATCTATCTGTTTGTTTGTTTGTTTGTTTGTTTGTTTGTTTGTTTGTTTGTTTGTTTGTTTGTTTGTTTGTTTGTTTGTTTGTTTGTTTGTTTGTTTGTTTGTTTGTTTGTTTGTTTGTTTGTTTGTTTGTTTGTTTGTTTGTTTGTTTGTTTGTTTGTTTGTTTGTTTGTTTGTTTGTTTGTTTGTTTGTTTGTTTGTTTGTTTGTTTGTTTGTTTGTTTGTTTGTTTGTTTGTGTGTGTGTGTGTGTGTGTGTGTGTGTGTGTTTGTTTGTTTGTTTGTTTGTTTGTTTGTTTGTTTGTTTGTTTGTTTGTTTGTTTGTTTGTTTGTTTGTTTGTGTGTGTGTGTGTTTGTTTGTTTGTTTGTTTGTTTGTTTGTTTGTTTGTTTGTTTGTTTGTTTGTTTGTCTGTCTGTCTGTCTGCCTGTCGTCCCGTGTGTGTTTGTGTGTTTTTTTTGTTTATTTATTTATTTATTTGTTTGTTTGTTTGTTTGTTTGTTTGTTTGTTTGTTTGTTTGTTTGTTTGTTTGTTTGTTTGTTTGTTTGTTTGTTTGTTTGTTTGTCTGTCTGTCTTGTGAGTGTCGTCCTATGTGTCTATCTCTGCGCTACAGGTGAATTAAGTTTGTCTCCTTTTTCCTCCCCTCACACTCTTTCTCAATCCTTCACGGGCTTAAACATGCTGCTAATGCAATCCATTCGAAGAAGCAGATTTGATCCAAGCCGAACTGACTATCCTTTGCTTTTATTTTTCCAGAGTAAACGACTACCTGATTGCCGTCAATGATATTTGTGTTTCTGGCAGTTCAATCGACGAAATAAGCAGTATTATTAAGCATGCTTGCAAAGGAAAAATGAGACTGGTAGCACAAGCCCCTCAGGGTCCAAGTTGGAAAGGAATTGGGAGAGAAGATCTTTCACCGATTGACCCGGAGCCTGGCACTAGCGTATCCGTCGACCTCACCAATGATCCACAGACTGTAAACATCGCCCCGCCTAGGGACCAAACCAGAGAACGCGGTTTTAGGAATGGAAACGACCCTAGTTCCCAGTCTCAAGATGTCAGGATGAGAACGAGAAGCGTGGATCAGTTGGAGCAAAGATCGAAAGAGAGACCACGGTCTGAGATTATCCAGACCAGTGATGACTTAATGGACAAAGAAACGAGAAAAAAGATGAAGAAGAAATTCTCGGTGAAGGCAAGACTTGGACGCGTTTTTGGAAGAGAGTCAACCAAATCCAAGAATCCTCTACAAATATCCTTACCACTTGAACGGGACGAGGGATGGAGAGCTATGTCTCCACCATTAGGGGAAGAAATGGAAACTAATGATTACGAAGTCGTTGATCTTTCTGATTTGAGGGATGACTTGAAAAACGGATACAGACAGGATGAAGAAAATGGACAAATTGTCGGTGAAGAACCCAATGAAGCTAGAGCTCCTTTGGATCATACCAACTTAGAAGGGAAATTTGTGAGTAGTTCTTCACATATAACGAGAATTAGAAGAAAGCGGAGATCACTCGATGATCTCCCACCTCCTCCACCACCTCCCCCAGAAGATCTGAATGACCTGGATACAGGAAACACGCATCGTGTACGATGTTTTTCTAATCCTGAAATAGTCCAACCTATCCCTGATGGTCATGAGTGTCCTCCACCGAAACCCAAACGTAGTTCTCTTATAGAAAACATTGAACTGATTAACGAACTACAAAACAAACAACTGCACATGAACATTGGTTTGTCAATACACGACTTAAGTCATCGCGTTAGATCACCAGACAAAATTTTGAACTACCCGCCAAAACCTAGGCGCATATCGGAAAATTCACAATCCTCCGTGGACACGAAGGAACATAGGGTGAGGAGTCTTGATTGTACACAAAGTCCCAGAGATCCTATTTCGCCACATGTGTCCCCATCTCCGATGGATCCTATCCCTCCACATGTGTCCCCATTATCCTCCATGGATCGTATCCCTTCACCAGTGTCCTCATTTACCTCCAGGGATCCTATCCCTCCACTTGGCTTCCCATTATCTTTTAGGGATCCTATTCTTACACATGTGTCCCCATTCCCCTCAAGAGATCCTATCCCTGCACCTGTGTCTCCATTATCCTCCAGAGACCCTATCCCTCCATCTGTGTCCTCATTATCCTCCAGGGATCCTATCCCTCTACCTTTGTCCTCATTATCATCCAGGGACCCTATCCCTTCACCTGTGTCCCCATTATCGTCCAGAGACCCTATCCCTCCACCTGTGTCCCCATTATCCTCCACGGATCCTATCCCTCCACCTGTGTCCCCATTATCCTCCAGGGATCCTATCCCTTCACCTGTGTCCTCATTATCCTCCAGAGACCCCATCCCTTCTCCAGTGTCCTCTTTTACCTCCAGGGATCCTATTCCTTCACCTGTATCCCCATTATCCTCCAGAGTTCCTATCCCTTCACCAGTGTCCTCGTTTGCCTCCAGGGATCCTATTCCCTCACCTGTATCCCCATTATCCTCCAGAGATCCTATCCCTTCACCTGTGTCCCCATTATCTCCCAAAGATCCTATCCCTCCACCTGTGTCCCCATTATCCTCCAAAGATCCTATCCCTTCCCTTGTGTCCCCGTTATCCCCTAAGCCACCAGTGGCTTCGAAACCGAAAGTGAAACCCAAGCCAGTATTATCCCCAAAGCGTGTAGCATCTCCAGAACATAGACATCCGCCAGGAAAGCATTTTTTCAATGCGGAAGAGAAGAAAAACTCGCTTGGGAGTCGCTCTGCCACAAGTGAAGTGCCTCTCGTTCAAAAAAGGAGTTCCAAAGATTTGGTTGCTCCGGTGATCGAAGCAAGAAAGGGGGGTGGAAAGCGTCATGAAGGAGAAAGAGATGTTTCTAATTTAATTAACAATTTCTCAAAGACTGAGAATTTCTCCCAAACAGAAAACTATGAGAAATCGTCGAATAAATATACGAATGGTAGTTTATCCCCCATCGAGCCAAGAGATGAGAATGATGACGAAGTATTTGTAAAACCTGCGCCTGCGAACCATGTAGTGCCAGCAGACTCTTTCCCAGACGTCATTTACGCTCAACCATTGAAAACTCGTCGTTCGTCAGAACCAGACGCAAGTTCCCACGTGACCTCGACGTCATCCCGCGAGGTTAAAGTGCGTCCCAAGACAATGCTCCAACCTACACAGGACCCGGATGAAGGAGTCTTCACCATTCAGGTAAGACGAGTTCTTTCGCTAAGTTCCAGTACCTACGTGGATAACAGAGCCATCCTCAGAGAAACGTGAGGAAAATTTTCATGATTTCTTACACTGCTATATAATGTCAACCGAAAAATTCGGGTGACTCTAGACTTGCTCCAAGTCCGCCTCTTAGCGCTAGTTTTTGCGGGCGAGCGGAAAAGCGGGAGGAAAGAGGCGAACTTGTTTCGCTTGCAGGTTTTTTAATCTAATTAAATATTCTGGCGGGAAATCGCTGAAATGTACATCGCCCTGTTTTGACGTGTTTCGGGTTGTCGTACATGCAATGGAAAGTGGTTCTACCCCTACTAAAACGTTTTCAAGAGTCTGTTTAACTCCAACTTCCAAAGATAGCACTTGCATAGCAATTTAGCCTGAATATAATTACTTCCCGAATTTCGTCACCGGGCGAAAAATTCACCGGTGAATTTTGGCGCGCTGCAGGTGGGAAAAGTCCTTTTCAATGAGGAACCGAAAGGTCAAAAATGTCGAAAGGTCAAAATGTTTGAAAAGGGCTTTGAGAAAGTCTAGGCTGACTCGAGCAGGATTTGAACTCGCACCTTCGGGATACCGGTCCGGGTTTACATGAGAATGTTTCTACCGGTGCGATTTCACCCTGGAAATCTCTAGTTTGTGTTGGTCATGTTCGGTATTTCACTTTTTTTAAGAAAACTAAGCTATTTGGTCGGATAAACTGTACGTATGTTGTAGCCAGATGAATTATCTTTCTTCCAGTATATTTGAAGCTACTACAGTGGTTTATTTCTCGAGAAAACATTCGGAGAAGACGAATTATAAAGAAGAAGATTATAATACATACGGGGAAAAAATCAATAGCGGCCGCTATTATGATTTGGACATGTTCGGTATTTTAGGGAAACTAGGCCCGTCTCAGACGGCGTATTTATCATGAGCCGTGGTTCGACAATAGTTCGACCAAAAAACGACGTTTGATTCAGACGCCGTATTTATTGAGTCGAATATAATTAAATGCATATTCGTATTCAAACTGGGGGTAATATTATACATTAAACATTACTATATAATTTATGCATTAGATACGGCTCATGAAAAATACGTCGTTTGAATCAAAGCCGTGCTACAGTCGTATAATACGACCGCGACGGCCGTATTTAATAATTAGGTCGACCTGAATACAAACTGCTGTATTTAATTGATTCAGACGGCGTATTTTTCATGAACTTAATTCTAGTATTAGATACGGCTCATGAAAAATACGCCGTCTGAAACAGGCCTAAGCTACTTGGTCGGATAAACTGTACGTATGTTGTAGCAAGGTGAATTATCTTTCTGCCAATATATTTTATAACTTCTACAGTGGATTATTTCTTGAGAAAACGTTCGGAGTAGACGGACTAGGCAAACTTTGCCAGAATTTTCAGTCTGAATTTTTGCCAAGACAGCATAATATCGTCCTGGCAAACGTCCCAGCAAAGCGGGACGGAGTGTTTACATGAGAAAAAGTATCTTGGATTTGCCGGGATCCCGGCTGAGTGAACCGGGATCCCACTTTCCCGGGACGGGACGAAAAACGTCCTGGGAAAATTCTTTCCATATAAACGGAACGGGACAAATACGAGATATTTATTATATGGCAGCAGCGCTGAGAGGTCCGAATACGGAAATCCTGTAATTTGATTGGTTCATAAGCGGTCGGATATTTCCCGTATCCGCCCGCTCAGAGCGGAAGCTGCCGTTCGGGACCGTAAGTTAATTTTATAAACAAAATGGCAGTCATGTCAGTATATCGGCAACAAGATGGATTATAATTTTAGAACTACTCATTGTTGAAATATATCGTGCAAGTATGTTGTTAGAAATTTTATAAGCTTTCATTTGATGTATAGTTCGAGTTTCCACGTTTTGTGAACGTTATTAAAATGTCCAAAACGTTCGTAACATTGTTCGTAATAATATAACATTTACTTCTCACAAGTATTAGAATTTCAGATGATTTTTTCTTCAACTACTTAACGTACGATCTTGAGCAATATGTCAAACAAAAGCAATTGAAAAATACTATTTGGGGTAGAAAGTTCAGGATTCTAACTCAACGGAAAGTACTTTAAAAATGGGAAAATGTCTGCCACTTTCGTTAGTTCGCAAGAAAGATAGATCGAGTTTTCACAGAACGTTCACAACATTTATGGCCATATAATAAACTACTTATTGATCTCGCTTGTTCGGTCTGTACTAGTGAAATATCGGACCTCTGTTTTTTGCACAGACCTCAACTCGCTGCGCTCGTCTCGGTCCGTACTAAAAAAACATCGGTCCGATATTTCACTCAGTACAGACCTCACGCTCGATCAATAAGTAGTTAAGACATGCATGGCGAGATCCCGGCAAACGTCTCGTCCCGCCTCCCATGTAAACAGCCCCTAAGAAAATCATGGAAAATTTTTCTACGTGGATAAATTTCACAACTTTTTACTTTTTTTCTACATAAGTGACTTATTCTTGTCTTTTTCTTTAGCTTTTGAAACAACAACGTTCTTTAGGTTTAGTTATAACTGGAGGAATAGACACGCCATTAGGAATGCTATACATCAAGGAAATCCAACCTGGAACGCCCGCGGCTCTTTGTCAGCGGTTACGAGTTGGTGACCAGATTGTTGAAATCAATGGCGTGAACCTTCTTGGTGCGAGTCACAGTGAAGCTTTACGTATCATGAGAACCACTCCACCGCTGGTCGAACTAGTTGTCGCGCGACGAAATGATAGGACTGAGGATAGTCTGTTTATCGACGAATCGAAGTTAAAGAAAGCGTCACCGACGAGAGCTAATGAGACAATATGGAAGACAGCCATGGTGACTAGTAAAATATCCAAGGAATCTTCAAGCGTTGCTTTGCGTTCACCAACCAGCATGTCACCTCCCTCACTACGTGGCAAAAAAGCGGTTAACGAAGTAAACCCGGATAATAAGCCCAGAAGCCCCGGAGCTCGTACACTCTCTGGGTCAGACCAGTCGGATATTCCGGTGTCGTTCATTGGTGGCGAGGAAGAACCGGTACACGAGGAGAAGAAAGGGACATCTGGGAACGAAGAGGAAGTTCGATTGAATGTTACTTTGACGAAAGATCCTAATGTTGGAGTTGGTATTAGTGTTTGTGGCGGGAAAGATACTTTATCTGAGGAGATTATGGTAGGAACTTTATTTGTTGTAATTTGCTACTATTGTTGCTCCTGTTGCTGCTGTTGTTGCTACTGCTGTTATTATTATTATTGTTGTTGCTGCTGTTGTTGCTGCTGCTGCTGTTGTCGTTGTTGCTGCTGCTGCTGCTATTATTATTATTGTTATTGTTGTTGCTGTTGTTGCTACTGCTGTTGATGATGCCGCTGCTATTGTTGTTTCTGTTGCTGTTGCTGTTGCTGTTGTTGTTGTTGCTGCTATTGTTGTTGTTGCTGCTATTGTTACTGCTGTTGTTGGTGTTGTTGTTGTTGCGACTACTGCTATTGTTGTTGTTGTTGTTGTTGTTGTTGTTGTTGTTGTTGTTGTTGTTGTTGTTGTTGTTATTGCTGCTGCTGCTATTATTATTATTGTTGTTGCTGTTGTTGCTACTGCTGTTGATGATGCCGCTGCTATTGTTGTTTCTGTTGTTGTTGCTTCTATTGTTGTTGTTGCTGTTGCTGCTGTTGTTGCTGCTATTGTTGTTGTTGCTGCTATTGTTACTGCTGTTGTTGGTGTTGTTGTTGCTGCTACTGCTATTCTTCTTGTTGTTGTTGTTGCTGTTGTTGTTGCTGCTGTTGTTGTTGCTGTTGCTACTGCTGTTGATGATGCCGCTGCTATTGTTGTTTCTGTTGTTGTTGTTGCTGTTGCTGCTGCTATTGTTGTTGTTGCTGCTGTTGTTACTGCTGTTGTTGTTGTCGTTGTTGCTGCTATTGTTACTGCTGCTGTTGTTGTTGTCGTTGTTGCTGCTATTGTTACTGCTGTTGTTGTTGTCGTTGTTGCTGCTATTCTTGTTGTTGTTGCTGTTGTTGCTGTTGTTGTTGCTGCTACTGTTGTTGGTATTGTTGTTGCTGCTACTGCTATTCTTGTTGTTGTTGTTGTTGTTGCTGTTGTTGCTGCTGTTGTTGTTGTTGTTGCTGCTACTGCTGTTGATGATGCCGCTGCTATTGTTGTTGTTGCTGTTGCTGCTGTTGTTGCTGCTATTGTTGTTGTTGCTGCTATTGTTACTGCTGTTGTTGTCGTTGTTGCTGCTATTCTTGTTGTTGCTGTTGTTGCTGCTGCTGTTGTTGTTGCTGCTACTGTTGCTGCTGTTGTTCTTGCTGCCGCTGCTGTTGTTGTTGCTGCTACTATTATTGTTGCTGCTGCTATTGCTGTTGTTGCTGCTGCTATTATTATTGTTGTTGCTGCTGCTATTGTTGTTGTTGTTGTTGTTGCTGCTGCTATTGTTGTTGCTGCTGCTATATCGTTGTTGCTGCTATTGTTGTTGTTGTTGCTGCTATTATTGTTGTTGCTGCTACTATTGTTGTTGCTGCTGCTATATCTTTGTTGTTGCTATTGTTGTTGCTGTAGCTGCTGTTGTTGCTGCTGCTGCTGTTGCTGTTGTTGCTGCTCCTGTTGCAAGTCTTGTCTCGTGTCCTTTTCAAACGTGATTAATTCTTCCTCTTAGATTCGCCACATAGCTCCAGGAAGTGCTACAGCTCGCGACGGTCGCGTGAAGATTGGTGACAAACTTCTAGCAGTCAATGGTCAGGCACTGAAGGGCATGACCAACCCGCAAGCCCTGGCCTTCCTGAAACAAACACCCAGCACCGTTACCCTGACGTTGTCACGACCGAAGAAATCATCGGGAAGCGTTCGGAGCCCGCCGCCGGTCGCTCAGAAACCGACCTTCTTGTTACCAAAAGTTGAGAAACCGGTGGAAGAGGCACCGAAAGAGGACGAATCTGTAGCATGGCCGGTGAAAGAAGAGAAACGCAAGAGTTTATGGGGCAGTATTAGTGGCAGTTTCCACGGGAATTTGATAAAGAAGAGTGTGGATATTGATCTAGGAGAGCCTGAGGATAGTTTGTCGAAGTACACAAAGACAACTCCTGTTCGAAAGAGTATAAAGGATTTATTCACTGCAACTGATACGGGACCTGTGTTAATGGACGTCGAAATAGACCGTGGTTCGTCCGGAGTTGGCTTCAGTATCCGTGGAGGAGAAGATTCAATTTACGGTAATTCATCGATCTTTGTCGATACTGTGTTTTCAAAGACGACAAATGACGCATCTCTGAGGAGTGGGGACGAAATCGTTATGGTTAACGGTCATGATATGTCCCGAATGACGAATGCTGATGCTGTGGAATTATTGAATTCTTTACCAAGAGGCAAAGTACGTCTTCGGATACGCAGAAGATAGTACCATGTTCGGATGAGTATGTTCGGTGAATTTTAAATCCACGTTGCGTCGATTCTCAAGTTGGAAAATCGTGAAGTAGTTTCTGTGTAATCAAGTTATGTCAATTTGATGACAGCTACACGCGTGAAAATCTCGCAAGTTGTTACAGCATTGTTGCCTGAACAATGCTGTAACAACTTGTTGACATATGTGAACAACATTGATAAATGAACAACATTGTTCATCATTGTTTCAACACGTTGTTACATCTTGATGAAACGACAACCGCTGTTCACGCATCTTGTAGCAACCGAAGGACGTGTTGATACATCAACCATGTTCACCATTGTTGTAACATTGTTGTTCATCGTTGTTATTTTGTCATGCTGTTACAACATGTTGTATCATGTGCGAACAACGTTGTTGGCTATAAAAATGTGCTGTTGGAACAACTTGTTCATGACTGTTGATTTATCCGTGAACAAGTTGTTCGAACCATAAGTGAACAACTTGTTGACAACTTGTTCACGGCGGACAGCACAACATTGTTCACGGCAAGCAAGCACAACATTGTTCACGCCTGTTGACAACCGTGAACAAGTGGTGCGTTTTAATGCGTGTAGTTAGCTTGGCAGTTAATTCAGTTTTCGTTTCAAAAGTCTTTGCACGAAGCAAGTAGGTTGAGCAATGCCAAGGAAATTGATGTAGAAGTCATCTTAATTTAATCCTGTTTGGGCAGCATTTTCTTGGCGACTATAAAATTGAGCGAAAAAGTGGTAAGCTGGATGCCCAGGTATTAGTAACAAAATACTGACGTTTCAAGTGGAACTTCATCATTTTTACTGTGATGAAATGCTCTGGGCTTCACTTGAAACTCAGTATTTCGTTACTGAAATATCTCATCTCGTTCAAGAGATATTCACGTTTTGGAAATATGCAAATTTATGGCTGATGACGTCATTTACTCCAAACGAGCGAAATGAAAATTGTAAAATAAGGAATATCTCTGGAAATAAACAATAGAACGCGCTTAAACTTTGTATGCTTATAGTATCTAATAAAATACACTTCTCTGTGGAACTTTTGTGATTGCCATGGTAAGCGCATGCTCTCAGGTTACTCTAAACCTTAAAAAAGGGAATTATCATTTTTGCTTCATTGTTTAAAAATAGAAAGATTTAAACGTTTGAATTACAATGCCTACATAAGCCCTAATCTTCACGTCTATTCGCTGGAGTAAACGCTACTTGATTGCTGATAAATAAGCAAATTTAATTTTATCATTGGAGGGGGCCAGGAACTAGCAGTTTCCACGAAAACAACTAAAGTTCCACAGAAAAACGTATTTTATTTAATACGATAAGCATGCAAAATTTGAGCACTTTCTATTGTTTATTTCTAGAGATATTCCTAATTTTACGATTTCCATTTCTCTCGTTTGGAGAAAATGACGTCATCAGCCATATAATTTCCATATTTCCAAAACGTGAATATCTCTTGAACGAGATGAGATATTTACAAACCACCAACGCCGTTCATCCTCATTTTTAATGTACTTTGACAAGATAAAAAAAAGGCTGACGATTTTTCATCACAGTGACACTTTAAATATTTCGACAACGAGACAATATTTTGAGAAACTGAAAACGCTGGTATTCCTCATTTGGAAATTATAGTTTACTGGTATCAATACTAGATTCACGATTTTTCCGTCGTAGTGCCACTTTAAGAATTAATGAAAAAAAAATGACGCTTGTGTTTGGCGCAATATTCATAAACTACATTACTCTTGCTATATATGCAATCGCAGTCTTAGACCCCGTTTACACGATGCCGGTACAATTTGAAAACGGAACAAAATTATGCCGTTTAGGCCTTGCGTTTACACGATACCGGCACAGAAATAACATGAATTGTTATATAGCTAGAGTTTCGCTGGATACAACGATGACTGTCATTGGTTGGTTTGTGATCACATGACCTTAGCTAAATTTCAATGTCTACCGAGCGGGCAATAATTGAGAACTTATTGCCTGCTCGGTCAATAAGTTTTCAATTGTTGACCACTAGAACTTTGAACTCTTCACGGCATCCTATAAACAAAAGCTTGTTTGCTACGAAAAAAGAATATTTCTAGGTCTTCAAAGCATGTGTGAAGATTAACTGGAGAAATGTATTGCTGTTCTTTTATTCTGAGACTCATATTTGTTTGGTTGAAGTGACATTACGGAGCCAGGCGAAATGTTTTGGTAAGTTTTAGCGTTTGTCTTTTGTGTACTTTCCCTTGATAAACGTCGAAATTATTCAGTGAAACTCAAGCTATATAACAAAACACTTAATGTCTGATCCCTCGGGAAACAGTTAGTTTTGTTTTCCCTCGAGTCTCGATGTTTCCCTCGACTTCGTCTTGGGAAATATCAAGATCTTGGGAAAACAAAACTAACTGTTTCCCTCGGGAGCAGACATTAAGTGTGTAATGTTATATGCTGTATTTGCATACCGGCATGATTTTGTTCCGTTTTCAAATTGTACCGGCATCGTGTAAACGGGGTCATAGGAATATTTGGGGATTTTTCATTTTAAAACTCTTCTTGAAGCATGTTATTTCCTGAACACCTAAGTTTCCTGCATATATGAAAATAAATGTAAATTCTACTCATTCTAATTAATCATGCATTTTGTAACATTTGCACTGTCCTATATACTTTCACGCGAAATATCATTTAGTTGTAAAAATGAAATCATTTGTTTGGGAAAATATTTTAAAAGTTTTAGCTTTTTTATATATATATGTATACAATAAGAATTGTAGAATGTTCGATTTGTAACAAATCTTAATTTTATTAAAATTTATAAAGAACCACATGGGTTGTTTGTTTTTCTCATTTCTCTCTGGCGTTTGTTTTTATTATAGTCCATTTCAGCTTGCTTTTGAATCCGATACGTATAATTGAAATGAACATTCCAAACTTACGTTGCAATGTTCCGAACTACGTTGCGAGGTAGATACAAATTTAAGTCGGCAATCTGTTTCTACTTAACCAAGTAGGTATTATTATATTCTATACAACAAATAATCTTCTCTGTGATTTTGTCAAAGGAACTCAATTCAAAGTTTATTAAATTCGAATTTCAACGAACTTCACAACGAACTTCCGTACCAAGTTCCCAACCTTCCAACGAATGTTGACAAACGAATTTCAAAAGCAAGCTGAAACTGGCTATAAATCTTTGAAGGTTTTCATGGCCATGTCGACACTAATAATCCGTTTTCAAACGACAACGGAGACTTTTTGATAGTTAGGGCTTTCGTCCACACTAATCCGGCGTCTTCGGTGACCGAAAACGGAGCGTTTCGAAAATTTTCAACATGCAACTTTTCAACATGCAACTTTTCAACTTTTCAACATGCAACTTTTCAACATTCAACTTTTCAACATGCAACTTTTCAACATTCAACTTTTCAACATGCAACTTTTCAACATGCAACTTTTCAACATTCAAATTTTCAACATGCAACTTTTCAACATGCAACTTTTCAACATGCAACTTTTCAACATTCAACTTTTCAGCATGCAACTTTTCAACATGTAACTTTTCAACATGCAACTTTTCAGCATGCAATTTTTCAGCATGCAACTTTTCAACATTCAACTTTTCAACATGCAACTTTTCAACATGCAACTTTTCAACGTGCAACTTTTCAACATTCAACTTTTCAACATGCAACTTTTCAACGTGCAACTTTTCAACATTCAACTTTTCAACATGCAACTTTTCAACATTCAACTTTTCAACATGCAACTTTTCAACATGCAACTTTTCAACATGCAACTTTTCAACATTCAACTTTTCAACATTCAACTTTTCAACATGCAACTTTTCAACATTCAACTTTTCAACATTCAACTTTTCAACATGCAACTTTTCAACATTCAACTTTTCAACATGCAACTTTTCAACATTCAACTTTTCAACATTCAACTTTTCAACATGCAACTTTTCAACATTCAACTTTTCAACATGCAACTTTTCAACATGCAACTTTTCAACATTCAGCTTTTCAACATGCAACTTTTCAACATTCAACTTTTCAACATGCAACTTTTCAACATTCAACTTTTCAACATGCAACTTTTCAACATGCAACTTTTCAACATGCAACTTTTCAACATTCAAATTTTCAACATGCAACTTTTCAACATTCAACTTTTCAACATGCAACTTTTCAACAGGCAACTTTTCAACATTCAAATTTTCAACATGCAACTTTTCAACATGCAACTTTTCAACATTCAACTTTTCAACATGCAACTTTTCAACATGCAACTTTTCAACATTCAACTTTTCAACGTGCAACTTTTCAACATTCAACTTTTCAACATGCAACTTTTCAACATGCAACTTTTCAACATGCAACTTTTCAACATGCAACTTTTCAACATTCAACTTTTCAACATGCAACTTTTCAACATTCAACTTTTCAACATTCAACTTTTCAACATGCAACTTTTCAACATTCAACTTTTCAACATGCAACTTTTCAACATTCAACTTTTCAACATTCAATTATTGCCGGTGTATCAGATCGCGGGCCGCAACATCATTGTCATTCAAAAAGATCATGGAGGAAAACAACACCGTTATCCAACTATAATATATTAAGGTGGCTCCACACAGTTTATTGAAAAATGGAAAATACAAATTTGAGTGTCCAAAACACGTGCATAACAATTCCAAAAAGAATAAAACTAAATGTTATGCATAATTAAACAGTCTGACAATCAAAAGCTGTCACCAAATAAATAGCAACAGTTGTTGCTATGGCAACAATGACTTTTCAGAATGGCTGCCAATTACCCTTCAAACTAATTTAATTCTAAAAAAACTTTGGTGACCCCCAATTTTTTTTTCATTAAAACTTTTCTGGAAGTGCGAGTAATCAGTAGGCCGATCTTAAAAAAATTCTGTAGAACGAAATTTTTTAAAAATTAACAAACATGATTTTTCTGAGAAAAAAAATTATTCCTTCTACAGAATTTTTTTAAAATCGGCCTATTGATTACTCATACGTCAAGAAAAGTTTTAATGAAAAAAATATTGGGGGTCACCAGTTTTTTTCGAATTAAATTAGTTTGAAGGGTAATTGGCAGCCATTTTGAAACGTCATTGTTGCGATAGCAACAACTGTTGCTATTTATTTGGTAACAGTTTTTGATTGTCCGACTGTTTAATTATGCACAACATTTAGTTTTATTCTCTTTCCGAATTGTTTATTCACGTGTTTTGGACTCTCAAACTTGTATTTTCCATTTTTCAAGAAACTGGTGGTCTCATACAAAAAAATTTTTTTTCTTTTCTTTTTAGTATAATTAAAATTTGTTTCTACCAGGTTGTTTGGTAAGTTAGTCTGACTAAAAAAAAGATGCTTTTTCAATACATTATTGCCATGGTTACCAAGATATGACACCCCCCATGGTGAAAAGAGCGTACTTTTATAAACATGATAACTAGATAAATAATAATGATAAAAACCTGGAATAACTTTTATTTAGTCACAAATAACATTGTCTAGGGAGTGAACTAGAACTATTGACATAGAAGCCATAATAAAGATTTTACAGCCTGAATACTAGAAATGTATACAATTAGTCTCACTAAAACTGTTATTATTTCATAGCAATTAAACATAATTCAATTCTTTTAGTTCACTCCCAAGACAAATGTATATACTGTTAGCCCTGCACATTTGATCAAGATTGCTTAAATACTTTTTGAGATATCCTGCGCGCAATATCAGGAATCGGGATTTTTAGTCAAATTGAGAAAAATGGCTTTAAAGTTAAATATTTTGATTATCAACAAGATAATCACCTTAAAATAGCAATATATAGTTACATAATGATAGATATCACTTTAAAAAGCTCCTCCCTCATATGTGGTTGGACAGCTGCCGCAAAGCATCATGGTCCTAACGCTAAAATCGGTTCATTTGCATCTGACTGCAAGCGAGGAATGAACTCTGCTTGGTGGACTAGATGCTCAAAAACTTTTGAAAACTCGTCACAGTTGATCCAGAATTGATAAATCTGATGACCAGAAAAATACGAGAACAATTCGTGATGACCATAGACAATTAATATGATCAGATTGTGCTTTATTTGGCGTATATTCGTGGCAATGGCGTTATGGCGGATGGAAGTTCAAGATAGTTTTCAAGGACTACTCAAGTTCCTTCGGATTCGACGCATTTTATGTTACAAATAATCGAACAAATCAGAAACGAATTAGATATTTACAGCAAAGAAGGACTTGGTTATGCTGTGCAACGTGTGATTCGTTACAACTGGAGAAAAGCGTGAGGTGAGAAATCAACATAAATTTGTTGTTTAGTGGTTAATGATTTCCCTCTCAAAGTTTCCCATAATTTCTAACCTTGTGATGCATTTTCCATGGTTTAATGTTTTGCAGTATTACTGTAAACTTCTAATTGTTGTGTGTAGCAATTATCTGGATCAATTAGTTATAACTATCATCCTTGTTGGGGGTTTTCCAATTGTTTTAACAAACACTCTTGTTTCCTTTTTCTTACTGCACTTGTATCCCAAATTTTATAAAATTGTGAATAAAGCTAGCTAGCTTAAAATTCATTATTCAATAACAATCTTGTATTTTTCTTTGTATTAAGGTGAATTCAAAATTGAAATAATTTATTGGATTGCCTCCAGAATCTATTGATAAATTTGGTATATAACTGGTCAAATATTTCTATTTTATCAAATAAAGTGTATTTCCTGTATGTATCCTCAATATATATGTAAATAAGAAACTTGAATAAAATTAAAATAGTTTGTCTCAATATTGATCTTGGTTACTTCTAAAGCACTACTGTATTGACACTGATACAGGTGCATTCAATTGGGGCATATTTTTGCAGTGAAGCACACCCCCCCCCCCCCCCCCCCCTGGCAAGAAAACATCAACTTTGGCACATTTAGAGAAGGCATTAGGAAAATTACTGTATTAAGGTAGACATGTGAATGAACTATAAGACAGACAAAGTCTAAGACCAAGGGTGTCTGTCTTAGACAGAGTTCAGTGTTTATCAGGATGTACATGCAGTAGCACTCAAAAGCAAGGGGAAATATGCAGGCATTCAATTAGGCTTTGAGACCCAGCATTTGCAATTAGATTGTATAATAATATGTGAGATAATACAGTACTTCTGTGTTAAAATTTTATTAGTTATGTCCACAATTACTATGCATTGCCTTATGTAATTATACAACATGACAACAATGATGCAAAACTTCAAACTACATATTATTTTAATGTTATTTGGTAAAAAAGAATCCATCAATTTATCATTATAAAAATCCTGTTGAGATTGGTGCTCGTGCCCGGGCACACAGTCTGAAATATGCCACCAAAGTAAGTTATTCCTACACTAACATCTGTACTGTATCTCTTCACTTCCTGTAAAAAATAGGATGTGAGATGGAATTATTAACCCTTTCATGTCTTTCCTCTCCATTTGCGCTGAATTAATCAGCGCACAAAGAAAGTTGTTAAAAATCAACGCGGAATACGGTTTATTTCGAGTGTTTCCAGACACCCGGGTGTTTATTTGACCCAAGTATCACCGTTTCCTAGAAGTCGAGAGCGGGACATTTTACGCCTAGTGGAGATTAACATCTGTATTAAGAATTTTAACACCTGTTATGCGTAAGAATTTTAACACCTCTCCATTTGCGCTGAATTAATCAGCGCACAAAGAAAGTTGTTAAAGATCAACCGCCACGCAGAATAAAATAAGTGACACCGTTTCCAGATTTGGAACAATCTGTTCCAAAACACCCGGGTGTAATGCGATTAAGAATTTTAACACCTCGTCTGTTTCATTAACATCTGTTTCCAAATTTTGACACCGTTTCCTGGAGATTACATTTAAAATAAACACCAAGCCACAAATATATTCTATCAGCTAAAGATGGTCAATGGCCTTAAAAGCTATTCAACCATCTCTAACAGGCAAATTTATTTTTTACAATTGTTATGTCCATAGCATGTATACAACTCGGCACCCACAAGTACATCTCTAAACACCTCCATATAGACATCCTCGCCAAGGATACGTATTCGGCAGTTCTGGCGGTACTTGTCGGAGTTTATAAAATCACAATCTGACCGTTTATTTAGCATGTAGTCGCCACAAAGCATTTTTTTACCCAACACCCACTGACTACTCTCGTTACAATCTACATGTTCATTAAGCTTAACAATCCTACCATACGGCAGCAATGTCCCCCTGCGAATAGTTTTAGACGAAAACAAACCAAGCCCAGCGTCTTTTATTAACGACTGCGCCTAAGAAAAATTAGACAAATAAGTTACGACTTTTGCCACCGTTTCCGCTAACTTTACATCGTACACATTCCTAGCAGTAAGGTCACTCAAGGTCTTTGTCAATGATTCCCCAGCTCTTTTAAGAACGGCGTATTGAGGTTTAACAAAACCAAGCTGCGCAAGCCTAACAAATTCAGCTTGACAAACCTTCAAGAGTCCAACACCCTCTGCATCGAGGTCTCTAGCTCCGGCGGAACCAACTCCTGTGCAATCACCCACTCCAACACTGCATGGCTTACGACCTCTGAGATCATAGTTGCTACAACCGCTGCCGTATGCTCGTTTAATATTTTTGCGTATTTCTTCTCCCGTCGCTTCTTCGCAACATGCGCGACTCCCGCTTTCCAACCAAGTTCTCTTATTGCCTTGAGGTACAACCAGGCCACTCAGGTCAACACTACCCTTACAGGAAAATATCATATGTCAAATTCAAATTCAAATTCAAATTACCACCAGCCAGGAACAAAATTAAAAAATGCAAAAACTAACCCTTTTTCCACAACTGCTTTAGTCACCCCGTACACCACATCATCGACAGGGCCGTCTGTTTCATCTGTTTCATCACAATCTTCGTTTTCTGAACTAAAGAGAGAGACAGGAGATCAAATTCAATTCATTCGTCTTGGGGGGCAGACAAATTCCCTCTCAAATACCCGGGTGTGTAAAATATAAAAGCGTCTGGCGCGGGATTCAAATTCACAACGTGAAGTATGGATAACGAAACGCTGACGCGAAGTATGGATAACGACACGCTGACGCGAAGTATGGATAACGAAATAAGTATCGATGATGGGGATGAAACTACGCTAGAGAACGATGATGGGGATGAAACTACGCGAAGTATAGAGAACGATGATGGGGATGCCCCAGCCGCTAAGAGGAGGAGGTGCACGTTCTTAGACGACGAATGCCACGACAGTGCGGCTAGTGATGATGAGGAGGATGATGACGATACGCCTACCGCAGATGATCAATCATTTTTGGACGACGAGACCATGTTTCCCCCGCCGTCGCCGTACGTGCCACCGGTGCAGCAGCCTACGATTGAAGATACGGCCGTCAGGTTTCTTAACAATGCAATAGCAGCCAGTAAGTTGAGAAAAAAGACAGTTGGAAGTTGGTTGCTAACTATTTGTAAATGATTTATTGTTTTTATGTTTTAGTTGAACAGCGTGAAACCCCGGAAGAACCGGCACCTCGACCAGCCACCTTTGCTTGGGTACCATTTTCGTTCACGCCGCGCCTGGCTGAAATATATGACCATGCCACGGAACAACTCGGGGACAGCGCCGAAGCGTTGGATACCTTCTGGATCCGCATGGACAACCGATATAAGCTGACGGACAGTCAGTGTTTCGACGGTTTTGGTTTACCACCGGAATGTCATGGCAAAACAGAAGCATGGGCCAGAGGGTGGCTGGCTGACAACTATCCCTATACGTTGTTGCGCGTTATAGCCAGGGAGGTCTGGGAGTTTGGGAGGTACTACCCGGAGAGCTGGCGCTGTCAAGATGCCGCACCGCATTTCCCATGGGGGCAACCGGTGACGGGTAGCCCGAAGCTAAAGGCGTTTGCCTATGAGTGGCCCGACCTACGTAGCTTCGTTTATGACACTGAGAACAGTGCGAATATTGTGAACAAGGTCATTACCGTTTCCGCCTGTGTACGCATGGGTTTGGTTACCCGCAACAGACTACTATTGCTAGGCTTGGCGTATCATGCTGTGGCGGTGCCGAACGCGGACGAGGCAGCCTGCCGTTGCTTGCGGGTTGACAAGGTGGCGGATTGCCTGTCGTTGTTGCTAAGCGCGACGTTGCAAATAGGCGACTACGACGAGAAGTTGGTAGCGGAACGGCCACAAAAAATGTGGTGGCGCTACTTCATGCTGAAATATGGAATGTATCGGGCGGACGATATATTTAAATATTTTGCCACCACCGATGTGGAGCAGGATGTAAGGAATATGTGGACCGTCCTGTTCAGTTCTAATGAAAACGTCGGCAAATTTATTGATGATTGTGCCGCCACAGTCGAGCGCATGGTCAACGCGTCCGGGAAGTTGCATGCAGTAGATGTCCTTACCCATAAGTGGTATTGCGATGCCGTCCCCGATGACGTGTGGCATGCGGTGGCCCCGTATACCACGCTGACGCAGTCGCCTGGGCTTGGGTTCCCACTACTGGCAGCACAGGCCAATTGGATCTACTCGTGGCTAGCGCGAGCCACCCAGTTACCGCCCCTGCAGCTATTTCTTATGTTGGGCGACGTACTGTCGGGCAGAAGCAACCGGCACCACCTACTGGTGTTATGGGGGACACAGACAGAGACCGGGAAGTCGTTGTTTGTGTCCCTGGTGATGAAGGCGGTGCGGGCGACCCGGTTTACCTCCCTGAGACCTGAAGATGTCGACCGCGTCGTCGCATATGCCGCAGATGGGGACCTGTGGTGTATGGACGACGCGAACCCGGACACCATGATGGAGCTGATGAAGCACCGTTCGCTGCTGGAGAAGACCGCCATACAGAGTAGAAAGTTGTACTCCGGATACAAGACGACGATTATGCCAGGCGGGCTTGTGGCCACGAATATGGATTTGAAACTGATGCCGTTGGATGTGGCGGAGGCAGCGGATAAGTGGTATTATCTGAAGAAGCGTGGATACTGGGTCAATGTCATGAAAAAGATGTTAGCACCGCCTCGTTACAATAAATACCTCGAGGTGGCGTTTACTGGCCTGTTACGAGAGGCATACGCGTATTCCGAGGCTGCATTGGTTGCATGGGAGGCCGGTCAGACTGTGCCCGCTATGCCACTGTGGAGCAGTGTCATGTCCCCGCATTGGTATGCTAACGTTGGCTAACTATTTTGTTTTTGCTTTCAGGTCCGTTTACCTACCTTTTCTATTTTGTAGGGCCCGTATGTATCGCGCGGCGCGTGGGATACGCAAAACTAGTTACATGCCATACCAGCCTGAAACATCGCCTTTCGTCGTGGGCCTGCAATCGAGCGTGGCCGTATTACAGAAACCCGCCGATTTTGTGGATGTGTGCCGCAGTGGAGACGTCCACGATATGATGATGCAGCAGCGATTCGGGGTGAGTTTGCCTACTGAACAATTATGGCGGCAATAACTATCTATCTATGCAATAACTATTCTATCTATTCTTTCTATCTATTCTCTAGGTTGCACCCTTCTGTCGCTTGCGGTGTGATCTACGGCTACTTGGGGCAGCGAAACACCTGGGTGTGGAGGCGTATGTGCGGCAGTTCGCTGCCCCTGTCAACCTGCGTACGACTATCGACTGCGATGGGTACGGACCAGATGACCTGAACCGACTGTTGGCCCAGCACGACGATATATCCGCCGTTTCCGCTGGGGGTTGGCAAACCCTGGTGGATCGCACCCGAGCGCAGTTACGAAATACAGATAGTGTGATGGCACAATATGCCATACTGGAGCGTACGTGGATCGACCTGCGTGATGTTCCGAACAATGACATGATATTTTCAGGTCTTGTGGGCGATACGGACCTAAGTAGAGCAGATCTGAATTTTATAATGGGGGTCACTTGTAGGGGTGCACCGGAACCAATATTTTAAGATCCGGCCGGAACCGGATCTGACCGGAACTGAAAAAGAAATCCGGCCGGAAGTTCCGGCCGGAACCGGGTTTGTTAAGCCATATATGGTTATATGCTATTTTATCAAGAGCCGGGGGGGGGGGGGGGGCAAAATTTGGAATACAAATATTGAATAATGTTAACGTAATTGTGTAAAACATCTTCATGAAATGCTCATGTATTGGTATTAATGATTTAATGGTATACAAATATATCCTTGTATAGTGTATTACCTACACGGGAGCAAAGAGCCTGGGAACGAGGTTGTAACTAGAGTATATCAGCATATATAAAATCACTTGTTTTCATTTTATTTTATGTTTCACACCAATTTTCAACCTTGGCTAGTATGAAATGATTAAATTATCAGTATGTGCTTGTTATATGAAGTACTTTCCCTAACCCACCATTCTGAACCGCTGACCGTCTTTTGATGTGTAATAAAATATATTATTGAATAAAATCTGTGAAAAAATAAACGCTGCGTTATAAAAAAGACAAGAGTATTATTTTTTTTTCAATGATTGCGTGTTGTTTCTTGCTATTTATGTAAATTATGCTTCACAGTTGTTGAAATGTGATCTGTTCAGTCTGTTTGATCGATGTTATTTAATAAATAAACTTGATATTCAATCTCTCTGAAAACGACAGAGTTCCGGTTCCGGCCATGCTTTTTTAATCAGTTCCGGCCGGAACCGGATCTCCGAAAAATCAGAGTTCCGGCCGGAACTACCCGGCCGGAACCGAGTTCCGGTGCACCCCTAGTCACTTGGGTCAAATAAACACCCGGGTGTCTGGATAAACCGTTGAATGTTTTATTCCGCGTGGCGGTTGATCTTTAACAACTTTCTTTGTGCGCTGATTAATTCAGCGCAAATGGAGAGGTGTTAAAATTCTTACGCATAACAGGTGTTAAAATTTTTACGCATAACAGGTGTTAAAATTCTTAATCGCATACACCCGGGTGTTTTGGAACAGATGTTAATCTCCAGGAAACTGTGTCACTTTGGGTCAAATAAACACCCGGGTGTCTGGAAACACTCGAAATAAACCGTTGGATGTTTTATTCCGCGCGTTGTTTATAGTCTTCTACGGCCTTTACTTTAAGCGATGGGAGTCTTCATTTCTTTTTCTGCCACGAGTAACTCGTCGCGGGAGGAGGAATGAGAAATTCTTAATCGCATTCTTAATCGCGTACACCCGGGTGTTTTGGAAACAGATCAAATAAACACCCGGGTGTCTGGAAACACTCGAAATAAACGATACGGTGTTGGTGTTGGTGTTGGAACAATGTTTAAACGCAAAATAAACCGTTGAATGTTTTATTGCCCGCTTCGTTTATACTCTTTTCTTTAAGCGATTTATGAGCTTTAACATATCTTTGCTTGTGCTAGATTAACCCAGCACAAATGGAGAGGTGTTAAAATTCTTAATCGCAACAGATGTTTCTTAAACGCATTAAAGCAATTAACGTGTTGCCTGGCAGCGTCCTGTTGCAAATTCCGCTTTTAGTTTTATTTAGTTTCAGCATGGCGACGAAGAGTAAACGTGCTCTCGAGGGGTTGAAAAGAAGAGAAAGTGCACGCGTAAATGTGGATGCATTGAGGCGCCTACTGCCTAATCAATATCGTAGCAACACGGCCAACGATGTCATGAAAAGTGCGGCCATATATATACAGGTAACGCGGGTAAACGCGGTTGGCGTTTTTCACCGACACCCGGGTAAAGTATTTAGATTTTTTGTTTCATTTTTAGGCGTTGCAGTCAGAGCTTGGCCTTTTGAAAAAGAGACGCAGGCGTAGGGAAACGGGGGCCGTCGAAGCACCAGCCGATGACAACATTGTCTAGGAGTTTTTCGACAACGAGGGGACGTCGCAAGGCCTGGTAGACAGTGGCGACGGCTGGGTACCGCCATCGTATAACAAGCGCTATTATTCGCAGAATTTTGCCCCGCCGCCGTACAACGACGGAGATAGCGTGGCCATTGCCACGTTAGATGACAGTGCTGTGGATGCCGTGCGACGCCAGCTTACCGACCTAACAGTCGAAACAATGGAGCCTTTGCTATACGGTGGCGACATGCCCGATATTTTGCGGCTGAACCGAACGTCGGCTGCGTCGCTGAAAGATGTGGGGGTTTACCAATGGTATGGCCCTTTCACCTTGGATAGTGACCGTTTGGTTGGTATGGTGATGGAACTGGAGCCCAACCACAGCCCGAACACAATCCCGTCTACCTTACACTATGTGTTGTGTAGAGTTTTGGAAGAGGGTGGTTTTGGGTGGTTTTACCCGTGTCGATGCAAGCTACGTCTTACAAACCATGATGGACGAACGTTGCTTTTGATTTTTTATATGTATTACACTGTTTTAATCTTTATTACACTGTGTTTATGTCGTTTCTATTTGTCTTTCAAAAAACACGTGCATGGCTGCCCCCAGCGGCTGGAAGTTTGACTTCACCCAATCATAGGGCCAGTCTTATGGAGTTATCGTTCCAGTTTACTTTAGTAGAGTTCAATCATGAGTTCAATGCTTACCCCACCCCATCACAACGACCCTCCACCAGATTGTTTACAAAACACTTATCACTTTATACACAACATAATTTTACTGAACAATTTTTTTTATAGAGTTCACATGTAACATTTTCACTAACTAGCTATCAAGAGGTATGTTTTGTATTTTTAAAAAATAAACTACATTTCACAAACACAACTGAACCATCCTTTCACACACAGGCACACCAGATGGATGACAAAAAATAACTTTACTAAAAATTCTTTTCCAAGACATTACTGCTCAGGAAATCATTATCTTGTGGCAGTAGAATCATTTTTACTACACGAGTTCTCGATTCCAAGTGTCCGTGCATTTACATAGTTCACCATGACGACAGTGTGCCTAATATTATTCACCATCAAATTTTTGTACAATTATTAAAGTGTTTGTTGTTTTTTCCTACATTATTTAATAAAGGCTGAAATAACAGCCCACATCACTTCGCTTGCATTTGGCTTTTGACTTTCAACCTCGGGATCTAGATCCAATAATTCTCGCACATGTTTCATGGCAACATCGTAATCCTCGTCGGATAAAGATGTGAATGCATTTTCTAAAACATCAGAAGAATGAGCCAGATATATCAATGATAACATCTTTCGATCAAAGCGTTGAGGATCATTCACCCATCTGCTGAGAACGGAGTCTTGAACTTTCCGTATCACACGTTGCTTTATCGAGGCATCCACAACGGGGTGAGTTGTCATGTCGAATAGAACGTAATTCTGTTTCTCTGTGGTAAGAACACCTTTCTCTACAAGATTTTTTGCAATTCTTTCCCGAACATTCCTCATTTGAAAACCAAGTTTAAATGGATTCCAGGTTTCACCTACACATTAAAAAATAATTTTATGAAGTAAACATTAAAGAGAGAGGACAAGTGTTTTAAAGCGTATTGGCAATAAAAAATAAGTTTGTCTCATTTGAAAGAACTCGTCAAATGGTATAAGAAGACCTTTTACAATTTTTCCGTATTTGTTTTGGTTTTGGAAATATTTCGACCAAAGACAGCGTGCTGTCCGCCATCTTGTTGTAATATGGGGTCTAATTAACTAGAAAATTGGTGACATCACAAGCAAGGTAAACCTGATGAAACTACTCCGTGGGTGACCAGATTTCCACGGAAGGCTTTCTAAATGTTGTGAGTCAATTTAAAATGGAAATAGCGCAACAAAAAATCGAGTTTCTAGCTCATAATGTCATAAGGTTGGCAAGATAAAAATTTCACTAATTACCCTGGTTATGTCGTTACATGCATAATTTTGCATATCGAAAATAATTCCAAGATGGCGGGGACAGCACGCTGTCTTTTGTCAAAATATTTCTAAAACCAAAACAGATATGGAAAAATTGTAAAAGGTCTTCTTATACCATTTGACGAGTTCTTTCAAATGAGATAAACTTAATTTTTATTGCCAAAAACCTTTAATATTTCACTTTCCCACATGTGTAATTCCTTACTCTTGTTAGGCCAAAAAAACCCAAAAAAACCTGGGTTTCCTATTTCTCTTCACAAAAACTTAGATAGGGTAGGTCGGATTTACATTTTTTTTAATTTAGTGCCTAGGAATAACAATAATATTCTTTCCAACAGCAAATGTCAATTACAATAGCACATCTATTAAAGCTAATTTTGAGCACATTACTAGGTTCTGATGCCACGCTTTCTATCCCAAGATGCAAATCATGCTGCAACTCGGGTCCATGCTCCTTAAAAATTCAATAAAAAGATTAGGGTCGGCATTTTGCTAGCAAAAAAACTAGGTAGGGTCGGGAAACCAGAAACCCAGGTTTGTTGGGGTTTTTTTTTCATAAAATCTAACTTCAGGAGCACATTAAACAGTGATGGAGCACTGAGTAGCTCGGTAGCTCGTCAGTAATCAACTAGTCATACTGTCATAGTATACACAAGTGTCCCTCCTTTTCCCAATTTTTAATGATTTAATCCCTTTCGCACAGCATACATTCGCATTTTCAGAATAAGAATGGTCAAACAGTAGCACATGGGCACAGACCACTGCACAGACGCATCGACCCGAGAGAAGCCTCAAGCATGTTATGTTGGGTAGTCTGGCTAAATAGTAAGAACACTAGCCTACGCTATACTCATGTAAATGATATTGGGCATTTCACTCGATTACATAGCATGTTCTAAGGATTTAGGGTGAAGGAAAATTCAAGTGTAGAATATATACATTTTAAGACCAAACCGGGACCAGTTGCGAAAAATGCAACTACACAGGCCTTCCGGCAGGAATTGAACCCACCTTGCGATTCTAGTGCAATGCTCTGACCACTGAGCCATGGAGGGCATTGCTGAGAGCTTGATCGCGAGTTCTGTATATATAATAAGGTGGTAACATGTAACATGGTCTCATACACACAAATATAATGGGATCTTGAAAGTTGAAATTAAGGGCATAAGACTGTTAGTTTCCGGTACGCTTAACGTTATCAGAAGATAGTGGACCAGCGTCCTTTGACTTATCGTCTTATTTGTGTATTTGCTAATTTAAATATTGATATTAAATAGTATATGTTGGAATGTAGTATCTATACTGTGCCTTCGAACATAATTTCTGATGGATGCAATCCTTTCACGAATAACACCCATTCTTAAATATTAAAGAAAAATCTATCACTGCACAAAATTGCACTTATCACTGCACAAATCTCATTTATCACTGCACAAATTGGTTATCACTGCATGTTAAAATAATCCCTGACTGGAACACCCAATGTGAGGTGGCTGTATTCACAGGCTAGGTAGCAATGAGTTAACAAGTGATTAACCCATTCCTACCTGAGCTGGCCAAAAATGGTCCCTTTATTGTTTTACTCTGTCTAACACCAAAATATTTTACTCATCAAAAAGAGAACCCTCAGACATCCTCTCTAACTAAGGGGCAATTCCATGGTGACTCATGTTACATTTTGAACAAAAACAATGGATCAATTCCAATCTAGTTTAAAGTGCTTATATCACTTATTGTTCTGAGAAAAATTGTAATATATCTTGTCAGACGAAAATTTCATCTTCATGGGCTTTTTCACTGTTAAAGGTTCTGGAAGTGATGTCAAAGCAGGGATTTAGAAATAGGGTTTAATATACACATATTCCTGCTTTGACGTCAAAATGACATCACTTCTGGAACCTTTAACAGCGAAAAAGCCCATGAAGATGAAATTTTCGTCTGACAAGATATATTACAATTTTTCTCAGAACAATCTAAAGATTACAAATATTCAAAGTCCCCAACCATGAGATAGGCACTTTAACGTATTTAAATAGAGCAGAAAAAATCAGTTAATAAGTTATTTTGCCGTTTTTGATAAGTCAAATAGTTCCTGACATATTGGCTTCTGAACATACCAATTCTCAAAAATTTCCATCATTCATTTTAGCACCTTGGGGGCCTGGGACTCGGGAACCTAAGCCGACCGTTTTCTTAGTTGGAACTCTCGTGCGTCCTGAAAATGTGTGTGAGCTCGACATTTCGATTTTTCAGTCAAATATATGTGTTTTGTGAATCAATAAGCCAAAACATAGTTGTTTTGGATTGACTCATTCCTGAGATAACAAATGATTTAACAGAGCACAGAAGCAATCCAATGGCAGTATTCGATCCAAATTGATTTTCCTATTGGCCCTGAATATGTATGATATCAAAATAACTTGTTATTTTAAAGTTCCTGACAACTTTATTTTTTTTATGAATGTCACCATTAGCAATGGATTAACAAGTGATTAACCCATTCCCGCCCAAGCTGGCCTAAAACCCATTTATTATTTTCCTACTTATCAAAGGGAAAACCCTCGTGCTAGGCAGCAATGGGTCGATATCACTGACCTGTACATAACTGGACCGCTTGCTCTTGCCAAAAAAGTGTGGCCATTTGAACAGGGTGTCAAATGGCACATTTGAGTCCTTCTGCTCATGGGAGCAGCCACTGACCAGTGCTTGACACTGGTCTGTAGGCATTTTATGTTATATTGTGTTCTTTTCGTAAAAAAAATTTTTTCTCTGTTTGAAAATTGATCTAAATTGGCCATGTTTTTTCCCGTTTAATATATTTTTATGCTCCATTGTTGGCAACTAGTGACACCTGGAGAACACCATCTTATAGTAAATGCATTTAAAAATTTCAATGTCATCTGTCGAAATACAAAATAAATGTTTTACATCGTATGTTTTTCAGTATATGATTGATTTTTCAGTATATGATTGAAGTTAAGGTTTTAATAAGCTTAACAGTTATGTTTACCTCGTATTTGCTTGCCTTCACTGGCCCTTCTGGTTCAAATTTCAAACTCACTGGTACATTTCAACATGAGGACAGAATTTTTTGCAAGATTTGGTATATGTTTTACAACGAGAAATACTGATGTTTTACAACAGTAAGCTTGTTAAATCCTTTTCGAAAGTACTAAAATGTGCCAAAAGCCCACGAAAAGTATTAAAATACAAGCCATTGAATTGCTGGCCTGGTATTCACTTGTCAGTTCAGTTGTCCCTTCTTCATTTCGGCAACAAAAAACAATTAAATATATGCAACAACAAAACTGAGTAACTTTGTTAACCTTTCAAAAAAGTTTATCTTTGCAAATATCAGTGAGTCAAGGATTTTTTTCTTCATTTTCACGGGATATTTTATAAAGCCTGTGTCTGTAATCCAGTCAAAATTGCGGTCAGTGTTGTCTACCATGAGCAGGACTCAAATTTGCCATTTGATGCCATATTCAAATGGACACACTTTTCATAACTCAAAGATAATAGGAGCAAGCGATCCAGTTATATAAGGTCAGTGGTCAATCTTAAAGGAGGTTGTAAAATTGTGTGAAGTGATCTATAAAATGTAAAGCATATCTTTTTGTTTTTCTTTATGAATTATTAATTATTGCTGAAGGTGGCCTAATGTGTCTTTTTGCTGGTCAATAAAACTCCAGATTTGCCCAGGTTCCAAGTATATCCCATTGAATTAATTTCGTGTTTTATTAAAAGCAATTTCGTGATAAACAGTGTAGTACTTCAATAACTTCATGATGCATAAATATGGGAATTTTGGTCACAGAATCAATTTCAAAAAGCCCTACTCATTACTGAATTCGTATGCGATCTTTAGTGATACAATGATATTAAATAACCGGCTTTTTAAAAGAACATTTTAACACTTTATATTATAAATATTACAAAGTATAAAATATACAAGACATTAAAAACATGTGACATGTACTGTACAAACCGCTTAGTAGTTCAATCCAATTTGGAACAGTATCCAAAGGTTGAGTCTCTTTAATATGCTTCAGAGCTTCGTCTAAAAGCACATCGCCGGTCGGAGTGGCACTTTTATGAATAACTTTCCGACTTAGAAGTCCTTTTCTTCGCATTCCTGTTTTTTCCAATTCAATTCTTCCTCGAATTCCAAGTTCTATTAAAATACAGCCACGTAAACCAGCTGAAATACAATCATTCCAAAACGACGTATAACCCTAGAAAACGCCACAAAACAGTTAGAATTTCATCCATGTTGTCTTTTTAAAACCACCGTACTTACTTCACGATCTTTTAAACCGAGTAGTAATATTTCTTCCATCAAAGTCAAACGAGTTTCCTTCGTCTCGCTTTCATCGTCCTCAACCTCCGGTATATCAATGGCGGGATCAACTTCGTTTGTGGCGCTTGTTGTGGCCTTATTTCGTTGAACTAGCACCCCAGTTCTTCTTGTTGCCATGGCTGGCCGGTTTACACGTTCATCGAGGTGAAAAAGATAGGAAAATATAGAGAAATTCGAGTCAAAAAGACGTTTTTCGTTCAACGTAGTGAAGAACTTCCACGGCAGCAGAGACGGCACAATGGTCTTCTGCGCATTTGGGCACCAGTCCTTTTCTCATGCCCCCGGTTTGTCCGTTCATGCTGCTTGTTGTTCTTATTCTCGTTTGTTTGTGTTGTTGTTGTTGTTGTTGTTGTTGTTGTTGTTGTTGTTGTTGTTGTTGTTGTTGTTGTTGTTGTTGTTGTTGTTGTTGTTGTTGTTGTTGTTGTTGTTGTTGTTGTTGTTGTTGTTGTTGTTGTTGTTGTTGTTGTTGTTATTGCTGTCGCTGTTGACATTGCTGTTGCTGCTGTTGTTTTTGTTATTGTTGTTGTAGATGCTGTCGTTCTTGTTATTGCTGTTGTTTTTGTTGTGTTGCGTTGCGTTGCGTTGTTGTTGTGTTGTTGTTGTTGTGTTGTTGTTGTTGTGTTGTGTTGTGTTGTGTTGTGTTGTGTTGTGTTGTGTTGTGTTGTGTTGTGTTGTGTTGTGTTGTGTTGTGTTGGGTTGGGTTGGGTTGTGTTGGGTTGGGTTGGGTTGGGTTGGGTTGGGTTGGGTTGGGTTGGGTTGGGTTGGGTTGGGTTGGGTTGGGTTGGGTTGGGTTGGGTTGGGTTGGGTTGGGTTGGGTTGGGTTGGGTTGGGTTGGGTTGGGTTGGGTTGGGTTGGGTTGGGTTGGGTTGGGTTGGGTTGGGTTGGGTTGGGTTGGGTTGGGTTGGGTTGGGTTGGGTTGGGTTGGGTTGGGTTGGGTTGGGTTGGGTTGGGTTGGGTTGTGTTGTGTTGTGTTGTGTTGTGTTGTGTTGTGTTGTGTTGTGTTGTGTTGTGTTGTGTTGTGTTGTGTTGTGTTGTGTTGTGTTGTGTTGTGTTGTGTTGTTGTTGTGTTGTGTTGTTGTTGATGTATTGTTGTTGTTGTTGTTGTTGTTGTTGTTGTGTTGTTGCGTTGCGTTGCGTTGCGTTGCCTTGTGTTGTGTTGTGTTGTGTTGTGTCGTGTTGTGTTGTGTTGTGTTGTGTTGTGTTGTGTTGTGTTGTGTTGTGTTGTGTTGTGTTGTGTTGTGTTGTGTTGTGTTGTGTTGTGTTGTGTTGTGTTGTGTTGTGTTGTGTTGTGTTGTGTTGTGTTGTGTTGTGTTGCGTTGTTGTTGTTAAGTTGTTGGTGTTGGTGTTGGTGTTGTTGTTGCATGTGTTGTTGTTGTTGTTCCAAAATTGTATTACTGTCGTGGCAATCTCTGGTGGCAATAGAAGCTTCTAAATTTGATTGGTTTCTGGTTTTTAAACAACCAATAAGAAACAGGATTATTTGCCAAACACCAATCAAATTCAAAACAGAATTCCAAACAAGAAGTTGTAAACGAATCTTATCAGATGAATTGTTCAACTCAACAATATTTTACGGAAACGCTTCTGTTGCCACGAGAGTATATTCCATGAATTTTTGAAGAAACCAACCAACCAACCGCTGTCCATTGTAAACTGCGTAACGCGTGTTCATAATCGAAAGATTTAAAATGGCCAAATTTCAATATTTCAATCCCTTGAGCTTTACGGCTTTGTTTATGTAAATAAAATTCAATTCTGTTTCTTTCTTCCGTTCCAGCGGCTTCGAAAAAGGTCTTTTAACCCAGGCAAGACGTCCTTGAGAAGCCAGCACGAAAATACTCCAAGAGATTTCGACACGAAGTCGGTGTAGTAGCGTTCGCCTTTCGACCGCCATGCTATCGTAAACAGCGAAATAGACATCGTGTGTGTATCAATCTATCATTCATAAATTTACAAGAACAATCCAAGAGAAGCCAAGTGAGTTCAGTAGTGGTGGAACTGGAGTGGAACGAACGGTTAGCCGTACAATATCCAAGCATTTTCAAAAACGATGGCCCAGGACGAATGTTAATGTGCTACTGCGAATTGTACAAAGTCAGGCGAACAACGAGTGCTTAGTCTTGGTAAGAAAAAAATATATATATCTATATATAAATCAGGATTTATCTCTATACCAATTTCTGTATACGTTTAGTTATAGCTAAGCTATGGAGACTTTGTTTGAAAGACAAGCGAATACGAGGTTTTTTAATCGACTTATCTTAGTTTTGAATGATTTCTCGGCTCTCAGACAGGATCAAGATTGAAATCCCCTTGATTGCTACAAGTTTAGCTAATCGAATGTCTTGGTTCGGTTACAACTTCAAACGATAGGCCAATAAGTGATGCCTGTTGTCAAAGGGCCAAAGATCGAGTTCATGACATCACTTCTAAAAGCATTTGTGTTAAATGGATGCAGTGACATTGAAAATATGAAATAATTTGGTTTTGCTTTATACTGAGCTAGATTTCGGTCTGGTATTTGAGATTCCTGCCTCGGCAAATACAACATTGGTATTTTGTCAATCTGAATAAATTATGCACAAGTTGATTTTGTTTATCAAATGCACACTGAGATGTTGAATTTAGCAAAAGTAGATCGATATTTTCACCTCGTTGGCAATTCAAAAATCTAGCTCTACCAGTTCATAAGAAGAAAGGTATAGAGAAATCACAAAGCGAAACTAGACAGAAACATGATAGTTTGTTATTGTGAAACTTTAGATGAACGCTTTTGCATTTGCACAATGAATTGAGATCTAATGTGTTGTGTCGTAATCTTGTTAAATTCGTGTTCGAATTCGGTAATTAGAATTTTTGTGAAATTAACATACCCCGAAGTGTGTTCGTTTCAACATGACCGGATGAAGAAAATTTCAATTACTAACATACCACGTGGACAACGCGGGAATTTCTTTTGAGAGATTCATCCGGTAGCGTGTAAACGTAGGCTAATCACGGCTGGAAATCCATAACTTGTCCACGTTATTAAAATGAGCGTCGTATTTTGTGGTTAAATATTTGCTTTGTGCAAGAATACATTTGAAAGAGCACGTTTGTTTGATATGTTTTGTCTACTGGGCTATCTTTCAGATCGTTTATTTCTTGGATTAATACACCTTTTAAAGTAGTTTGTTGTTTTTTCTTTGTATAAATCTTCCCGGTCCCCAACAGCGTGTATGGATTTATAAGACCCTCTTAGTTTCACAAACTGACAACGTGAATTAGGAATTTTAAACAAAACATTCTAATCATTTATTTCATTGTCAATGTAACTCATGATTTGTAGCCACACTGACCCAGAAACTGAGTTAATGTTTCACAGCTGTTTTGTTTTTACCAAAAACCTTCAAAGCTCTGACTGAAATCCTGTAATGATTATGATATCCAAGTATTCAACTTATTTTTCGTAGAGTGGAAAGTTAAATATTAACTTTTCTATCGTCTATTCGTTTCCGTAGACACATGCAACCTTCATCATTGATATATTATGTACATGTAGTGTGATAACGCTTATTGAGAACAACGGCGTTTGCATTTTTTGCACCCACAGCGTTCAGCTGATTTGTTTTTTTCATAAACAATAGCGAGCCCAATTACCCATTTTTAAAAATTCAAAGTAGCGTTGTATGTGGTATATTCATCTTTCTGTTGTATCTTGTAATCTTTTATTACAAACTGAGAATTCGTCGCCGAAAAGCTCGTGGCGTCAATTACAACAGAGTTAGCGGTTTTCAAACGGCCACCTGTCAATTGAATTTTTAAAATTCAAAATGTGCATCATATCCAGGTTTTTTAAAAGCGTACATCACTCATGCATGTTTGGTTTTGATGCTGCGAGTGATGTCGCCGTCAACTCTGTCAGATAATGTATATTTACTTAACTTAAGAACGTTGTTATTCCATATAGGAATATCCAAAAAAGCTCACTTGTAGAGAAGATGTCGGAAGCACAAACTACCGAAGTTGTTCGAAGAAGTCCAAATCAAGTAAATCGTCGTGAAGTTGAACGAAGAAGCAGACCCGATTCAGCTCATAAAGGCAACTTAAAACGACTTAAAACTAGTAGTGTTAGTGGTTTTCAGAGATGGGAAAAAGAAAACGAACTTCTCTGGGCAATGCTCGAAGACGAAACCGAGTGGCTTGCAAAGCTTTTCCCCGATATTATTATTACTCCTGAATTATTCTTTTATGCCCTTGAAGATGGCGTCGTTCTTTGTCGATTGGCGAATCTTATTCAAGAAACAGCAGACGAATACGGGAAAAAGAATAATATCAAGGTATCTGGAAAACGGTTTAAGTTTCATACAAATATTCAAAAGAAAAATAAACAACTCGCTTTATTTAAATCCCGGGAGAATGTCCAGGGTTTTTTGACTTGGTGTAGACAATTAGGAATTTCGGATTCGATTTTGTTCGAATCGAACGATATTGTTCAGGCCGACGAATGTCGGGAGGGATGTCGAGAGGTAGTGATTTGTTTGATGGAAATTGCAAGAAGAGCGTCTGGTCGGTTTAAATTTACGCCAATTCCAAAGTTGATTCAGCTGGAGAAAGAAATCGAGGCCGAAGAACAACAAGATGCAGAGGAGAATAATTTTGATCAGGTCGACTACGCTAGCTCTGATGAGGAGTCTACAGACAGTGGTCATGGACAAAGTTTAGATCATTCCTCTCCGCCATTAAACAATGATCACGAAACTAATCATACCACCCCTGGTGGAACTAAAAAGAAACCGAAAAAGCAACATCCCAAAAGCGAGCTTGATAAAGAGGTAAAGTATAATATATTGTGACACGAAACTTGCTGATATTGTGTTAATTTCCTTTAATATATTTGTCCACCTGCTTGACAACCTTTTAAATCGATAACGACTGCCCCAGTTTAGATAATCTTTTTCTTGTTACATAAAACGGAGAAAAGTTATCTAGTCAATTTAATTTAACGTTAAAAGGATTATCTTTCGTTATTTATTTCAAGTTCGTGAACTTTCTATTTATGTTTCGTATTCCCGCGCAATTCCCGCCTAATTTGCTACATTTACTTACTTTGTTCAACTTCCGGTATTGTTTCCCGCCATATCTACTTCCTGTAAACCTTCGGCTTGCTACAAAGCAGAACCTGTGTATTGTTAGTATGTCGAAAAAAGCTGATAAAAATAAATTTTGTCGCGTGTATGAAGCTTTTAGTGCCAGCCTGGGTAGGTCAATCGTGTTTACATGGGGAAAAACCAGCGGAATGAGTTTACGAAACGATTACATGGAGCGGGCTAGCCCGGTAAGCCTGGATGATTTCAGACCGAAATTCGCTACTTCAGTTTTACACTAATTAGTCTATTATTTATTTTGTAAGCCCATCGTTTATAAAAAGATTGTTAAAGTCTTTTAAATCTTCGCTTTGATCACGAAACACACAAACAACATTGATGCTCTATTTCAGTTCTTTTCAGCACTATTTATTCACAGTCAAGCAAACGAACGCGTATCGAAGCGAGTTCAACAGTTTTTCAGCCCGGTTTGCCGGGATGAAAACGATTACATGGACATTTTCATCCCGGTTAACCGGGCTAGCCCGGTTGCGATGTAATCGAAATGTTAAAACAAAATGCGTTTATATATAAAGCGGGCTAGCCCGGTTAAGCGCGCCAGCCCAGCCCAGTCCATGTAATCGCCTTAGTATTTTGAGACGCATGCTAGCCGGGCAGGGGTGCATGATCTAGCGATTTCTGTGACTAGTTTTCAAAAGAAACATGTAGCTAAGAGACATACTCCCTCGCACAATTTTTGATTTGGGAAAGTTCTAGATCGCTATTTCCTACTTGCATTTTAAAATGTGTTTGATGCCAATTTATTATGCAGACAAAAAATAGCTCCATATACTTTATCTAAAAGGTGTATGTAATTTTTAAAGTGTTACTGCTACGTGTGGCAAACGTCTTTAAAATAACTATAATTCATAAAACGTTTTGAAAAATGCAAACATACATTATGTGTGCTTGACTTTTAATGGACCAAGTCTATTAATGGACCTTAGATCAACGACTATTTCAATAAAAGCATTTCTAATTCAGGTCTGAGCAAATATTTTTCATTTCTGAACAACATGCATTAAAAAACTCAAAAAGTAATTTACATAATGGATCTGCACACAAATACAGCGGTGGAAGTATTCTACTTAAAATAATAACTGACAACTTTCAACATAACCTTGGCTATCTGTGTTCAAGCAACTTAATGTTCAGACGACAGAGCGTTTTACTGCATGACAGTTTTTTAATTTAGACATTTAGTTAGAAATTTTTTCTAAACATATATTTCGAGCAATTGAATTCTGAACCATTTTTTGTTAGCCGTATACGTAAACAGTTAAACTGTGCATAGGCGTACCAGGTGGAGGGGGGGGGGGGGCAGGGGGGTTAATTGCACACCCCCCCCCCCCCCGCTCCAAACGTTTTAAAAATGGAAATTTCGGGCACTTTTTGAAAGAAATTTGGGGTAAGTTGGGGTAATATTGCTGTTAAATATTCATGAAAAATTATGTTTTGAAGAAACTCGTATGTTGAATACGATCTAATAATCGACAGTCGACTCTTAATTTTTCGGGCAAAAATGTTTCCCCCCAGAACTGGTCAGGTACGCCTATGAAACTGTGCACGTCATACAGCGTTTGGTAGTGCAGTTCCATACGGTGTGTAGTAAAAAATGTCTATTTTCCGAAGGTGTACTTAAATACAAGGCAATATTTCATGTCTGGGCATTTAACTCAAAACTACACCAATATTAATGAATATTTAACGAAGATATAATCACTTACAGATCGACTTGGCAGGTAAAACTGTAAAAGGCCTAAAAGCAAAAACAGCTGGTCTATTATATATATATATATATATATATATATATATATATATATATATATATATATATATATGTAATGTTTACAACGCGAGCGGCCGTGTTGTATTGAATTATACAATCACGAGCCAAAGGCGAGTGATTGTATATTCAATACAACAAGGACGCGAGTGTTGTAAACAACTTGTGAAATGAATGAATAGTAAAAATCCCTTTGGGATAATCATATTGAGATGCTAATTAGTTACAAGCACTAGTGGTTTGTATGGGTTTACAGGGGTATACATGTGACGTAATTTCTGAAATTGGATTGGCTGCAAAACTCATGAATTATTAATGAATTTCACAAATATATATATATATATATATATATATATATATATATATATATATATATATATATATATATATATATATATATAAGCTATCACTTAATCGTAAGATCACTCAATTTGAAAGAGAATTGACTACGTCTACTACAAGAGATAAATGAACATAGCACTCGAGAAAATTTATTTTATGTACTGTTTAATAAACGAGCAGGAGTGTTTTATCAGATATAAAGACACGAGGCGAAGCCGAGTGTTTTAAAATCTGATAAAACACGAACTGCGAGTTTATTGACTGACGGCTTCAAAAACGAACCACTTGGTAAGTTCATTGGCGTAGTAAGTTTGAAAAATAACCTTGTCTAAGCCGAGAAAATCAAAGCTAAAGTTTATGTAAATCAGGAGGTATCTTTATCACTATATAAAGGCACGATACGGTCCTGGGCGGTCATGATTTTCTTTTGTGTTTTCCTCATGAATTATTAATGAGTTTTTGAAGTATGTTATATTAATATGTTCGACGTCACTTAAGATATAATTTGCATATGTGGGAAATAAGTAATAGATAAATCCCAAGAACGAGCAGGCACGTAAGCCAGGATTCTGAAAGGGGGGGGGAGCCGAAGTCAAAATAAATTTTTAGGGGTGTCCGGGGGCATGCTCCCCCGGGAAATTTTGAAATCGGAAGTCGCTGAAATGCCATTTCCTGGCTTTTGGAGGAAGATTTTACAGACTCTAAAGGTTAAAAAACGTCATATAAAATACTCAAAACATGCAAACGTCACAAAGATACTCAAAATGCATACACTCAGTAGATTGAATACACTGTTTACAGTTTATTTCCTGACACAATGGCATATTGCATCAGTTTTGTAGTTACATGTCTGTTGTTTTATATCAAAACGCCCCTGAGAACGAGGGATGTATGCTATATAAAGACCCGAGGACGCGCAGCGTTCGAGGGCTTTATATCGCATACATCCCAACGTTCGAGGGATTTATCTGATATGGGTGGAGTGGGCAAAAAGGGTGTCACATTGGTTACGGACTGCAGATATTTGCCTGTGGAGTAGGCTAAAGGTTTTTGTCCCTTTCGAGGCAGCACTTCACTTGCGGTAGTAACTTCTAGTTGAGGAGGTTTTCCAACAAAGTTTTGTCTTTTTTTTCCACCTTGGACAAAGATTTTCCTTGTTTTTTTTCTTCATTTCGTTTCTAGTTATTTATTATTCAAGAGCTTTATGCGATATAATTAAGCCGTCGAAAGAACAAAGAAAACCGACTCAATAATAAATTAATTACGTCATACACTTATAATCTTCGCCTTGGGTCCATAACTTCAGAAACTCAGTGTCACGAATAACGTGACTTCTGACTTATAGTATGCTTTCCTAGACTTTTCACGAGATTATAAAGTGTTGAAAGAACACATGACAATACTGGTAGACAAAAATGTCAAAGGATTTTAGAAAAGACGGGCGTGTCCACGGGTAGATTATTTGTAAAAAAAAATCCTTTATAGTCACGACCACCAACTGTTATTAGCCTAAGGCTTAGTGCTAAAGTGCTATTACTAAATATAGCAAAATTTACGCATGCGAATTTCTTTGTTATTTTTTCGTTGTTCATATGGGCAGGGGCGTCGGAGCGACACTAAAAGAGTGTGTGTGTGTGTGTGTGTGTGGGGGGGGGGGGGGGGGGGGGGCGTCATATATAAAATACACAAAAGACAACACTTCCAGATATTGAATATCTGCATTCAAATTTCTGTATTATATCCTTATTCAAAGTCGTGGGTTAGCTATGGTTAGTGATTTTGTTAATCATAACTATTACTGGCCTTGTTTATTTCTGGCTTTGTTAAAACGTGGGGGCCCAAACATATTCTGCCCCCCCCCCAAAAAAAAAGTGGGGGGCCAGGTTGTACTGAAATAAACAAACTAAGCTTATCTTGTATATCTTATGTTTCGCCAGCATAAAATGATAAAAAAGGGAGTGAAAACTAAGCTTTTGGACTATCAGGGCCGGATTAACGGTCTGTTGGGCCTGGAGCTGTAAGAGACAACAGGGCATATATACTGCAGAGTGTTTTTATGTGACATCATCAAAATTATAAAATACACAAAGCTGTCTCTTTTTACATGTCTTTAAAGCCTGTTTTCATTACGTCCGCTTTGCCCACGCGCCCGGAGCGTGCATTGTTCATTGTTAGTTCGCCTTGGGAGTTGAAATATTTCCAACTTTCAAAACCCGGTCCGCCCGCGCGGGCAAAGCGGACGTAATGAAAACAGCCTTGAATGAACAACGTTGCAAATTTCCGCCGAAACTGTCGGAAATCGATACAAATCATTCTTTAGTTACTGACAGTGTTTTTGAAACCTTTGCTAATTTATTACTATATGTACATTCGAAGTGATGTCCAAAACATTTTGAAATTAAAAGTGAACTGTTGAGTTGGTTAAAAAGTTGGTTAAAAAGTCGGTTTCATCGATGCGAACTCAAAATCACCGCCATTCTTGTTCCCAGAGCTCCAACCATGCTGTTTTGGCGCCAAAAACCTCTTGCTCCGTTTTTGCCCGCCCATGACCACAGAATAATTTGATTTTTGTGTTTTGACACAATGATATTGGCAAAAAACACTTATTCACGCTATGACATTATTTGTTTAGTGTTTACTGGCAAAAGAAGGGCCTATTTCTCTCTTGGGCCTGGGTAAAATGGTTCAAACTAGTTCAATCTCTGTTAAAATATCGAGCTTTTAAACATTGTTTATTAATTTTAGTAGTTTTAATTAATTAATCCTTTGTAGTTATATTTTATAAGTTTGATAATTTGCATATGTAAATGTATTTTA
>OZ036000.1:852500-977500 GCA_964035015.1 Corallium rubrum
TAGTTAGTTCTTTATTCTGTGACTCTGGGAACAAATGTGATGTGTGACATTATAAAAATCATATTTTGGATTTTCTCGGGGGGGGGGGGGCCCCAGTTGCCCCTGCTGCCCCCCCCCCCTGCTATCTGGGGCCCTGCCCATTCTTGCCTGAGCTGGCCAAAAATTTGGCAAAAACATCCCCTTTACTCGTCAAAGACTCAAAGGGAGAACCTTCAGACATTCTAGGCAACAATGGATTTTAAAATAATAAAACTTTAGGCTTTCCGAATATTAAAGCCAATACAGTTATTATTGTGACAGTTGCTCCCTTCATCACCAAATTGAAAAATTTGGACGTACCAATTTCCTCTTGAATTAATTAATCATTCTTCCTTGTCCTTCATGATAAAATAAATTATTTATCACTTAGAACTCCAATGTAACTATAGTCCGCGTTATTGAAGTAGTTTTTTCCAAACTGTGCAATAATTCATGAACCTGGAGAAATTAATTAGCTATTTAATGTTTCAGAAATTAGAAATAAATATAGATGAAAAATTGATAAATATTTCGAATGCTTGGGCGATATTGTATGTTTTCTTCGGAAATAAGGTCAGAGAGAACCTTTTGAATAAAAAGACGGCTTTTTTATCGGAAAAAACAACTGAATTTGGGTTTTATTTGAGATATTTTTTAGAGCTTGGGTTTGTCATTTTTAGAAATTTTTTAGTTTCCCTGAAATACGCGCTCGGGTCTCATACAAAATGACGTCATACAGGTCACATGGTTTGTTTATATCGTTCGATCTGAAATTTGATCGTTGATGTTGGGTCTTGTTGCCGTCTTGTTGTCAAACACAGACGAAATTCATGTCAATTCAAGTGTATTTTTTCCCGTTAGACTACCAAAGGTGAGTTCGAATAGTATTTTAACACAACCTGAGCTATTTCTAGAGAAATGAAGGTTGATTCTGCTGTATTTCTGCTTTTAAAAAGAAACATGCTGAATTCTGAAGGGTCGTGTTTGCATAGAAAGCATGGTGAAGACTGCAGACTGGAATGTTAAATATCTTTTTGTAAAGTTATTCTAACCCGTTAGAAGTTAGTCATTGGCTCACGATAATACTATATTTATTGGCTTTAATAGTCGTTTAATAAAATTCGTCTTTAGTATGTAGTATATTTCTAACGTTTTGTTATAAAGAAAGGGATATTTATTTTGAGTTCTCAGTTTCTAATCATTGATCGTGTCTCATAAAGTATTTATGATATTCACAAACTCCGCCTGCTTTCAGAAAAACATCGTTTTCGTCTCATTGCGTGAAGTTTAATAATAAAGACTTTAAGTTCAAGACTATTGCTTCTACACAAAGACAACAGCGCGTTGTTTTTGTGTGAAAAAGTCTGCATAAACAATGACAGCTGTTTTGAAGATCTATAAATGAAAATATGCAAATTTTCCAGTATTGAAAATTTACTTAGCATGCACCAAAGCACGTCTTAGGAGCTGAGTACGACTTGCTTCAGTTCATTGGTGCGGTCTTTTCTATTGGCTGTAACCACAGTGTGTTTATTGCAGGGATAATCATATATTTGGTTGAGCTTAATGAAAATTTTAATCTTTCAAGAGTATTATTACCAATTAAGTACTTTGTTCAAAGGAGTTTTTGACCTTTTGTTTGGTTCACAAAGGTTCTTATAGTTAGTTGTTGAGCATGTAATGGCTTGGGTTGTACCAAACGATAGGCAGTCATATCATGCCAAATATTGTTCACATGGGAGAGTCATCTCGGAAGGGAGGGGGGGGGGGTTAACTTGGGGGCCTAGGCCAGGGTGCATTTTAGGTAAGTCATACCAAAGATCCTCAGTGTGGACCTCAAGAGCACTTGGTGTACTGGCATGCAATTGTAGTGTTTCTGGTGTATTTTCATTGCTACAGGGACCTGTTTCCAATGCACACCTAGCATCTTTGATGGCATAGGCATGGCACTTTTGCCACTTTGAAGATCTTGGTGTGGCATTTTGAAGGTCTCTGCATGGCATTTTGAAGGTTTCTGCGTGGCATTTTGAAAGGCTCAGCCTTTGGTATCTTCAGTGTATCTAGTTTGGTGTATCAAATTTGGCCCTGTTTAACACGATAAAACACAACTTCTGAGTTATTTCTGGTCCTGAAATAACCTAGCTTCATGTACATGTAAACATTTCACCCAAATTATACTGGGTAACCAGGCTTTGAAATAAATTTGAAACGTATATCAGTCACTATGACCGGCGGCTCAATAAATTTGCCGGTCACAGTGGAATTTTTACCGGTCATTTTTAGTTATACTTATTTGTGCTCGTCGTTCGCGTGACTCGTTAGTTTAGAAACAATAATATACAACAGGCCAACAGCGTAACCGTTTTCAAGTTTTTAGGTAACGTCGGTGAGACAAACAAACACGCACACACAGACAGATAAAGGTATTATAATATAGATTATGAATTATATTTGTATATGAACATTGTTTAAGCACGCTTTAAGCACAACACCACAATGCCAGCATATCGTATTACAATTTGACACCTTCGCTCTCACTTGGATTCAAAAATTCACCAGTCATGCATGTCCGCCAAGCGATGGTATTTGCCGGTCAAACTGTAAAATTTTACCGGTCAGTGACTGGCACTTATAAGCCTGTGGGTAACAACATGGTTTTTGCTTGTATAAATATTATAAAAAAGTGTACTCCACCTGCCCTCCACCCCCCCCCCCCCCCAACCTCCTGAGATTACTCAGATGGAAGTGTTCACATGGAGATAGGGTTAACTCTGGCTAGGGTTACCCTGGTCTATCACCTGGTGTGAAAAGTTTACTTTTTAAACATGGAAGTGCATGAACTAATATCAAGATATTTCAAGGGACAGGGATGAGTTTACCCCCAAGATAACTCACCTCATGTGAACAGACTTAATGGGAGGAGGTATAAAAAGTCTGCGTATTCTTGAAAACGGGAGTGTGCTAGCCTGCGTGCAAATGCTCCTTCCCCCTCCTGAAATCGGGGAAACAGAGGGGGAAGGAGCGTCTGCATGCAGGCTAGAGTGTGCCTGTGATACATATTGGTATGTAGGTAAATATACAATGGTGTATGAAATTGAGACATGGGCCATGAATGTGTGGGAGAGAACAGAGATGAGGATGATACGATGGATGTGTGGTGTATCTTTGTGGGATAGAGTGCTGAGTGTGGAGTTGAGAGAAAGAATGGGGATTGAGTTGGTCACTGATGTTGTGAGGTGGAACTGGTTGAGATGGCTGGGGCAGGTATTATGGAAAGATGATGGTGACTGGGTGAAAAAAAGCATGTCATATGAGCCACAGGCTTCGAAATAAATTTGAAACGTATACCGGTCACTATGACCGGCGGCTCAATAAATTTGTCGGTCACAGCGGAATTTTTACTGGTCATTTTTAGTTATACTTATTTGCGCTCATCGTTCGCGTGACTCGTGAGTTTAGAAACAATAATATACAACGGGCCAACAGCGTAACCGTTTTCGAGTTTTTAGGTAACGATGGTGAGACAAACAAACATGCACACACAGACAGATAATTATAATTATAGATTATGAATTATATTTGTATATGAAATTGTTTAAGCACGCTTTAGGCACAATGCCAGCATATTGTATTACAATTTGACACATTCGCTCTCACTTGGATTAAAAAATTCACTGGTCATGTATGTCTGCCAAGTGATGATATTTGCTGGTCAAACTGTAAAATTTTACCGGTCAGTGACTGGTGACCGGCACTTATTTCAAAGCCTGATGAGCCACCAGCTAACCCCTGCATAAGTGAAGAAAATGGCCATAAAACAAGCATTGTTGTTGTTGTAAGTAAATATGCACAAACAGGGGGCGGGCATACAGCTGTCACACCCCCTTTTTTTTTATCTGGGCCTGTTAGAATTTATATATTTTTTCTTAATTGCTGTAGCATCAGAAAATACCCAGAGCCAATCAGAAGCTGCAGTTTCTCCCTCAGTTTCCAAAACACCACAGAAATCACAAATCACTAAAATACTTGACAAAGTAAAGAAAGAACAGCAGTTGAAGAAAGGTAAATTTGGGTTTGCTCCTGTTATGAATCAAATGGTTGACTTTTTCTAGCTAGATTCAGATATGGATCTAGCTAGAAAAACTCTACCATATTTTCTGGGCGATAACCTGCACAGTGAATGGGTCATTCCAGAAAAGATCCATACCTCCCCCACAGAGGAAATTTGTGCCATCCGGGGAGGGGAGGGGGGTAAATCTACTTCTCATAATAGTAAAATGTGCTACACACGTAAAAACGTGCAAGCTGTTGCAGACCTGCAAGCAAGTTGTTGCAAGGCTGTTCAACAGGCTGTCACCGTCATGTGTTCACACTGGCTGTCCCAGTCTGTTAACATGTCTGTAACAGGTTGTTGACAACTTGTAACAAGGCTGATGACTCCAACAGACTGATGACAAGTTGTTCCAACAACCTGTTACCGTTCTGCATTCGACAAGTTGTTAACAGGCTGATGCTAACAATGTTGTAGCAGCTTCTTGAATGAACAGCATTGTTACAACCTGTTAACAGCCTTGCTACAAGCCTGTTGCGAACACATCCTGTTAACAGGCTGTGAGATTTTTGTGTGTGTAGGACGTCTGAAGGGGGGAGGGGGTCAACTTCACATTTCCTCCATGGGGAGGTGTGGATGTTTTCTGGATACACCGATATTCACCTCACCTTCGGCGAATAATTGTTAATTATTCAGGGTGCCTGAATGTGGGTGGGGGAGCGCTGAACGGGGAAGAAGAAATGCAGGTCAGTCTGGCGTGCTCCCTTTGTTTGGGACCACAAAATTTAGAAAAAAGTGCAGTACCAGTATTTGAAAGATGAAAGTAGAATCCTTGGTCGCTGGTCTTCGTGATGGCGTCATCTTAAGAATTCAACAGATTACCCGCACCACCCTATTACCCACACTAATTCTGTTTCCTAGCAAAATTAAGAGATAAGTAGTTATTACCAATTCCTACCTGAGCTGGCCAAAAATGTCCCCTTTATTGTTTTATTCTATCTAGCACCAGACAATTTTATTTTACTTATTTTATTTATTTATTTAAACCTCAGTTGTGACCCAATGAGGGTCGATCACACCAGAGTGAAGCTCCAATCTGGGTGAAAGTGTTAACTATTAGTGTTAATAACAACACTGTTTAAATTTTATAAATAAATTTTGTGGAAACACCACATAAAATATTTCTTTGCTAATAAATAAAAAAATATTATAGCAAAGAATTATTTTACGTAAAATATTTTTATGTATAAAATATTAAAATATTAAGTTTAAAAATAAGTTAAATAAATTATTTAGTTTAATATTAAGTTTAATATTAAGTTTTAAAATATTTTTACGTAAAATATTTCTTTGCTAATAAATAAAAAAATATTATAGCAAAGAAATATTTTACGTGGTGTTTCCACAAAACTTATTTATATTACTTTATCACCATGAAAATGTTCAAAGAATTAATTGTTTAAATTTTGTTAAGTTTCTCACAGAGGAACATTTAGGACATATTGCCTTCCATGTATAAATAGTAAAGCATAGTGATAATGATTAAAACAAGGTGGTTTTGAACGATTTCATACTAGGCAAGGATTTAACAGAGACAGGTAGAGCATTCTGCAATTTCACAGTTTGATTGAAGTAACTCTTTGTTGGAAAAGTTGGGTCTGGCATAAATTTGATTTGTAGTCAAGTGAGCAAGAGAGAACTTGTCAAAGAGGGAACCCTCAGACATTCTAGGCAGCAGTAAGTGAAAGAAAGTTTTTTACATGACATGGAGTCACAGGATTTTAATAATTCAGCCCTGAATCTCTCTGCGGTGAGTCTGTGTCAAGATGTTAATATGCAAGATGATTTAATCTTGAAAAGGGGAGGATGTCTTCTTATCTTATCAGATAAATTTACCCAACACTTTCAAGGGGAGGGCAAATTAGCATTGACTGGGTTAATGTGGGCAAGACCATTTGTAGTGGCTTTGGGGGGTTTTTTTGTGTTTTTTTTTTAATGAAGAGTATTTTTTCCTGATATACAGTAATATAAATTATTAACCCTTTCCATAGTTGTTTTCCACAGTGTAAAAACTTGCCCTTTTCTCATCTTTTCTCTATTGTCTTGTATAGTTTGTTATTTTTATATTATTGTCAAACCGGATGTTCTCTTGTGTGCGACTTTGCAATATTGATACACAACATTGCAGTTTTGATTGATGGATTCAAGCAGCAGCCTGCAAACGCTTTATCACGATTCCTCAATGGGTTGCCCTAAAAATCGTTTTTAAATGCCAAACTTTGGATAATGCGAAATTCTACATAAAGCTAGAGCCATTACCTTCAAGTATAACATTACATTTATGTGTTGTTCGATGTTTAAAACCAATATTTTAAGCAACTCGTCGAGGAATCGTGATAAAGCGTTTGCAAGTTGCTGATTGAATCCACCAGCCAAAATTCCAATGTTGCGTATCAATATTTCAAAGTCGTACGCAAGAGAACATCCAGTTTGACTATAAAAAATACAGTAAGTTTGATTGCTAAAAAAAGAAAGAACTTATAGTCACCAGATGTGAAAATCTTTGTAATTACAACATTTCTACTTCATTTGCATATAAAACAATCCTTTTATATCAAGTACTTCCAAGTACTTCATATCATTACAGCGACCATTATTGAAACCATGATAACGATGTTTACCTAATTGCGGAAATATTTTATGCATATATATGTAGTTGTCTTTTCATGTCTTTTTATTTACTCTCAACTGCATGAGAGCAAAATATAATGATGTATTGTCCATTGAACAGATTTGATATTGGGAAAATGTTATTAGTGCAATATATTTGACGACTTTAATGTCACCTTGGAACAAAAAGCCCAGAAAGCTATACTCAGTTGTTTAAAAAAGTATTGTGCTAAACTTCCGAGGTTTTTAATTTAGGGAGGAAATCCTTGCTAGAAATCTTGACAAGAGACAAAAAAAAAATGAGTTCGCAAGCGCCATTGAAATGTTAATCGCTGTCGGCAATGATTAATGTATTTTTTTTTCTATTTTTGAAACAGTGCTTCGGAGAAAAACCCATGCCGAAATAGTGCCTTTTATAGAGTATACCACCCCCGAAAACAGAGGTCTATTTCAACGCTTCGAAACATCAGCTCAACGATGTTACAATCAATGAAAAACGAAACTTGAACATGTATTTAATAAATTGGAAATTCGGCATGACCATGACCACTGACAAAATTGAAATTCTAATGCACTTCCGCGTGGTGGCTTTCGGACTTTCTCTTTCATTATTTTGACACCATAACTATATCGAATAACGTGGAATAGTCTGATAGCCATATGTACTCAGTAAGAGTAAACATCTGACGCCTAAGAATAAATATACCTCCGCAAAAAATGGAGGCGCATGAATAACACCGAAAGCCAGCATGCGGAAGTGCATTAGAGTCTGCCGAATTTCCAATTTATTAAATACATGTTCAAGTTTCGTTTTGTATTGATTGTAACATCGTTGAGCTGATGTTTCGAAGCGTTGAAATAGACCTCGGTTTTCGGGGGTGGTATACTCTGAAAAAGGCACTATTTCGGCACGGGTTTTTCTCCGAAGCACTGTTTCAAAAATAGAAAAACAAATACATTAATCATTGCCGACAGCGATTAACATTTCAATGGCGCTTTGGGAGACATTTCAACGTCTATTGAACGCTTGCGAACTCATTTAACCATCTAAGAGTTTTATTGTTAGTTTAGAAACAAGTTTCAGTACATTTCGAACTTGGTTTAAGAAATATTTTAAAGGATTTCACAAGGGGGGCATCTGGTCCTGAAGGGGGGCAACTGGTCCTAGCACCAGATGCCCTGGGGGGCATTCTGAAGGGGGGGGGGCATCTCGTCCTGTTACACCGGCACGAAAACCTGACGATACAACCAATTCCCACGCTCTATTCTATTAATTTACTTCCGGAACGATTTCGAACTCCGTTCACACTGGAGCTGGAACGGTACAAAAAGCTATCCGATACAAGATGTACCTCTTTCGAGATCGGAGCGGCGCAGCGGCGTGCCGACACAGAAATTGTGCCGGAGCAGGCGTTTTGTGTGTGAACAGAAGGCCTATCCGGTATGGTTTTCGTGCCGGCACAAAAGCTATCCTGTATAGTGGGAACGGGGCCTTACTATGGCTAGCCCTTATCAAAAAACCTCATGTAAACGCGAGGTAAATTCCAGTCCTCTTACTAGGGCTAGCCCTACCAAAGATGCTCATGTAAACACGAGGTAAATTCCAGCCCTCCTACTAAGGCTAGTCCTACCAAAAAATGCTCATGTAAACACGAGGTAAATTCCAGTCCTCTTACTAAGGCTAGCCCTACCAAAAAATGCTCATGTGAACACGAGGTAAATTCCAGTCCTCTTACTAAGGCTAGCCCTACCAAAAAATGCTCATGTAAACACGAGGTAAATTCCAGCCCTCTTACTAAGGCTAGCCCTACCAAAACATGCTCATGTAAACACGAGGTAAATTCCAGTCCTCTTACTAGGGCTAGCCCTACCAAAAAATGCTCATGTAAACACGAGGTAAATTCCAGCCCTCTTACTAAGGCTAGCCCTACCAAAAAATGCTCATGTAAACACGAGGTAAATTCCAGCTCTCTTACTAGGACTAGCCCTACCAAAAAATGCTCATGTAAACACGAGGTAAATTCCAGCTCTCTTACTAGGACTAGCCCTACCAAAAAAGCTTATGTAAACACGAAGTAAATTCCAGCCCTCTTACTAGGGCTAGCTCTACCAAAAAATGCTCATGTAAACACGAGGTAAATTCCAGCTCTCTTACTAGGGTTAGTCCTACCAAAAAGCTCATGTAAACACGAGGTAAATTCCAGCCCTCTTACTAGGCCTAGCCCTACCAAAAAGCTCATGTAAACACGAGGTAAATTCCAGCCTTCTTACTAGGGCTAGCCCTACCAAAAAATGCTCATGTAAACACGAGGTAAATTCCAGCTCTCTTATTAGGGCTAGCGGACTGGACACCAAGAGGACTGGACACCGAGTCAATTTTAAGTTTCTCTTAAACCCCATTTACACTACGCTCAATTTTTGGTACGGCTCAGTAAAATTGTATGCGTACCAATTTTACCCGTGTTCGGACTACCTATTTACAAGGTCCGAGCACGGATAAAATTGGTACGGGTAACAATTTAATCGAGCCGTACCAAAAATCAATCGTAGCGTACTAAATGGGCCTTTAATTTCACTTTTTGTTTTCTATGAAATTATAATTCGTTCGGCAATGAGTTCAATTTGTCGTTATTTGCGTAACTCGAAATTACAAGCCATAAGTGTATGTGTTATATTAACAAAATTCTTCATCTTAAACGTAGGTCTTAAAATAATCGTTAACAGAAAAGTTCATTTATCTTCTGACTTTTATATTCGGCTATTTGTGCGTGTTATGTAAAACCGTGTGGAGAACCTGTGGTGTATTTTTTCGTATGTTTGGATCACTGTGGAACACTCATTGCGTGAGGCTTGACCACAAGAAAAGAATCCTTCAACAGCTCTTGTATCGAACTTACCGCGATTTTATATCACACGTCTGGTTACATACATGTTTAGTAACATTCAATTGTTGTCCCTCGCTTGCTTTCCTCGCAATAAATCAACTTATTTTATTTCTCAACGTTTAAATTCGTAATAATCTTCAAGCAACATTTACGTTGACATCCGCTTTATCGATTTTGACATATCCATGTGCAACCTTAAACTTTAGTTTTCGTTTTGATATGAATCTGAAAGTATCACATGTACAAAATGGTTTTGCCAATTTCGTGATTTTTATAGGAACTTCTTGAGTTCTGTCGAAAACTCGTTGGGTTTACCGAATAAATATCGAGCTATTTCTTTTCATCTCTTATTTTTCCACATTAAAGATGTGAGAGTCTTGCAATTCAATTAGTGTATGTTGTTGTTTGCCGTCTATTATTTCACTCTGTAGTTATGAATATTTAATCGTCCACTGTTTAATAATTTATGATCATTAAGACATTATGTGTGTTTTTTTTTCCTTTTCAAAAGCAACGCCTGTCTCGTCGCCGTATCGTACAGCTGCTTCGAAACAGCAAGAGGAGTCGAGTGAAGACGACGAAAAAGACATTACGAGTGCAATCAGAAAGATCGAGTTCTCAGTCAACCAGAATATCGCCACAAGACGAAAACATTCAAAAGTTTCAGCTGAAGAAACGCCGGTACAAAAATCGCCTTCGGTTACTCCTGAACTTAAGCGAAGTACGGCATCAGACATTAATCAAAACAGTATTGAACAAAAACTTTGTGAGGACCAATTGAAGCAATATTCACAAGCAGAAAAGACGCCTTGTTTCAATAATTGTACAAAGAAAATGGATGACGAAGTTCCAAGGACGGAAAGTGAGTTTTCCGAGCAAGGGATTAATGGAAATAGTGAACTCAGTTCTGGCGTGGGCGAGCAAAATGGCGAGGGAACGCTAATAACCTTTGAAGGCAGCCCTGGGAATGAAGGGTTTGTTGTTAACGAAGCTAAGAAGAGTGAGGAAGAAGGGCATAGCATAGGAGAGGCGGCAGATTTAGTTGATGCTGGATTTGGGGCTCATCTTCACGCTCATGAAACAACGGCTCGGGATTCTCCAGATATTAAAGTGAGTGAATATGTTGAAGGCGTTGGGGATGATGTTGTTGCAGTAGAATCGTGCAATGGTGGTAGTGCTGACCCGGATAACAAACCAACTACTCAAGAAGGGGACAGTGTTACCGAAGAAACATCACAAAACTCTTGCGATGCTAATATCAAAGAACAATCTGACTCGCCTGCTGCCGAACAGCTGTCTGGCGTTGAAAGTCCTACGGAGACCTCCGACATTCCTCCGATCAGCGCCGACAACGTGACCGACTCCAATCATATTGAGCCGACAGCTGCTGCTCCTGATATCTCTGCCCCAGCCCCCACTGGTGATACCTCTCCCGGATCAGAGGCCGAGAAAGGGGCCGAGTCCCCGAAGAAGAAAGTGGCTAAGAATACGAAGGATCCTTTGAAGAGCAAACAGACGACCGGTCGAGTTACTGCGGCTAAAAAAGATCCACCAAGCTCTGCTGGTGCGCGGCCAAAGAGCGCTCATACAAAACCGACGGCTAGAGCTACTACTGCAGAAGGCGCAGCAGCAAAAAACGGCGCGAAACGACCAACAAGTGCCGTCAAGTCAACGACAACTTCATCCACAAAACCCAACCCGACATCAAGTACAACAACAAAGAAATTAAGATCATCTCCAACTCATTCTGCTGCCGCTAAAAAACCTGCGTCGAAACCAGAATCTAAAACTGTCGCTTCGACCAGACCAGCTCGGCCCACGAAAACAAGCGCTTTTGGGTCTACTGTTTCCTCCAAACCTGCAGCCACGAAGAAAACAGGAGATAGTAGTGGTCGACCAGCTACTGCACCCCCCGCCCGATCGACTCAAGTCAAGGGAAAACCCGTACCTGCGAAGGTACAGACAGGGTTAAGTTCTTCGCGGCCCCACAGTGCCAAACCTGCAACGAAACCAGCGACCACTGCAAGCAAAGATGCTACAGATGGCGCCGCGGCCAGTAAGGGGACTGGTAAACCACTGAAGACCACCAGCACGGCGAGACCAACGTCACCAACAAAACCGCTGGTCCGTAAAACGCAGACGAGAACAGTGACGACGTTAAAGACTACAAAACTGGGAGCGAGCGGCGAGCCGGAAGTGAAATCTCAGACCATTAAAACGACTAGAACTGTCACTGAAGCCAACGGTAAGAAAACGACCAAGACGACAGTGAAAGAAGTAGCTCCGTCTGGAAGAAAGCCCCTCCGCATGACGAAAACTGAGACAACAGAAGCCCGCGGAGCCACGGGGAAGAAAACTGGAAGCGCCGAGGCGAAGCCTGGAACTAGAACGACGAAGCCTGGGACCAAGAAACCGGAAACGAAAACTAAAGCGGGTGGGACTACTAGAGTGGGTTCGGCTGGACCGAGCAAAACTACCAAGGGACCGGGTACGAGGAAGCCAACAACTAAAACTGATGTGAAGAGCGAGCAGAAAGTTAGCAGCCACCTGAAAGGAACGATACCAAAAGCAAAGACCGTTAAAGAATTATCAAACGCATTAGGAATTACGAAATCAGTTACTCCATCGCCAGAACCGGAACCGACCGTAAAGACGCCCGAACCCGAAGCGAAACCTGCCGAGGAGCCGACGACACCTCAAGATGAGAGCAAGCCTGTGGAAGCTGATCGAGTGAGCTCTCCTGAAATTATTCCTGGTTCAGAAGATGTTGGAAATAATGTCATCGAGAAAGAGGATGATAACATTGCGGAGAGAGTGGGAGAAGTAGTTGTCGAAAAAATGGAAGAAAAAACTGTCGAGACGGTGGAAGAAAGAGTTGTGGAGAAAGTGGATGAAGAAAATGTAGAAGAGGCAAGTGAAGTAAATGAAAAGAACGAGATCGAGAAGGAAGAAGATGTAGAAAAACAAGGTGAAGAAAACAATGAAAAACCAGCTCAAACTGAAGTCGAAACCGAGCACGGACCCGTCGAAACGGAGCACGAAGTAGTTGAAACAGAGCACGAAGTAGTTGAAACCGAGTACGAACCTGTCGAAACGGAGCACGAAGTGATAGAAACTGAGCACGAAGTAGTAGAAACCGAGCACGGAATCGAAGAACCGGAACACGGAATCGAAGAACCGGAACACGCACTGGTTGAAACGGAGCACGGACTGGTGGAAACGGAGCACGAAATTGCACCAGAATCTCTTGGTAATGACTGGAAATTCACGACTTCTGCTGCTACAACAATCTCGCAAACGGTCGCCACGGAAGACCGCGAAGAAGTGAGCGTGGAGGATAAAGAAATCTCGTTGTCTCCAGAAGTTATCGAGAATATTGAGAATGTTCCAACGGAGGATGATTTCCAACAAGAAACGTTGGATGATAGCCTTGACGTCATTCATGTCCCTCCAGATGAGACGTCAAACGAAGAGACAAAATTCGAGAAAATTGAAGCCTGGCCAGCGGTCGACGACTACAGCCAACATGCGCCTAGTGGAGAGACTGGTGATGGAGATTCGGAAGGAGAACCAGAGAAAGAATTGGAGGGGATTGGGGAGAGTGACGTGTCATCTCCAGATATACCAGAGCAACACTTCGACGAGGAGTCCCAACCGGATGTTCTAGCGGAAGAAAGACCCCAAATTGATCCTTGGGATCCCGACGCAAACCGAGTGTCCCCTTGTGTATCCCCACAAGCGACCTTAGAAACTGAGAAAGATACCGAATACCCTGGTATTGGCAGCCACGAGGATAACAATAACATCGTTGAAGCGCTCCTGGAGCCTGAACCCCAGTTGGTCCCAGATCTCCACTCTCCCCCTGCCATTTCCGACGGAGAACCGTTTCCTGGGACTGGTGAGGAAAGTCGAGGAGAGGCTGGTGACGAGCAAACGCAGTTACTGTTGGAAGATTTCAATGAAGCTTGTAAACCATGTCCTCAGATAGATTTCCTCGAGTTTACAGGTTTCCAAGGAAACGACGGCACAAAGGAAGAAAATGGAGGCGAAGCCCCCGCAACTGTAGACGATCTTCTTGCCTAGACGATATTAAACTGTGTTAACTTTCTTAAAGCAAACAACTATTTATTAGTGATTTATTAGTAAAAACAAAACTGTCTTTTTTGTACAGATACCAAGAGTACTTCGAGAAGATTTTCATATGCCGATATCATTTAGATTTATGGATAATTATCGGAAATAATTTATATTGATAATTATCTTAGGTATATTATATATGTTTAGAACAATCGTTAGGTAATAAGATAGCGTATTATAGTGTTTATGGTACACGACTTGGCGTACTTATAGGAACTCAAAAAATACATTGCGATTTAGCAAGACGTTAATTTATATTAGGCCAGTTGTTCTCGTGTTTCAATAGCAATGTCTTTCAGTTAAATTTGACCTGTTTTGGGTTAATTATTGGTCGTATGTTGTTTTTCTTTTTCTTGTCATATTGATTTCGGGAAAGCGTTGCGCAAACGGCTTTGTATTTCGTTTTACAAGCTCTTTTTCTTTCGGTAGCGCTAATTTGAAAGCCTTTAATTTTTCAAAAGAAAAGTCGTTTACGAACCGACCATGAACAATGTAATGTTGCGCTGTCAACTGTGAACAATGTTGTGTTGTCAACTGTAAACAATGTTGTGTTGTCAACTTCTTAACAATGTTGTGTTGTCAATTGTGAACAATGCTGTGCTGTCAACTGTGAACAATGTTGTGTTGTCAACTGTAAACAATGTTGTGTTGTCAATTGTGAACAATGCTGTGTTGTCAATTGTGAACAATGCTGTGCTGTCAACGGTGAACAATGTTGTGCTGTCAACTGGGAACAATGTTGTGCTGTCTACTTTAAACAATGTTGTGCTGCCCACTGTGAACAATGTTGTGTTGTCAACTGTGAACAATGATGTGCTGTCAACTGTGAACAATGTTGTGCTGTCAACTGTGAACAATGGTGTGTTGTCAACTGTGAACAATGTTGTGCTGTCAACCGTGAACAACGTTGTGTTGTCAGTCAACTGTAAACAGTGTTGTGCTGCCAACCATGAACAATGTTATATGCTGTCAAGTGTCAACTATGAATGTCTTGTGTTTAACAATTTAAAGGTGTATTCGACTCCGTTCTGCGCATGATCCGCCAGCTGTTGTGTGAGCCTCACAACTCGCAAACAAAACATTCGACAGTGTAAACTTTCGGACAGCAATATGGCAGAAAACCAAGCGATTCTATGACGTGCCAAGGTGGACAATATTAGTTACCCCATATATATTTAATATAACTCCATAAATATAATACGAAAGCCATAAATATAATACCAATTACCCAAATATGATACGAACTTCCCAAATATAATATCAACTTCCCAATTATAATACGAATTTCCCAAATATAATACCAATTACCCAAATATAATACGAACTTCCTAAATATAATACCAATTACCTAAATATAATACGAACTTCCCAAATATAATACGAACTTCCCAAATATAATACCAATTACCCAAATATAATACGAACTTCCCAAATATAATACCAATTACCCAAATATAATACGAACTTCCCAAATATAATACCAATTTCCCAAATATAATACGAACTCCCCAAATATAATACGAACTTCCCAAATATAATACGAACTTCCCATATATAATACCAATTCCCCAAATATAATACGAACTTCCCAAATATAATACGAACTTCCCAAATATAATACGAATTTCCCAAAATAAAGTTTCGGAGACTTTTCAACATACACTGGAAACTTTTGTTTTTGAAACCGTGTTTCGGTAACTTGCTTTGGAAATTTTTTCCTTAGTTTCGTACATGCGCAGGACAGGAGCTAACTAAGCTATCAACGGACACTTCATGTGGTCCCAAACAAACATTTTTATTGTAACGGACACCTGTCCTTGGACGTATTGAATGACATATTTATACTCTTCTGGTTGTCCTCATTTCTGTCGACAAAAATGACAAAGAAAAGACAATAATAAATTATGTATCACAGTTAATGTTAACTCGGAATTACAAGAAACTGGACATTTTAAAAGAAAAGAGCAGCAATACATTATAGTGACATTTTCCAACCTGAAATCGGGTCATTTTCATCGCACCCCGCAATTGCGGACTCTCGCTATTACGGACGGACACCAAGTGACGGTCCCCAGGGTGTCCGCTATAACGAGAATTGACTATAATTTTGTATACTACTAAACATGATTGTTTCGTTGATGCCTTTTTCAGTCCCTGTCCAACAACCGTTATTCTGGATTTTGCTAGTAGCTTCATCAATATTTAGCAATATTATTGAAACAATGATATATATTCTTGGTCTAGCAATATCATAGCCTCGTGCGCCGCAGACGACTAAACCCCGGGCAATATCACAACAACTTCGAAAATATACATAGCTTAAAACCCCGTCTCAACTATCTGATTGATGATTGATGCACTGGTACTGCCAGGCTCCACTTCAAGTTCATCTCACTGCCCTTGATAATCCACTTGCGGGTCAACTGTCATTCCCTGATCACGCGTCAAGCACGAAACACAACGTGCGATTCCACATTCACTAAATCTCATTGATTGCATCCTATCTAGCGTTGAGACTTTCACATAAATTAGTTTTTAGTTTATTGCCATTTGCGCAAATCTGTGCGGAAATTTTCAGTTCCTTGCGCGCAATTTGCGTCATTTGCGCATTCTCGTAATTCGTTCCCAGTCTCCGGAAGAACCACCCGCGGCCGTTGGTATAAATATAAACTCGTACTCTGGACTTTTGTTATCACTTTCTTAACAGTTCTTGCGAAATCTGTGGGTGTTTCTTTACCGTAAGAAAGCGAAAGGCCTCAGATAGTGATGGGGAAACAACAGAAGGATTCCTCTCCTTTTTTAACTACGTTTTTTCGTTGGTTTGGAGGCTTTTGTTCGCGTTCTCCAGTGGAAATTTTAGTCATATGGCTGACGACATTTGCCTGTTTTCTAACGTTGGGTTTTTATGATCACTCGCTGATCCCAAACTTTAAAAATTTCGACGCCAGAGAGGTGAGTATTTACGAGAAATAATGCTCTATTTTATTGTAGAATTATTAGAAGTTCTAAATTGTAGAAGGAAATACAATAAACACCCATTTAGCTGTCAGTGGTCGTGTAGAGGTATATACATGTACAGTGTGCAATTAAGAAAAGTTGTAAAAACTCACAGAACTCTTCTAAAATAAATAATTACGTGCATAAAACTATAAAATATCAAGCTAGCTAAGATATTTTTATGAAATTTCTCATTTAATGCTAGTTTATTATGTTTATTTTTACTTGAAAGCTTGTACCTGTCTGTGACATCCTCTGTCTATGCCTAAGCTAAGTAATAAAGTAAACTTTCCCCCATCATATTATGTTTTTCTAAATTGATAGCATGGCTGGAAATTTTATAGTTTACATCAGTACATGAGTAATCTAGCGATTACTCACAGTTAACCCAGCGATTACTCACGGTTAACCCATCCCTACCTGAGCTAGTCAAAAACAGCTCTTCTTATTCTGTCTAACACCAGATGATTTTACTGATCAAAGGGAGCTAGAACCCTCACTCATCCTAGACAGCAATGGATTGACAAGTGATTAATCCATTCCTGCCTCAGTACAGCTCAGCTCAGTACAGTACATGTTCTAAGGATTTTGGGTGAAGGAAAATTCGAGTGTAGAATATATACATTTTAAGACCAAACTGGGACCAGTTGCAAAAGATGCAACTACACAGGCCTTCCAGCAGGAATTGAACCCACGACCTTGCAATTCTAGTGCAATGCTCTGAGCCACGGAGGGCATTGCCGAGAGCTTGATCGCGAGTTCTGTATATAATAAGGTGGTAATGCCAGGAGAGAATTGGGTATATTATAAGTAATATTGGGCATTTCACTCGATTACATAGCATGTTCTAAGGATTTTGGGCGAAGGAAAATTCGAGTGCAGAATATATACATTTTAAGACCAAACCAGGACTGTACAGTTCAGTACAGGGACAGGAAAATTTGAGTGTAGAATATACATTTTAAGACCAAACCAGGACTGTATAGTTCAGTACAGGGACAGGAAAATTTGAGTGTAGAATATATACATTTTAAGACCAAACCAGGACCATACAGTTCAGTACAGGGACAGGAAAATTTGAGTGTAGAATATATACATTTTAAGACCAAACCGAGACTGTTCAGTACAGTACAGTTCAGTTCAAAAGCAGCTTCATCTAAAAACAGCTCCTTTATTGTTTTACTCTGTCTAACACCAGATCATTTTACTCATCAAAGCGAGGACTCCCTAGACAGCAATGGATTGACAAGTGATTAATCCATTCCTGCCTCAGTACAGCTCAGCTCAGTCCAAAAACAGCTCCTTTATTGTTTTACTCCATCTAAAATGCCAGATGTTGGCCGCTTTAAGAATTTTATTCTGGCTAACACCAAATGAATTTTTTCAGCATATGGGAAGGTCTTAGGCTATAAAGGTTTAAGCGACTATGTTGCGCTATCTCCTTAAGCGACTATGTTGCGCTATCTCCTTAAGCGACTATGTTGCGCTATCTCCTTAAGCGACTATGTTGCGCTATCTCCTTAAGCGACTATGTTGCGCTATCTCCTTAAGCGACTATGTTGCGCTATCTCCTTAAGCGACTATGTTGCGCTATCTCCTTAAGCGACTATGTTGCGCTATCTCCTTAAGCGACTATGTTGCGCTATCTCCTTAAGCGACTATGTTGCGCTATCTCCTTAAGCGACTATGTTGCGCTATCTCCTTAAGCGACTATGTTGCGCTATCTCCTTAAGCGACTATGTTGCGCTATCTCCTTAAGCGACTATGTTGCGCTATCTCCTTAAGCGACTATGTTGCGCTATCTCCTTAAGCGACTATGTTGCGCTATCTCCTTAAGCGACTATGTTGCGCTATCTCCTTAAGCGACTATGTTGCGCTATCTCCTTAAGCGACTATGTTGCGCTATCTCCTTAAGCGACTATGTTGCGCTATCTCCTTAAGCGACTATGTTGCGCTATATCCTTAAGTGACTATGTTGCGCTATCTCCTTAAGCGACTATGTTGCGCTATCTCCTTAAGCGACTATGTTGCGCTATATCCTTAAGTGACTATGTTGCGCTATCTCCTTAAGCGACTATGTTGCGCTATCTCCTTAAGCGACTATGTTGCGCTATCTCCTTAAGCGACTATGTTGCGCTATCTCCTTAAGCGACTATGTTGCGCTATCTCCTTAAGCGACTATGTTGCGCTATCTCCTTAAGCGACTATGTTGCGCTATCTCCTTAAGTGACTATGTTGCGCTATCTCCTTAAGCGACTATGTTGCGCTATCTCCTTAAGCGACTATGTTGCGCTATCTCCTTAAGCGACTATGTTGCGCTATCTCCTTAAGCGACTATGTTGCGCTATCTCCTTAAGCGACTATGTTGCGCTATCTCCTTAAGTGACTATGTTGCGCTATCTCCTTAAGCGACTATGTTGCGCTATCTCCTTAAGCGACTATGTTGCGCTATCTCCTTAAGCGACTATGTTGCGCTATCTCCTTAAGCGACTATGTTGCGCTATCTCCTTAAGCGACTATGTTGCGCTATCTCCTTAAGCGACTATGTTGCGCTATCTCCTTAAGCGACTATGTTGCGCTATCTCCTTAAGCGACTATGTTGCGCTATCTCCTTAAGCGACTATGTTGCGCTATCTCCTTAAGCGACTATGTTGCGCTATCTCCTTAAGCGACTATGTTGCGCTATCTCCTTAAGCGACTATGTTGCGCTATCTCCTTAAGCGACTATGTTGCGCTATCTCCTTAAGCGACTATGTTGCGCTATCTCCTTAAGCGACTATGTTGCGCTATCTCCTTAAGCGACTATGTTGCGCTATATCCTTAAGCGACTATGTTGCGCTATATCCTTAAGCGACTATGTTGCGCTATCTCCTTAAGCGACTATGTTGCGCTATCTCCTTAAGCGACTATGTTGCGCTATCTCCTTAAGCGACTATGTTGCGCTATCTCCTTAAGCGACTATGTTGCGCTATCTCCTTAAGCGACTATGTTGCGCTATCTCCTTAAGCGACTATGTTGCGCTATATCCTTAAGTGACTATGTTGCGCTATCTCCTTAAGCGACTATGTTGCGCTATCTCCTTAAGCGACTATGTTGCGCTATATCCTTAAGTGACTATGTTGCGCTATCTCCTTAAGCGACTATGTTGCGCTATCTCCTTAAGCGACTATGTTGCGCTATCTCCTTAAGTGACTATGTTGCGCTATCTCCTTAAGCGACTATGTTGCGCTATATCCTTAAGTGACTATGTTGCGCTATCTCCTTAAGCGACTATGTTGCGCTATCTCCTTAAGCGACTATGTTGCGCTATATCCTTAAGTGACTATGTTGCGCTATCTCCTTAAGCGACTATGTTGCGCTATCTCCTTAAGCGACTATGTTGCGCTATCTCCTTAAGTGACTATGTTGCGCTATCTCCTTAAGCGACTATGTTGCGCTATATCCTTAAGTGACTATGTTGCGCTATCTCCTTAAGCGACTATGTTGCGCTATCTCCTTAAGCGACTATGTTGCGCTATCTCCTTAAGCGACTATGTTGCGCTATCTCCTTAAGCGACTATGTTGCGCTATCTCCTTAAGCGACTATGTTGCGCTATCTCCTTAAGCGACTATGTTGCGCTATCTCCTTAAGCGACTATGTTGCGCTATCTCCTTAAGTGACTATGTTGCGCTATCTCCTTAAGCGACTATGTTGCGCTATCTCCTTAAGTGACTATGTTGCGCTATCTCCTTAAGTGACTATGTTGCGCTATCTCCTTAAGTGACTATGTTGCGCTATCTCCTTAAGTGACTATGTTGCGCTATCTCCTTAAGCGACTATGTTGCGCCATCTCCTTAAGCGACTATGTTGCGCTATCTCCTTAAGCGACTATGTTGCGCTATCTCCTTAAGCGACTATGTTGCGCTATCTCCTTAAGCGACTATGTTGCGCTATCTCCTTAAGCGACTATGTTGCGCTATCTCCTTAAGCGACTATGTTGCGCTATCTCCTTAAGGACTATGTTGCGCTATCCTTAAGCGACTATGTTGCGCTATCTCCTTAAGTGACTATGTTGCGCTATCTCCTTAAGCGACTATGTTGCGCTATCTCCTTAAGGACTATGTTGCGCTATCTCCTTAAGCGACTATGTTGCGCTATCTCCTTAAGCGACTATGTTGCGCTATCTCCTTAAGCGACTATGTTGCGCTATCTCCTTAAGCGACTATGTTGCGCTATCTCCTTAAGCGACTATGTTGCGCTATCTCCTTAAGCGACTATGTTGCGCTATCTCCTTAAGCGACTATGTTGCGCTATCTCCTTAAGCGACTATGTTGCGCTATCTCCTTAAGCGACTATGTTGCGCTATCTCCTTAAGGACTATGTTGCGCGACTATGTTGCGCTATCTCCTTAGAATGTTGCGCGACTATGTTGCGCTATCTCCTTAAGCGACTATGTTGCGCTATCTGCGCTATCTCCTTAAGCGACTATGTTGCGCTATCTCCTTAGACTATGTTGCGCTATCTCCGACTATGTTGCGCTATCTCCTTAAGCGACTATGTTGCGCTATCTCCTTAAGCGACTATGTTGCGCTATCTCCTTAAGCGACTATGTTGCGCTATCTCCTTAAGCGACTATGTTGCGCTATCTCCTTAAGCGACTATGTTGCGCTATCTCCTTAAGCGACTATGTTGCGCTATCTCCTTAGCGACTATGTTGCGCTATCTCCTTAAGCGACTATGTTGCGCTATCTCCTTAAGCGACTATGTTGCGCTATCTCCTTAAGCGACTATGTTGCGCTATCTCCTTAAGTGACTATGTTGCGCTATCTCCTTAAGCGACTATGTTGCGCCATCTGACCTTAAGCGACTATGTTGCGCTATCTCCTTAAGCGACTATGTTGCGCTATCTCCTTAAGCGACTATGTTGCGCTATCTCCTTAAGCGACTATGTTGCGCTATCTCCTTAAGCGACTATGTTGCGCTATCTCCTTAAGCGACTATGTTGCGCTATCTCCTAGGACTATGTTGCGCTACTTAAGCGACTATGTTGCGCAGCGCTATGTTGCGCTATCTCCTTAAGCGACTAAGCGACTATGTTGCGCTATCTCCTTAAGCGACTATGTTGCGCTATCTCCTTAAGCGACTATGTTGCGCTATCTCCTTAAGCGACTATGTTGCGCTATCTCCTTAAGCGACTATGTTGCGCTATCTCCTTAGCGACTATGTTGCGCTATCTCCTTAAGCGACTATGTTGCGCTATCTCCTTAAGCGACTATGTTGCGCTATCTCCTTAAGCGACTATGTTGCGCTATCTCCTTAAGCGACTATGTTGCGCTATCTCCTTAAGCGACTATGTTGCGCTATCTCCTTAAGCGACTATGTTGCGCTATCTCCTTAAGCGACTATGTTGCGCTATCTCCTTAAAGCGACTATGTTGCGCTATCTCCTTAAGCGACTATGTTGCGCTATCTCCTTAAGCGACTATGTTGCGCTATCTCCTTAAGCGACTATGTTGCGCTATCTCCTTAAGCGACTATGTTGCGCTATCTCCTTAAGCGACTATGTTGCGCTATCTCCTTAAGCGACTATGTTGCGCTATCTCCTTAAGCGACTATGTTGCGCTATCTCCTTAAAGCGACTATGTTGCGCTATCTCCTTAAAGGGAGAACCTAGGTGGTAATGAGTTAAGATAAATTTGCGTGCAAGGCAGAGACACCCAACTGAAAAGCGTGTTAGACAGCAACTTACTACCAAGCACCGATACCTCACACCCAACTCAGCGTGTGCTGAACTATCTCTGAGTAATGTGAGACTATATCTGATTTATCACTTGGCTATGCTAGACTAAATTTATTCATCTCTCAGCACTTTTAAAAAAATATTAAAAAAAATTATGATTTTTTTTCTTAGGGTGAAGGACTTTATAATACCTTGGCATTTGGTACTGCTAGTTATGTTCTTGCAGTATCCTATTTGTACTTTAGATGTAAGAGACTGATCAACGAGGAATCCCGAGCCCTCGTAGGTATGTCCATAGCCAAGAACAAACATTCTATTTTCAGAGATTTTTTGGAACTTAGGATCTGCAGAGATTAATTTTCAGATTCTTAAGGATTTTTTAGTGCGGTGTACAAGATTTTTGGGAGTGATACTACCTACACCCCTTGCTGTCACACTAATATATACAACCTACTGAAGAATTAAAATGGTTCTCTGAATCTTAAGGCTGGATTTCCACTTGGTGAAAAATGTCGCACAAAGCGACATTTTCTTTTGTCTCGTAAGCTCTCAAGTGGAACTAATCAGCTAAGACAAAAGCAAAATGTTGCTTCACTCGAACAGTATCGCCTAGTGGAAAACAGCCTTTAAAGAGGATGTAGTAATTAGTAAAATTGCAAAGTCTCATTTCAAAATTTGTTGATGAAAAGGTGATATTTTATGTGTGAAAAGAAGAATAATTTCAAATGAAGTCGAATTACTGCTGTAGAGAAAAGTTTTCTGACTGCCCCAACCAGGGATCAAACCCAAGGTCTCTGGTTTCACATACCAGTGCTCTACCACTGAGCTATTGGGACTCCTGGCTGAGGCAGTCAGAAATATCCATATATATCGCACACATTACCGTGGCTCATCGGGGGATATCTAATCCACCTGAACGAAGAGTTAGGTATCTTTCTCCAGGACGAAGTCGGCTTGACCCTGGAAGCCAATATAAGTTATTAAATATTCAGTTGTCCTTCAGCAGTGTGAATACGAGAAGAAGAAGAATTTCAAATGAAGTCGAATCACTGCTGTAGAGTGTGTGCTGTTTATGTGTGAAGTTTGTATTTGGGAGTGCCACCATTAAAAAGAATGAGTTGAGGAAACTCATGACATCGTATACTCATTAACAACAATGACCCTTTTATTGACAACAACAATGATTTTTTATTGAGTCTATGACATCATAAGTTCTCCTCAACTCATTCTCAAACACACCAATTTAATGGAGGTGCTTCAAAATATGAACTTTGCATGTAAAATACAACTTTGTTTTGGAGAATTTCAAAATAAAACTTTGCACAATTACCAAATACCACAATTATATTATATCTTTAATATTATGCAGCAACATTACCATCAATATTTTCATAAATAAGTTTGTCTCATTTGAAAGAACTCGTCAAATGGTATAAGAAGACCTTTTACAATTTTTCCGTATTTGTTTTTGTTTTGGAAATATTTCGACCAAAGACAGCGTGCTGTCCACCATCTTGTTGTAATATTGGGTCTAATTAACTAGGAAATTGGTGACATCACAACCAGGGTAAACCTGATGAAACTACTCCGTGGGTGACCAGATTTCCACAGAAGGCTTTTTAAGTGTTGTGGGTCAATTTAAAATGGAAATAGTGCAACAAAAAATCGAGTTTCTAGCTCATAATGTCATAAGGTTGGCAAGATAAAAATTTCACTAATTTACCCTGGTTATGTCGTCACATGCATTAAATTTTGCATGTCGAAAATAATTCCAAGATGGTGGACAACATGCTGTCTTTAGTCAAAATATTTCCAAAACCAAAATAGATAATTATGGAAAAATTGTAAAAGGTCTTCTTTTACCATTTGACGAGTTCTTTCTAATGAGACAAACTTGTTTTTTATTGCCAATGTTCTTTAAACTGGAGCTTGTAAAATTTTGGAAAACTGTGGTGAAGTCTTAGAGTAAACCATGTATAAGTTTAATATCATAATTTCTCTTTCTTCTCAGGAATGACCATCTTGCATATTGCTGTGTCTTCGTTGATTTTCTTCTCAGCATTGCTGGCATTATTTGGCAAGGATTGGACACATATCAGGTATTTGGGGGCATTCAAGATTTAATATTTAATGTTTTTGTAATATTAAATTTATTTTATATTTTACGTTCAGGGAAGCTCTGCCATTTTGTCTTCTGCTAATTGATATAAAGAAAGTGAATGTGATTGAGAAATTAGTGCTGTCAGCATCATCTTTGGTATGCTAAAATCATCTGTTTAACATCATAAAGTTTAATTATCATCATCATCACCATCATTATTAATCATCATTGATCAGTGATCATTTGCTATCATCATCACTGGTCATCATCATTGATCATCATTATCACTGATCATCATTATCACTGATCATCATTATCACTGATCATCATCACTGATCATCATTATCACTGATTATTATCTTCACTGATCATCATCATCACTGATTATTATCTTCACTGATCATCATTATCACTGATCATCATCATCACTGATTATTATCTTCACTGATCATCATCATCACTGATTATTATCTTCACTGATCATCATTATCACTGATTATTATCTTCACTGATCATCATCATCACTGATTATTATCTTCACTGATCATCATCATCACTGATCATTATCATCACTGATCATCATCATCACTGATCATCATTGTCATTGATCATCATCATTATCACTGAGCAATCATCATCATTGATCATCATCACTGATCATCATCATCATTATCACTGAGCATTGTCATTGATCATCATCACTGATCATCATTGCCACTGATCATCATCCTTACTAGTCATCATTATCACTGATCATCATCATCATTGATCATCATCATTATCACTGATCATCATTATTGATTATCATCATCACTTGTTATCATCACTGATTATCAATTATCACTGATCATCATCATTATTGACCATCATCATCCTTATTGATCATCATCATCATCATCATCACTAATCATCATCATCACTGATCATCATCATTGATCATCATCATTATCACTGATCATCATTGATTATCATCATCACTTGTTATCATCATCACTGATTATCAATTATCACTGGTCATCATCATTATTAATCATCATCATCATCATCATCATCACTGATCATCATCTTCATCACTGGTCATCATCATCATCATCATCATTGATCATCATCACTGATCATCATCTTCATCAATGGTCATCATCATCATCATCATCATTGATCATCATCATTGATCATCATCATTGATCATCATCATCATCACTGATCATCATCATCATCATCATCACTGATCATCATCACTGATCATCATCATCATCACTGATCATCATCATCATCATCACTGATCATCATCACTGATCATCATCACTGATCATCATCACTGATCATCATCACTGATCATCATCACTGGTCATCATCATCATCATCACTGATCATCATCACTGATCATCATCACTGGTCATCATCATCATCATCACTGATCATCATCACTGATCATCATCATCATCACTGATCATCATCACTGATCATCATCACTGATCATCATCATCACTGATCATCATCACTGGTCATCATCATTGATCATCATCATTGATCATCATCATTGATCATCATCATCGTCATTGATCATCATCATCATCACTGATCATAATCATTGATCATCACTATCACTAGTCATCATCACTGATCATCACCATTCTCATAATGATTATCACCATTATCACCATCATCATAATTGCCATAATGATTAACATCTTGATTTAGTTCATTATCATTTCCATTACTCCAGGAAGAGGTCCGTGACAAGATTGCAGAAGGAACTGCCAGAATTGGACCTACACTAACCCTCAACACTCTCGTTGAGGCACTAGTCATTCAGATAGGCGCTTATTCAGGTACTTCTTGTTTGCTAAAAGCCATTTATTTTATAAAAATACAAGATAATTCTAAACTGTCTAGTATATTTCATGACAATTATTGGTCTTTAAATAGCAAAATGCAAATAAAGTTAACAGGGTTTATTTCTATTTTAGGTGTCAAATCAATTGAAGTTTTGTGCATATTTGGAGTAGTTGCTGTTGTTGTGAATTATCTCGTTTCAATAAGTTTTGTCCCAGCGGCACTTTCACTCTTTCTTGAGGTAAGCTGCATGTTTTTTTTTCTATCTTACAGTGCTTATAAGCCCAAATATGACATTACTGAATATGGATTCTATTTAACTCTTTCTTGTCCGAATTGGTCTTTAGTATTTTATTCTGGCTAACGCCAGACGATTTTATTCACGTCTGGAGAAGCCCCCGGACAGGAATGAGTTAATGTGTATACAGTAGTTGAATGCCAAAATATTATTTCATTTGAACTTTTATTTGTTGTTATATTGAGGTTTGTATTTTAGAGGTGAGCCGATCATCGGCAAAACATCGGCAGAGCCGATTAACGGCTAGTTTTTCTCACAATCGGCCATCGGCCGATTGTCTCTCACCATCGGATCGGCTGTCTTGTGACTCTCGTCCTCGTATTTCTGCTCTCTCGTCCTCGTTTATCATTGTTTGGCATTTTTGCACTTGTTGAGTTCTTGGTACAAAAATATTTTAAATAAAGGAAACACTGCTGACTACTTGACTGTTTTCTGTTTGTTTTGTTGCGCTCAAAATACGAGAATGGGCTTGATGACTTCCTCTCATTGCAAAACTTGAGGTGAATAAAACGACAAAACGAGAGCACTGAGCATCAGGTTAGCAAACATCGGTTTCGCCGATTAATCGGCCGATGGTGGGGAAATATCGGCTCTTAACAATCGGTATCAGCGATCGGCTTTTTTTTAGCATCGGCTCACCTCTATTGTATTTCCAAAATGGTAATGAGAATGACGTCTATGTAGGCATAATTTGCAAACGCAGTGTTCCGTTACAGCAGAAATATTACCCAATTCACATGGTAATGGAATACTTGAAGAGTATATTCTGTATTTTATCTTTTTTTTTTATTAAAATCTTCAAGAAAATGAGAAAATCATAAGAAAAGAAAAAAAAAACACACAAATGCCTACATTGACGTCATCTCTTTGCCATTTTAGAAATACAATTCAAGTCAGAAAGTATTTTGGCATTCAACTATTCACGTTACATAGAATCCAGATCAATAATATCTTAGTTGAGTTTATATGTACAACTTTAAAAATTAAAATCAAATAAGAACATCAATGAAGCTTTGTTTTCTGTCACCTATTTTGAAACGTAGAATTCAGACTACTTTTTTCCATTCTTGTTTTTAGCTTCATCGTGCTGATGGAACTTGTAAACCAGATTACAAAACTGCTGCAGTAAACAAAGCTGCTGATGTTCCTAACCCTGTTGTGCAGCAAGTTAAAATGATTATGGTACGTTCATACATACACAAAAATCAGATCTTCTATCGTTGTTGCATTCCTCATTTCACATTTATCTTAACGTTCATACGCACCCAAGGGCCGCTGAGAGAATGTGTGTGTGTGGGGGGGGGGGGGGGGGGGAAGGATTCTTAGGCTACGGGGGAAAGTTGCCCTGGGCCCCCAACTTGAGAAGGGCCCCCTATAGTCAAACCGGATGTTCTCTTGTGTGCGACTTCGCAATATTGATACACAACATTGCAATTTTGATTGATGGATTCAATCAGCAACCTGCAAACGCTTTATCACGATTCCTTGATTGGGTTGCCCTAAAAATCGTTTTTAAATGCCAAACTTTGGATAATGCGAAATTCTACATAAATTTAGATCCATTACCTTCAAGAATAACATCACATTTATGTGTTCGATGTTTGAAACCAATATTTTAAAGTGCAAATGAAACGAAAATTAAGTCTTATTTGAAAGAACACTTAAAATGATAGAGTAACATCTTTTGCTATTTTTCCTTTCATTGCTTCATTCTAAAGATACTTCAGTTTGTTTGATATGCAAATTAAACATTTTGAAGCCATGACGTGCATAATGAGTTATCGAAAAAAGTTATATAGCTTTGCTATTATCAAACCAAATTAATTTAAAGCATGTAGATTTTCAGGTAATCATATTTGACAATATCAAAGATATATAACTTTTTTCGCTAACTCATTATGCACGTCATGACGTCAAAATGTTTAATTTGCATGTCAAACAAACTGAAATATCTCAAGAACGAAGCAAGGAAACGAAAAACTTCAAAAGATGTTACTCTATCATTTTAAGTGTTCTTTCAAATAAGACAAACTTAATTTTCGCTTCATTTGCACTTTAATAAGCAACCCGTCGAGGAATCGTGATAAAATATTTGCAAGTTGCTGATTGAATCCGTCAATCAAAATTGCAATGTTGCGTATCAATATTGCAACGTCGCACGCAAGAGAACATCCTGTTTGACTAAAATTTTTGAGATTTGAGGTTTAAGGAAACATGAGGTCCAGAAAGCGTTAAAATCAGTAACACTGTTAAACTTCATTTTTAGCCAACCCAGCGGACCAATAGACCTTTTCGATAATTACGTCACGCTGCATGAAAACGAGGCTCCCAGGCCAAAGTCTCACAATTTTGATTATCGTAGTAATCTGCCATATTTGTTTATGGAAGAAGATGGCTAATAACGTCCAAACTATATATGGTAGAAATACATCGTGTACGTATGTTGTTAGGCATTTCATAAGCTTTCATTTAATGTATATTTTGCGTTTCTATGTTGTGTGTAACTTTTTAAAATGTCCAAAATGTTCGCACCATTGCTCGTCAAGTAATAATAATGAAGTCCCACAACTGTTGTAGAATTTCGTATATTGTTTTTAAAATACATAACGCACAACTCTGAAACATATATCAAACAGAAGATACTGTAAAATGCTATTTGTGGTAGAACTTTCAAGTTTTTAGTTTAAGAGAAAGTATTTTAAAAGTGATGGGAAAACGTACTATTATTTTGGTCTGAGTTGTAAACAAAACAAACTTAACAATTCATCCATCAGACCAAGATAACATTAATTTTTCTCATTTTTAAAATACTTCCCCTTAAGCTAGAAACTTGAAAGTTCTACCACAAATAGCATTTTACAGTATCTTCTGTTTGATATATGTTTCAAAGTTGTATGTTAAATATTTTAAAAACGGTATTCGAAATTCTACAACAGTTGTGAGAAATCCAATCATATTTATTACTTGACGAGCAAATGGTGCGAACATTTTGGGAACATTTTAAAAAGTTACACACAACACAGAAACTTAAAATATACATCAAATGAAAGCTTATGAAATGCCTAACAACATACGTACACGATGTATTTCTACCATATATAGTTTGGACGTTACTAGCCATCTTCTTCCATAAACAGATATGACGGGATTACTATGATAATCAAAATTGTGAAACTTTGGCCTGGGAGCCTCGTTTTCATGAAGCGTGACGTAATTATCGAAAAGGTCTATTAGAGAACACGTAAACACGACCCTGTGACGTGTGACGTCATCAGGGCCCCCCAAATAGACTCATCTGACGTCATCAGAGCCCCCAAATTGATAATGGCCCCAGGACCCACAATTTCCCTCAGCCGATACATTAGCCTGTGAATACGGCCGCTTCACCTCGAAATGAAACATATTGAAGTAGTGTGGTAACCGGCTGTATTTGAAGGCATGTTCTAGGGATTTTTGGTGAAGGAAGATTCGAGTGTAGAATATATACATTTCAAGACCAAACCGGGACCAGTTGCGAAAAATGTAACTACACAGGCCTTCCAGCAGGAATTGAACCCACGGACCTTGCGATTCTAGTGCAATGCTCTGACCACTGAGCCACGGAGGCCGTTGCCGAGAGCTTGATCGCGAGTTCTCTGTATACATTAAGGTGGTAATGCCAGGATAGAATTGGGTTTATTAGAAGTAATATTGGGCATTTCACTCGATTACATAGCATGTTCCAGGGATTTTTGGTGAAGAAAAATTCGAGTGTAGAATATATACATTTTAAGACCAAACCGGGACCAGTTGCGAAAAATGCAACTACACAGGCCTTCCAGCAGGAATTGAGCCAACGACCTTGCGATTCTAGTGCAATGCTCTGACCACTGAGCCACGGAGGCCGTTGCCGAGAGCTTGATCGCGAGTTCTGTATACATTAAGGTGGTCAGAGCATTGCACTAGAATCGCAAGGTCGTGGGTTCAATTCCTGCCGGAAGGCCTGTGTAGTTACATTTTTCGCAACTGGTCCAGGTTTGGTCCTAAAATGTATATATTCTACACTCGAATTTTCCTTCCCAAGAAATCTCTAGAACATGCTATGTAATCGAGTGAAATGCCCAATATTACTTCTAATAAACCCAATTCTCTCCTGGCGTTACCACTGAGCCACGGAGGCCATTGCCGAGAGCTTGATCGCGAGTTCTGTATACATTAATGTGGTAATGCCAGGAGAGAATTGGGTTTATTAGAAGTAATATTGGGCATTTCACTCAATTACATAGCATTTGAAGGCTACTGGGACGTTGATTCGTGCTCGAATCAAAGCTTTTCTGTGTTTTTGCGTCATTTGAATGTTTATTTTTCTTGTGTGTCTGTCTAGTCGATGGGACTTGCTATGGTTCATGTCCATTTACATTTGTCTTCTATAAGACAACAAGCTAATGCATCGTTGGAAAACTTGACGACTGAAAACTCATTGGCCAGCTTGTTTGGGTGAGTAAGGCCTGTGCTTAACGTCGCACAATAGATGAATTCAATTGCTTGAATTTTATTTGACGAAAGTGCGACGTATACCGTAAATGTTCGATTTAGCGCCGCTCTCGATTAAGCGCCGCATCCAGAAGCAGGATAATTTAATAAGCGCCGCTCTCGATTAAGCGCCGCACCTTCGAAAAAGATGAATCAGCAATAAAACACAAACCGATACGTTAACATATCAACATATCTTTAATACATCACTGGAGTTTTTCGCCGGTCAAGGTCGCGAGGTACTTCGATCGCAGCTGTCCATCCTAAAAGAGCCGGACACAAATCCCTTTGAAGTCTCTGATTCAGATGTCGAAGATGCCTCTGATCCACATCTATGGATAGACGACGATGAAGAAGGCGATGACCAGGATGTTGACGTTCTTTTTTGAATGTATTGTGCTATTGGGAAAATTATTGGGTTAAATTTATTTGGTTTTTCTATGGATAATTAAAGTTGTGTTATGAACATTTTGTCAATTTTTTTTTAATAAGCGCCGCTCTCGATTAAGCGCCGCACCAAAAGACTGCAAATTTTAATGACGATAATGCGTGTTCGTTCGAGTTACACGACGAATAATTAAATGTTTGGTCTCTGCCTCGTACCCAGGCGTATTTTTTGGGGTCGCTCCTTGCGCGCTCCGGTTTTTAATCGCGCCTGGATACGAGGCAGTGTTTTTCTTCTGTTGGTGACAATTCGGCGCCGTGTTTTCAAGGATCGTTTACAACGCGTCCAAGTAAAAACAATTAATTCGACTGAAATTCGACGTTTAACTTACCAACGAAGTTAATTCGAATTAAATTCGTTTATTGTGCGACGATTAGCGTAGGTCGTAGGAATATCAAATTTTCTCAGTTCTTCCTGGACAAGATTTTTTTCTACTTCATTTTAATACATAGAGCTCAGTGAATAATATCATGTTTAGTAAGTAATCTTCTCTTCCTTCTCTTATAGATTGCTGCATATATCAACTGAACAGGTTTGTGCTCAAGCAACGAACTCACGAACATACTCCCTGTTCACGCACGCATGCACATTCACACCCGATGCTCACGCACGCATGTACACCGGCACGCACATTCACAATCAATGCTCACGCACGCATGTATTTGTTCGTTTGCTCACACACGTAGTCACTCACGCACGCACATTCATAATTAATGCTCACGCACGCATGTACTCGCTCGTTTGCTCACACACGTCGTCGTTCACGCACGCATATTCACAATCAATGCTCACGCACGCATGTACTCACTCGTTTGCTCACACACGTCGTCGCTCACGCACGCATATTCACAATCAATGCTCACGCACGCATGTACTCACTCGTTTGCTCACGCATGTCGTCGTTCACGCACGCACATTCACACTCAATGCTCACGCACGCATACATACTCGCTCGTGTGCTCACGCACGTCGTCGCTCACGCACGCACATTCACACTCAATGCACACGCACGCATGTACTCGCTCGTTTGCTCACACACGTCGTCGCTCACGCACGCATATTCACTCAATCAATGCTCACACACGCATGTACTCGCTCGTTTTCTCACGTCGTCGCTCACGCACGCACATTCACAATCATTGCTTACACACGCATGTACTCACTCGATTGCTCACACACGTAGTCACTCACGCACGCACATTCACAATCAATACTCTCGCACGCATACATACTCACTCGTTTCCTCACATACGTAATCACTCACGCACGTTTTGTAATGTTTGGCGCACTTTCTAGGTCATTACTGTTACCTTAGCGCTTATTCTTGCCGGAAAATACATCACCGAAAATGACCATCGGACGACACGGAGGAGAAAGTCGATGAACGATGATGGTGTGGTGCAAAATGGTCACCTGAAGAATGGTGCATTAAATGGTACCATTGCGAATGGTACACTTGGTGAAACCAAAGTGGATGGTGTTATCAGCGCAGGAAGTAAAGCGTTGTTTCATATTGGAGAAGAAATCCAAGAAAAGGTTGTTGCTCTTGTCAGCTCTGCAACTTCTGCCAGCAAAAGGACTTCAGGCGATATTGTATGTTAACTGCTTATAAAACTGTCTTTTCACTATTTAAAAATATGGCACTGTGATACTTAAATATAATAATAGCGATACCGATGGTAGTTGGTGGTGATGGTGGTAACAATAATGGGGGTGGTGATGGTGGTGGTGATGATGGTGGTGGTGGTGGTGGTGATGATAATGATGATAGTGATGATGATGGTGGTGGTGATGATGATGGTGATGATGATGATGGTGGTGGTGTTGATGGTGATGATGATGGTGGTGATGGTGATGGTGGTGATGATGGTGGTGGTGATGGTGGTGATGATGGTGATGGTGGTGGTGATGGTGGTGGTGATGATGGTGATGGTGGTGGTGATGATGGTGATGATGATGGTGATGATGATGATGGTGATGATGATGATGGTGATGATGATGGTAGTGGTGATGATGGTGGTGGTGATGTTGATGGTGGTGATGATGATGGTGGTGGTGGTGTTGATGGTGGTGTTGATGGTGGTGGTGGTGGTGATGATGGTGGTGGTGATGGTGGTGATGATGATGGTGGTGATGGTGGTGATGATGGTGGTGATGATGATGGTGGTGGTGGTGATGATGATGATGATGATGGTGATGGTGATGGTGATGATGATGATGATGGTGATGATGATGGTAGTGGTGATGATGGTGGTGGTGATGTTGATGGTGGTGATGATGATGGTGGTGGTGGTGTTGATGGTGGTGTTGATGGTGGTGGTGGTGGTGATGATGGTGGTGATGGTGGTGATGATGATGGTGGTGATGGTGGTGATGATGGTGGTGATGATGATGGTGGTGGTGATGATGATGATGATGGTGATGGTGATGGTGATGGTGATGATGATGATGATGGTGATGATGGTGATGATGATGATGGTGGTGGTGATGGTGATGATGATGATGATGATGATGGTGATGATGATGATGATGATGGTGATGGTGATGATGGTAGTGATAATGGTGATGGTGATGATGATTGTGATGATGATGATGGTGACGATGATTCATTATAGTGGTAGTGATGGTACTGTAATGGTGATTGATTATAATGATGGTGATGGTGGTGATTGTGATCGATATATCGCATCACAGGTACAAAATGTGCCTTCCATGTTCACACTAAAGCTAATACTTTTTACAGACTAATCTTGACGATGAAAGTGACGAAGATATTCTAAATATGATTGAAACTAAACAAGTTGCGGTTCATCAATTGGAGACCAAATTAACTGACTTAACTCGAGCTGTGAAACTCAGGTACTACGCGCGAGTATATCCCTTCACAATCTTTATAAAGTCAATCAGTTACACACAGTTGGTTTATATATACTATAGTTAACGACAGGCTCAGAAACATTGCTTGATGAACGTCCACTAAACGTCTGTTACATTACACCAAGCTCGCAAACGTACCACATGCACTACATGTATACGTACAACTCATCATACTAAAGCAATTAGACAACTCGTTGTCGTTGTCTGTAAACGACACAGGGAGCCCATCTTGGCAGAGCGTGGGCACCCCTGTGGCACACTCGGTCGTGGTGTGTTTAGGAAAATAAGAAAGGGATGAAACACGAATTCTTCCTTGTTTTGAACATCGTTTTAAGCGCCTATAGGTATTAAAATTGTAAGATAATTGAGCGAAGTAGTTGCCATAATGATTCATTTATCAAAATATAAATCAAAATGATGCAAAATCTCAACATTTTGCAGCTAAATTACATATCGTATTTTCGAGAGATGTGTTCCGCAAGTAGCTAGGACACTACATCATCGTTGACACTTCGGATAGCTACGAAATCCTACGATAAGCTTTTCGGGTAAAGTGGGAAGTCTCAGGATTATTGATTTATTGCACATTCATCTGACTGAGTTTCAGTAGGTTTCAGTATTCCAACGGTGGCTCCCGACGATACGAGATGTCCTGGCTACTTGCGGAACACATTCCACGTTGAACGTTTGGTGTTTCATCCCTTATATTTTTTCCTCCCCCTCCCCCCTTTCCCCCCGTTTTTTCCTCGCTTCCGGTAACCGTTTTCCGTTTTTTTTAAATCCCCTGCCACAGTCCCCCGCGCGTCTTTCGAGTCCGCCACAGGTGCCCACGTGCTGCCAAGATGGGCTCCCTGTGTAAGCGATAGTCAATTCTGCTTTTATATTTCTGATATTAACCCCTTGACTCCTGAACACGCATGTAGACGCACCTTTCGTATTTTATTGACGAGTAATCGTTTGGCGTCAGCCAGAGTGGAAGACCCCTAGTAGTCGAGGGATTAATGGAGCTGGGATTGTGGCGACACGCCCACGTAAGCGTTGCGTACCTATTTTTTTGTATTTGTCTGATTATTATTATATATTATTTATCTTTCTTACAGGAGAGAAGTCGTAGCAAAGAAAATTAAAAATGACGTCAATCTGTCGGACCTTCCTTATCAACACTACGATTACTCCATGGTAGGAGAATAAACCACAATGTGTTCGTTAAAGGGATTTTTGGTGAAGGAAAATTCGAGTGTAGAATATATACATTTTAAGACCAAACCGGGACCAGTTGCGAAAAATGCAACTACACAGGCCTTCCGGCAGGAATTGAACCCACGATCTTGCGATTCTAGTGCAATGCTCTGACCACTGAGCCACGGAGGCCGTTGCCGAGAGCTTGATCGTGAGTTCTGTATACATTAAGGTGGTAATGCGAGGAGAGAATTGGGTTTATTAGAACTAATATTGGGCATTTCACTCGATTACATAGTATGTTTTAGGGATTTTTGGACCAAACCGGGACCAGTTGCGAAAAATGCAACTACACAGTGTTCGTTAAGCTTGGTTTCCATATTTTCGCTACGATCGCTCAAAAATGATTACAATCTCAGACCCCGTTTACACGATGTCGGTACAATTTGAAAACGGAACAAAATCATGCCGTTTAGGCCTTGTGTTTACATTATACCCGCACAAAAATGACATGAAAACGGCACAAAATGAAGACGTGTTCCTTGACGGCATGAAATGAAATGAAAACGGAACACTAACCGGTATCGTGTAAACGCCCGTGCCGTAACAGTTTGGTGACGGGGTAATCACGATATATACGACCACAGTATTCGGGTCAGCGGTATTCACAAAGTCTTCTCAATTCTCATTGGAAGAGAATAGTCACATGCTAATCCGTCATTAAATTATACTGGTACCGTGTAAACGCAAGACTTTTTGGCCTGTATTTACACACCAGCATGATTTTGTACCGGCGTCGTGTAAACGGGGTCTCGGTGATCTTGGCGATCAGTATGCATCCCAGTGGACCATTAAAACAATGGCCACGGTCAACCATGGCCGCCTTAGGCGATCATATGGAAGCAGCGACATGATTGTTGATCGCTGCGATCGCCGAGTTAAGTTTTGAGCGAATGCGGCGATTATATGGAAACCAGGTTTTAACGAGAGTGGTCCCAAAGAGAGCTTCAACTGTAGCCTTCTTCCTCACTCACGCTACCCCCTGTTCTTGTTTTTCTCCTGCAGGTGATTGGATCGTGTTGTGAAAACGTTGTTGGATACATGCCAATTCCAGTTGGCGTCGCTGGACCGCTTTTACTCGATGGTCGCGTCTTTCACGTTCCCATGGCGACTGTTGAAGGGTGCCTGGTCGCAAGTACTAACAGAGGCTGTAGAGCTTTAGCGGTGCGTGATTTTCGTTCTATAAATTCTTGAGCCTCGTGTGATCTAGTGGTGACGTCATGGTTGCCATGTCGACAGTTATGACGTCACGAGGTTTTATTATTTTTGTTGTTGTATATTGCATTACAAGTTTCAGGATGTTAATGTGATAAATAGGCTTCATTGTACGTTGCCGTAAATATAACTTTGGCTTTTTGTCCCTCGTAGGCCAGCGACGGCGTACGGAGCCGAGTGCTTGCCGATGGAATGACTCGTGGTCCCGCCGTACGATTCCCGTCAGCGTTACAAGCGAGGTACAACTATATAATAGTGTTACTGGATGACCAAGAATAGATTCATTCTAACCAGACCACGCCACACCGACCAGCGAATATCTTTCACTTCTGAGATCCCACCACTGTAGGGCCGTTGCTTTTCTTAAGGGTGACATGACACGAAAATTATTGCTTGATTTGATGAAAGTACTATTAAAATAATGGGGAATATCAATTTACAGCTTTCCCATATTTCACCTGGTTCTTGAGATATTTAGACTTATGTGATATTCAAATGAGATAACTTTGGCTCGTTTTTATCTAATTAACATATTCGAAAAGCATCTATATCTTTAAAATTATTGAACAAAATCACTTGTAATTTGTCTTTGATGTTCAGTTTCATGAACGGTAACAATATCCAAAGTTTCAGATGATTTCGTTCAATAATTTCAAAAATAGACAAGAATTTCGAATATGTTGATTAGAAAAAAACGAGCCATAAATTATCTCATTTGAATATCACATAAGTCTAAATATCTCAAGAACTAGGTGAAATATGGAAAAGCTGTAAATTGATATTCCACATTATTTTAAGAGCACTTTCAAATCAAGGAAAGATAACTTTCGTGTCATGTCACCTTTTAAGTGCTACTACGATCAAAATTTCGGATTCGATGTTTTCACATTTTCGAAACGTTTATGTGGTTTCGGAAGACGTTTTATTTTTGCTTTATATTTCGAGATTTTGGAGCCGCCATAATTTTACCATGTTCCTGAGTCCCATTGTCATAGCCAGAGCAAATGACGTCAAATATATTCTCAGTACTAAAGTTTGCATGCCTAATTTTCAGGTACGTATCTCAATTTAGAGGTCGCATTTATCGAAACATCTTCCATTATGACTATAAGAATCAGAAGGCCACACTAATGTTCAAAGTACTAAATAAGGAAGGGTCGAAAAATTTAATAGACCTTTTCGAAAATTCTGACACAACCAATCCATACAATATTAGGGGTTTGAACTCTAAGTTGCATATTCCCAAACCCAGAACTAATTTCTTGAAAAAAAGTTTTAGCTATTCCGGTGCTTTCCTATGGAACAGTTTGCCACAAGATATTAGGGAATGTGAACCACTGGCTACTTTCCAGACTAAAATTCGTTCCACCAGCATAGCAGTATAGTATGTAAATTATAGCCATTTGTATATATTGTTATTTATATTTAATATGTAATTTTTTATTTATAATATATTTAATTATAATACACGCCCCTCATGGAAATCGGCATTAAGGTGTTGGGGCTAGCGTGGATAAATAAAGTTTTATCTTATCTATCTTATCTTAATCCAAGAATATACGAGTAAACGTCATTTAAGCTGGATTTACGCGTTTAGATTAGGAAGTACTGCTGGGAGATCGCGGACTCCCCTGGAACATGTTTGAGTAATGGCGGCCGACGTTTCAGGATTTTCGGAGCTTAAGGTGGCTCCATACAGTTTCTTGAAAAATGGAAAATATAAGTTTGAGAGTCCAAAACACGTACATAAACAATTCGAAAAAAGAATAGAACTAAATGTTATGCATAGTTAAACAGTCTGACAATCAAAAACTGCCACCAAATAAACAGCAACAGTTGTTGATATGGCAACAATGACGTTTCAAAATGGCTGCCAATTACCCTTAAAACTAATTTAATTCGAAAAAAACTTTGGTGACCCCCAATTTTTTTTTTCATTAAAGCTTTCCTTGAAGTATGAGTAATCAATAGGCCGATTTTAAAAAAATTCTGTAGAACGAAATTTTTAAAAAATTAACAAACATGATTTTCCCGGAAAAAAAATTATTCGTTCTACAGAATTTTTTTAAAATTGTCCTATTGATGACTCATACTTCAAGAAAAGCTTTAATGAAAAAAAAATTGGGGGTCAAAGTTTTTTTCGAATTAAAGTAGTTTGAAGGGTAATTGGCAGCCATTTTGAAACGTCATTGTTGCCAACCGTTGGTATTTATTTGGTAACAGTTTTTGATTGTCAGACTGTTTAATTATGCATAACATTTAGTTTTATTCTTTTTTGGAATTTTTTATGCACGTGTTTTGGATTCTCAAACTTGTACTTTCCATTTTTCAAGAAACGGTGTGGAGCCACCTTAACAAAATATTTCTGGAGAGTTTAATTCGAGTATTTTTTACATCAATGCTTATTTTAGACCTCAACAAATCTATTCTGTGCAGAAAAGTCAGTATGAAATTTCGTCGTGGTAGCACTTTAAACATTTTTCGTTAAACATATTTATGCATAGTTTTGTGCCAACGGGACCAATGGGACACCCTACTCAGAATGATTTTGCCTACTAAACTAAATTGCTAATTTAATACACCCAGTATTTCTGGATGCTGTGACCAGCCGATGCCAGGACCTTTTCCCGCCCTCCTAATTTCGAAAAGGCCCTGGGAACGAGGCTGTGGACTACAGTCGGTGGCGGCGGAAGATTGGGGGGAGGAACACCGCTGCCAAACGTTTTGCGCATGTGCGACGTCCGAGCTCGGCCTCGGAAAAAGAGCGGGAAAACACTGAAATATTTGGACTGGTCCGAGAGCCCGACGCAAAAATTAAAATTATAAGCATACTACCAAAAAGATAAGGTAGATAATTTGTGCATGGCTTCCTTGTCAATATTGTAACATATTCTGAATTTACCCCTTCATATTTCTTTACCCTTTTTTTTAAAACACAAATGAATAGTCGAGCCTTACTTAGTCTTCACTGTCTGGTTGTTGTCGCCACGGCTAGTTCCCACTTCTCTTGCAGTCTTTACTCAGCGAATTCACGTATGCGCAAACGTTTGGCGGTAGTGTTGGGAAGGCAGTGAGGGGGAGGGGGATAATTCAACAAATATAATGACAGAGGGTGCATTTCTAGCATTTTAGGCAATTTTTAGCTATATCTTCAGAGATATTGTATCTTTCTTGTTCAAACCATGAATGATTTTGGAATATTTTTTTTGTTTTTTCTTAAGTGACATGAAAGAATGGCTTGCTGATCAAGTTAACTTTGATAGTGTTAAAAAAGAATTTGATTCTACCAGTCGGTTAGTGTCGAAGCTTTTTTAGTTTGTTTTACTTAAACTTGTTAAAATTAAATTGTTATATTGTTGATGATTTCGGTTTTTGATATTGTTTTGTCAGATTTGCAAGACTACAAAGAATACAGTGTGCAGTTGCAGGTCGCTTATTGTTTCTTCGTTTTAAAGCTACAACTGGAGATGCCATGGGAATGAACATGATATCAAAGGTGAGAGCTTTAAATTGCCTATATGAAATGAAAATCAAGTTTGTCTTGTTATATAACTAGAGTTTCACTGGATGCAACGATGACTGTCATTGGTTGGTTTGTGGTCACATGACCTTAGCTAAATTTCAATGTCTACCGAGCGGGCAGCAATGGAGAACTTATTGCCTGCTCGGTCAATACGTTTTCAACTGTTGCCCGCTAGAACTTTGAACTCTTAACTGCATCCTATAAACAAAAGCTTGTTTGATACGAAAAAAAGAATATTTATAGGTCTTCAAAGCATGTGTGAAGATTAACTAGAAAAATGTATTGCTGTTCTTTTGTTCTGAGACTCATATTTGTTTGGTTGAAGTGAAATTATGGAGCCAGGCGAAATGTTTTGGTAAGTCTTAGCGTTTGTCTTTTGTGTACTTTCCCTTGATAAACGTCGAAATTATTCAGCGAAACTCAAGCTATATAACAAAACACTTAATGTCTGATCCCTCGGGAAACAGTTAGTTTTGTTTTCCCTCCAGTCTCAATGTTTTCCTCGACTTCGTCTCCGGAAATATCAAGACTCTCGGGAAAACAAAACTGTTTCCCTCGGGAGCAAACATATTAAGTGTATATTATTTGAAAGAACACTTAAAATGATAGAGTAACATCTTTTAGCAGTTTTTCATTTCCTTGCTTCGTTCTTGAGATATTTCAGTTTGTTTGATATGCAAATTAAACATTTTGACGTCGTAGATGCATAATGAGCTATCGGAGAAGGTTAGATATCTTTTCTATTATCAAACCAAATTAATTTGAATGAAGCATTTGGATGTGTTTCGCCCACAACACTAAACATGTAGATCTTCAAGGGCTTATTATATTTGATAATAGCAAAGATATATAACTTTTTTCGATAACTCATTATGCATGTGTGACGTCAAAATGTTTAATATACATAACAAACAAACTAAAATATCTCAAGAACGAAGCAAGGAAACGAAAAACTTCAAAAGATGTTACCCATTTTTTTAAGTGTTCTTTTTTTTTAACTTAATTTTCTTTTCATAGGCACTTTAAAGTCTTAAAAATCGTAAACATATAGTTGTTCTCTTGTCGTTGGTTGAACTAATGTTTTCTTTTGTGTTTCAGGGAACAGAGCGTTCATTGGCTTACCTGCATGAACATTTTCCAGAAATGGAGATCATTAGTATCAGTGGCAATTATTGCACTGATAAGAAAGCTGCCGCTATCAACTGGATTGAAGGACGAGGAAAATCTGTTGTTTGTGAAGCAATTATACCAGCAAGTGTCGTCACGAAGGTAATCCATCAATCTGTCCCTCCATTCGTCCATCCGTTTGTTTGTTTGTTTGTTTGTTTGTTTGTTTGTTTGTTTGTTTGTTTGTTTGTTTGTTTGTTTGTTTGTTTGTTTGTTTGTTTGTTTGTTTGTTTGTTTGTTTGTTTGTTTGTTTGTTTGTTTGTTTGTGTGTGTGTGTGTGTGTTTGTTTGTTTGTTTGTTTGTTTGTTTGTTTGTTTGTTTGTTTGTTTGCTTGCTTGTTTGTTTTTGTCTGTCTGTCTGTCTGTCTGTCTGTCTGTCTGTCTGTCTGTCCGTCCGTCCGTCCGTCCGTCCGTCCGTCCGTCCGTCCGTCCGTCCGTCCGTCCGTCCGTCCGTCCGTCCGTCCGTCCGTCCGTCTGTCTGTCTGTCTGTCTGTCTGTCTGTCTGTCTGTCTGTCCGTCCGTGCATTCATCCATCCATTTATTGTTACACAAGTCAACCCACCAATTCATTTCTCCATCTTATTCAACGAACGAATGGACGGACAGACAGACACACAGACATTGATTTGATTCACTGATTGATTTGACAGACAGACAGACAGACAGACAGACAGACAGACAGACAGACAGACAGACAGACAGACAGACAGACAGACAGACAGACAGACAGACAGACAGACAGACAGACAGACAGACAGACAGAATCAACTTACCCAATCTGTTGTTCAATATTTTTAGGTGCTCAAGACAACGGTGTCTGCTCTTGTTGATGTGAACATAAATAAAAATTTAGTGGGTTCCGCGATTGCCGGAGCTTTGGGAGGATTTAACGCGCATGCTGCAAATATTGTGACCGCTGTTTTCTTGGCCACAGGTCAAGTAAGTAGGTTTTCTATCCTTATCTGACTTGATGTGTATAGCTCACGTGTGAGGCCGTTGTTAAGATTAGTTTATTCTGTTGCAGGATGCTGCTCAGAATGTTGGCAGTAGTCAGTGTATGACTTTAATGGAGAAATGTGGCCCTACCCAAGAAGACCTGTACATCAGGTATACGTGATGAACTCTCGTTTTCTGGAATGCCCAATAATTTATTTTATTATAAGGCGCGGATTGCTTCCGGTAAAATCACGCGCTGTGATTGGTTGCTGATGTGGCGAGATTTCTCCGTAATGCCCGCGGCCATTATGAAAATTGTTAATGCCCTGCGATTGGAAACAAACAAAAAATCCTAATAAGAAACTTTTATTGCCGAAAAACGACGAAAATAAATGAAATAAACGAAGGTGAACATTACAAAAGTAAATTCTAGTATCCAGACGAGAAAGAAACAGCAGAAAATAACGCTAGTTCGGTGTTTTGACGAAGGTAAAGGAAGCGAAGACCAAGAAATACAAGATTGATTTTGAAATAAAAAGTGCCATATAATAAACTACTTAATAACCTCGACCGTTTGGTCTTTACGGTAAAATATTAAACCTCGGTCTTGAACGTATTAACCTCGCTATCGCTCGGTCAATACAGCAAGACCTCGGTTTAATATTTTACCGTAAAGACCTCACTCTCGGCCGTTTCTGTAATAGAGTGATTCTTGGGTAAGAGCTTTATGAAGCAAGCTTGATTTCTTGTTTACCTATGGTGTACTATACACTTAATGTCTGCTCCCGAGGAAAACAGTTAGTTTTGTTTTCCCAAGAGTCTTGATATTTCCCGAGACGAAGTCGAGGGAAACATCGAGACTCGAGGGAAAACAAAACTAACTGTTTCCTGAGGGATCAGACATTAAGTGTTTTGTTATATAGCTTGAGTTTCGCTGAATAATTTCGACGTTTATCAAGGGAAAGTACATGTACACAAAAGACAAACTGAAAGACTTACCAAAACATTTCGCCTGGCTCTGTAATTCACATCCAACAAACAAATATGAGTCTCAGAACAAAAGAACAGCAACACATTTCTCCAGTTAATCTTCACACATGCTTTGAAGACTTATAATATTCTTTTTTTCTTACCAGACAAGCTTTTGTTTATAGGAAACCTTGAAGAGTTCAGAGTTCTAGCGGGCAACAATTGAAAATTTATTGACCGAGCAGGCAATAAGTTCTCAATTATTGCCCGCTCGGTAGACATTGAAATTTAGCTAAGGTCATGTGACCACAAACCAACCAATGACATTCAGTCATGGTTGTATCCAGCGAAACTCTAGCTATATAACAACTATCTATATCATAGTTTATATATTTGTTGATTATTTTGTTTAGTTGTACAATGCCATCAGTCGAAGTTGGTACAGTAGGCGGTGGGACCATACTTGCACCACAAGCTGCATGCCTCAAGGTACACAAAGCTTAAAAAACGATCTCATTCATCATATTCCTGCGTTATTCATTCAACTCCGTCTACTTTTTTCACTCTCCTTGCTCCCGTGTGAACATACCCTCCCGAATTTAGAATCTATAAACTCAATATAAGATTACTGATATGGATTCTATGTAACGTGAATAGTTGAATGCCAACGTATTTTCTGACTTGAACTTTTATTTGTTGTAATATCATGATCACCTCGGTTTTCATTGTTCTCAAAGGGAATGTAAATCCGGTATTTTCCTCATTACCCATGCATACGCCTTTGTCTTCTAAATTTCCCCGGGAAATTTAGTAGAAAACAAAAGATTTCTTTGTCTACTAATTTTCCCTCATCAAGCATGCAGGGGAAAATAAGTAGACAAAGAAATCCTTTGTCTTTTACTAAATTTCCCGCTTGCATATCTATTATGCAAACAGGCGGTCCTAGAACACTCACAACATTTTTATTAACAGACATCTATTCTACAAACACAAAGCATGTCCCAAAGGTATAATTACTTCAATCAATAGTAAAACTCGTAAACAACTTCACTGAACCATACAAAAACAAACGCCTAAACTTATCTCAGCATACTTCTCTGAGTTTTCCTCGGCGATCATAATATTACAAACTGATAACATGACTTGTCGGGAAATTAGCGATTAAATTGCCCTTCGCCTCGGGAAGATTTGTAAAAGTCTTTCACAAATCTTCCCTCGTCGGCGGGCAGTTTAATCGCTAATTTCCCTCAAGTCATGTTATTACTTATAATAATACCATGATCGCCTCGGATTCTTTTGTTCTCCGAGGGAATGTAAACTTCGTATTTCCCATCATGCAAGAGGGAAGTTTATCCTTTGTCTTCTAATTTTCCCGTGCATGTTGATGAGGGAAAATTAGAAGACAGAGAAATCTTTTGTCTTCTTCTAAATTTCCCGCTTGGATATATTTTCCCTCATCAACATACACGGGAAAATTAGATGTAACTTCCCTGATCAACCGTGTAAATGTCCTGTCGGTAAGATTCTCAAAGTTTTCCTCGGCGATCATAATATTACAAACTAATAACATGACTTTTCGGGAAATTAGCGATTAAATTTCCCCTTTGCCTCGGGAAGATCATAAATCTTCCTCGGGAAGATCATAAATCTTCCCTCGGCGGCGGGGAAATTTAATCGCTAATTTCCCTCAGTCATGTTATTACTTATAAATATATTGAAGTTTGTATTTCCAAAATGTTAATGAGGATGACGTCAATGTAGGCATTTGTGTGTGTTTTTTTCTTTTCTTATGATGAACCGCTTGAAAATTTTAATGAAAAAAAAAGAAGATAAAATACCGAATATACTATTCAAGTATCCCCATTAACATGGGTAATATTTCTGCTGTAACGGAACACTGTGTATGCAAATTATGCCTACATAGACGTCATCCTCATTACCATTTTGGAAATACAAACCTCAATATAACAACAAATAAAAGTTCAAATCGAAAAATATTTTGGCATTCAACTATACACATTAAATAGAATCCATATGCAGTAATATCATATTTGGGTTTGTAAGTACTTTTTTTAAAGTTTTTCTTCCTTGCAGATGTTAGGAATTGTCGGGCCACATGATACTAAACCTGGTGAAAATGCTGCTCAGCTGGCTAGAGTAATCGTGGGCACAGTTATGGCGGGTGAATTGTCCCTTCTAAGTGCGTTAGCTGCTGGCCACTTGGTGAAAAGTCACATGAAACACAACAGGTTGTCCTTTTTGTCCCTTATTCTCTTGTGAAATTAGTCCGTGATAGCCACCACTTAGAAGCACATATGCATAGGCGTAGAGTATGGGGGGGGGGGGGGGGAGCTGAGGGGCTTTAGCCCCCGGGGAAATCTCAATGGGGGGGGGGGGGTGGCTGAGCCCTCCCCCAGAAATTTTGCAGCAACTGTCTCCGGACTCATCAATCACCATTCACAAATTATAGGTTACTCGTTAGGCTAAAGTAACTGTTACAGCCTCATTCCTGTCAGCCAAAAACACCCATATACAGTGATAAGTCAACAGTAAACAGTAAACAGTAAACAGTAAACAGTAAACAGTAAACACAACATCGAAAAATTGTTGAAATGTGTTGTATTTTAACTAGTTTTTATGACATTTCATGACCTTCAATGTTCTTAAAAATCACCCCTCAGAATGCAGGAAATGGCATTTCCAAGGCTCTAAATTTCAAACGAAAACAAAACTCTACGCCTATGCACATATGACTAAGAATTTACAACCTTAGCTCTCCATCTGAGCCTCAGTGGCTCAATGGTTAGAGCGTCTAACCAGTCATGAGAAGGTTGCAGGTTTGAACCCTGTCTGGGGTCTCAGAAATCTTTTCTGAGTAATTGAGCTTGACGAACGTCCACCAAACGTCTGTTACATTACACCAAGCTCGCAAACGTACCACATGCACTACATGTATACGTAAAGAATAAAGGACTAATCATCCTTACTCGAAGCCAGCGGCTGAATTACGAAGGACGCAGATCATCGTGGCCGTGTCGAGGCATATCAAAGGCGCTCCTGGCATTCGCCATACGACATAAGTTCAGACCACGGATCACAGCTAAGCGGATTGAGTGTTCAAGTCAAATCTCGCATGTTGTTTCTCCTTGTTGTGTTTACATGAAGAAGATTGAAAGTTTTCGATCTGATCGGATGGCTGAAGTCAATCCACGCAGTGGTCGTGGAGTGGATTGACTTGAGATTCAACCCCAACCCCCCCCAACTTGAAGGTCTCCAGTCTGTTTCATGTAAACACGGTAGACTTGAAAATGACTTGATCCGCATGAGTGAAGTTGATGCATGTTGCAAACATGGCGGAAAAGCCCAGAAAATAGTGTTGAAAGACCGTTTACAAAAAGCAAAAAACAGATCAGTAACCGTGAGACATAAACGATTTCATCGGATTCTCCATGTAAACATTTCTTCCTCTTTTAAATAGATCAAACATTGACTTGGCAAAGATGGCCAAATGCTGTCCAATGCCGTAGCTAACCATCACAGGTCAACGCAAGGAACTTTATTTCCCGAAAACTGTCATGTCTTGCAGCCGTGGTTGACCACCAAATCTTTGGTGCTCATTTCCACCATGTCCCAGCCACGAATCAGATGGGCTCAACGACGAAAAACACGCGTTTTTACATTCAGAAAATTATTGAAATTTTGTATCTGGACCAGGGGGTGAAACACCAATGTCCATACATTATAAATGAAAGTGATATTGAAGGTGAAATTACGGGTTATATCAGAAAGACTTATTTGATTTGGGATTTACGATTGTAATTCTTGAACATCTTGGTGTTACCCAATCATCTTTTATGAAATAAATTATTGAAAAGAAATGAATCGTTCGCTTATGAAATAGAGGCGTGGCCATTGATCTCTAAACAACTAACAAATGCAAAAACTAAGCTTCTAGACGTTTTTCAGTGTTCTTTGTTTGATACCAATGGCAGAAATATTTTTAATCTGGCTTTTTTCGTTTCTTTTCGTGCTACGAAAACATACAATTTTCCGTGGTGGCCATCTTGGTACTCCAAATTCGTCAAATCCTGGACAAATGTTGTCAAAGAAAGTAAAAACAGGTACGCACTGCGGGGAGTAGCTAATGGTCGTGGGTCGTGGGTAAAAAGTCGTGGGTCGTGATTTTTCCCAAAAATTGTGAATAAATTATAGAAGTTGTATTATTGAAGTTGAATAAATTGAATAGCTAAAGCTATTCGGGGAAAGTGGATTTTGCACAAACTTGGCGAAGGTGATTGCATTGTCAAGAATAATCGAAAACATTAAATATTACAATCAGAAGTATTATCAACATCAACATCAATATTAAAAGGAATACGATTATACTAAATAATTTAAAGGTGAATCACAATCGCTACTGCATGCGCATTTACGGATATATCGACGGGTCACGGGTGAGTTAAATTTGAAACCCGCGTTTCCATGCCATTATAGAACCAACCGCCTGAGTGAGCTAAGTGACTCTGAAACTTGTTTAATCGAAAGCTGATATTTTGGAACGTTTCGCTTAGAACTTCACAAACTTTACGAAGAAAAGTATTCTGACTATGTTCTTAATTCTGCCCATGCAAACAAATGTGCGTGAAAATTATTGTAAAGCGTATGACTGCACGTCATGCAGAGCAATATATTGTAAACACACACGGCGTTTCCGACCATTCTCGGTAAATTTTGTGTTGTTTTAAGCTATAGTTTTCGAAATATTAGTAATTGCATTTAAATAAGTCCGCGGAAACGCCGTGTGCGTTTGGAAAAAATCAAGACCCACGACTTTTTACCCTCGACCCACGACATTTTACCCACGACATTTTACCCACGACCATTAGCTACTCCCGCACTGCGTACATAGATTTAAGGGTGTTGCAGTGTGACACGATGCATTTTTTTTCTTTAAATTGCAATGATTTGTGAACCAAAGAAAGCGAGAAGTTTCACGAGGAGTGTTAGACGGTGCATATGTATGCTTCGTGAAATTTGTCACATAACGGCGTTGGCCGTCATGCAAAATCAACGAGGCCCTATCACGCGTCTGGGCGACTGTGGCTTGACGAAACTTGCTGACTCAGGCCATTTCAAACGACAACGGAGACTTTTTGATACAGTTAGGCCTTTCTCCCACACTAATCCGGCGTCTTCGGTGACCGAAAACGGAGCGTTTCGAAAACGCTCTCCAGAGTGGAGACATTCGAAGACGCCGTTTTTCTGCACCAGTGTGGACGGCAAAAAACGAAGCTTTTGGAAAACGTCAAAACGATGATGTCACGATTATGTTATCTTGGTTTCAGTCACATAGAACTATTCATTCATACCCCTGTAGATGTTTTTAGCGTTTTGCTTAACGGCGAAAACGATAGTATGGACGGAAAACTTTTGATAGTAATTTTGGAACATAAACTTTTATAAAATAAAGTGTCCTCTACGCACGCTCTGATTGGCTGGACTCCGTGCATTTATAAGAGAACATAGATCATGAATGACGTAAAATGGCGTAGAATGGCGTCAGCTGGCCAGAAAAGCCCGCCAAATTCCTAAACTACCTCACTTTTAACTTGGTTTTGCTTCTTCTTATTTTATAAAACAAATAAAACATACCGCTCCCTGTGCATATGTACACTTATCAAGGTACGTTTGACGTCATTTGAACACGAAAGAAGTGTAAAGGCACTCGGCTATCGCCTCGTGCCTCTACTCAACTTCTTTCGTGTTCAAATAACGTCAAACGTGCCTTTATAAGAGTACATACGCACGGAGCTTTATGTTTTATTTGTTAAACAAGACGCCTGGTCAGGCGTTCACTCGGGCTACTGCAAAATCACAGTGCTATGCAGTGCTAAGGTCTAAAGTCTATTAAACACATTGGTCACAGACAAAAGTCAAAACGCAATCCAATTATCCGATAGAAAACACAATTTGCAATAACAAAACACGATGGCTGTATTTATTAACATACAGTACTTCCACACATGTACACAGCGCTCATATGTCGAGTCTCTTCAGCCTTCAGGTATTAAATATCAACACAACTATCAACGGCGTGGGCGATTGTAAGTGTATATAATAATATCAAGATACTTGCCAGCGACATTACTGCCCAATAACTATGTCTGTGAACAAACAAAACACATCCGAGACGAGAAAGCTCACTCACTCACTCAGTCGAAAAGGAAGAAGTGAAAATAGTGTACCAATGGAAATAACGAGACAGCTTACCTTTACTTCAACAGATCCTGGCGAGTTTTGATAAAACGGCCATACAATGTATAGTATCGCCGAGAGATAGAGATTGATTCCTCGTTGCTCGAACACGTCCTGATTGCTCAGACAAAGGCCATAGCACAGATCAGTGTCCAAGGTCCGCCACTCCGCCATCGCATTTCGGCCTTATTTTTGATCGACAGCCAGTCGATAGCCAACACGTAAACAACTGAGAAACGGTGAAATGTCTTGCTAATACTCAAAAGCATCGATAAAATGGCAATGAAAGCTTGGTTCAAAAGAAACAACTCGCCAAACCTCGATTTCGCAAAGCGGCGGCCATTACGGCAATTTCGCGCGGCCGGGAGACTAAGACTAAAACGCAAAAAATAACAAAGCCGAAACCTAGACTCGTCTACCTGCGGTAGCCCGAGTAATAAAACATATCCCCATTCCCACATGATGTATGCCTTGTATGGTATATTCATATATTTGGGTGTTTTGTTTGGTAATTTATATCTTTCAAAACTCTTTCAAACCACCCACCCCCCCCCCTCAAAATGCAGGAAATGCTATTTCAGACTCTAAAATTCAAAATTTTCCCGGGGGGCCATGCCCCCGGACCCCCTGGAAGTTTTGTCGCACCTCTGCCCCCACGTAGTAAGTATTGCCTGTTAACCCCCTGTTAAATATTCTGAAAGAAACAACTGAGCACCTTATAGTCACCCCCCTTGCCAAAATCCTGTATCCGCCACTGCTTGGGCTATGGACTGCGTAAACGCAACCTGTAGACATAAAAACTGAAGTGCTGCGACTGTGTAGGCAGCGTTTTAGATGGACAAGAGGTAAACTGCCGAAATTTTTAGGAACGAAATACTGACGTTTCGAGCAGAGCCCTTCATCGAAGCATTTGGAGGGGGATGGTTTGGGAACTCGGCAAAAGTCATTGTTCAATTTGTCTAATTTCACAGTCACTGAACGTATTGTATTTTCTGTATAAGCAGTCGTCCATTAGCAACGATCGAAATATAGTAAGGTTAGATATACTGCCGAAACAGAGAACGTAGGAGTCTAACGTTTCGAGCGAAGGCCCTTCGTCAGAGAGAAACGTAAAGAGTGTAAACAAACAATAAGCTTATATACTAAAGGTAATCATGTGACCGAAAATAAGCCAATCAGATAAAAATGACAATAACAAACTGATATAGCAACGTTCGGGTTTAATTAGTGTAGTCCTACGTCGTCACGTGCTGTTAGGCCTTTCTTCGTTATGTAGTCCTTTCTCGTCACGTGTCCATAGAATTTCCTTTCTTCAACCAATTGCCTTCCTCCAACATGAACACAGTAACATGACCATTGCATAATCTTGAAAGACAATGGAGCTTCCACTAACTATGATCTGGGCTGGGGCGGTTAACCGGAAAAGATCGGTTTTGTTTTGAGATCGGTTTTCCGGTTTCTTTCACGGTGGAAAACCGAAAAACCGATTCAAAGTTTTTCAGTTTGTGCATAAAAGACGGACATAAGACGGGTTCACTGACATTTTGTCGGCAAGCACGTATGTTACCATTAGTGCGCTGAAGCCACTTATTCACCGTTTGTCTACCGTCGAATTGCATGGCTAGTCAAGATGGAGATATCCCGTTGGCATGTCAACTGAAAACCGAAATTCTCCGTCGTTTGAAGTCGAAATATGTTGCAGAGGATCTCAAAGTTTTGATGAATGTTACTTCATTCCTTGATCCGAGGTACAAAACTGATTTCCTCACAACGGGCGAGTTGGTTTAGCAAGGCAGGACTTGTAAGCACTCCAACACGAGCGCGGTTAAATCGTGAAAAGGTTGACATGCTCGTTTTTTTGGCTGAGAATTTGTAAACAAAAAGGCACTTGTATTAAGCGCCTAGAATTTTACATTTTCATGTATAAAACTTTAACTAATTGTAAATAATCAATGTTGGTTGCTACAATATATTTATTTATTGCTTCATAAAGTAAACATGATTTGGGTTTTTTTATTTCACAATAATTTAATTAATGCAGAAGATCGGTTATGTCGGTTTTATCGGTTTTTTCGTGACGGTTTTCGGTTTCAGTTTTTTTCCAAAACCGCCTCAGCCTACTATGATCGAAGTGAAAAGATGGTGAACTGCAGTACGCACGCGCCAACAAAAATCAACAACAAGAGGTTAATTTATCCGCAACTTTTTATTCGTTTGATTGTCTCATTTACAGACTTTATTTTTGGCTCTGAGATTCTCTCAAGCTAGACTGCCGACGCCTCTTGGCTAATAACTCATGGCGTTTCTCTCTCGATTCCTTCGCACGTTTCGCCAACAACTTGTGATATTCCGCTTGTTCTTCGCGGTTCTTCGCCGCTCTCTGCTTCTTCTCAGCCAGACGACGGCGACGACGCTGCAATCGCTGCGGCGTAACCAATCGCTGAATCTTAGGCGCCTTGGACTTCGGCTTCTGACCGTCCTTCGCTGGAAGTGGACGACGAATGACGTACTGTCTGACGTCATCTTCTTTATTCAGGTTGAACAGCTTTCGGATTTTGTTGGCTCGTTTAGGTCCTAATCTCCTAGGAACAACACGGTCGGTCACGCCTGGGATTTCTTGTTCTCCTTTCTTAATGATAACAAGATTGAGGACACTGAGTTGAGAATCCACAATACAGCCACGTACAGATCTTCGTTTTCTCTCCCCGGTCCTCCGTGGTCGGTAGCACGAATGACCTTTGGCAAGGAGAAGACGAACACGACCGTTTGTCATGACACCTTGTTTCATAGGGAAGCCCTGTTTGTCGTTGCCACCACTTATACGAACAACATAACCCTTTAAGAAAACAAACAATAGTATTACACACCATGTTCTAAGGATTTTGGGTGAAGGAAAATTCGAGTGTAGAATATATACATTGTAAGATCAGACCGGGACCAGTTGCGAAAAATGCAACTACACAGGCCTTCCGGCAGGAATTAAACCCACGACCATATACCCAATTCTCTCCTGCCATTACCACCTTATTATATACAGAACTCGCGATCAAGCTCTTGGCAACGCCCTCGTGGCTCAGTAGTCAGAGCATCGCACTAGAGTCGCAAGGTCGTGGGTTCAATTCCTGCCGGAAGGCCTGTGTAGTTGCATTTTTCGCAACTGGTCCCGGTTTGGTTTTGAAATGTATATATTCTACACTCGAATTTTCCTTCACCCAAAATCCTCAGAACATGCTATGTAATCGAGTGAAATGCCCAATATTACTTATAGTATTACCCACCCACAGGTTATGATAGTACGTACAATCTCGTACCCAGAGCTTGCGATCCTTTTGGTCAGTACCAAAGAGGCCCTGGGAAACTCCAATGAAAAGACCAAAATTGGGTTTTTATTCCCAGTCCTCTGGTTCCCAATTCCCTAAAATTTGTTCTGCCAACGACGATCTTTAGCTTGTTCGAAGACCAGGGAAAATATTTGTTTACCGATAAAGAATGATCCAGTATGTTTTAAAAAGCTCTTGACAAAGCGTTGCGATACAAATGGTCTTTCTTAGCTTTTTTCTGAATCGTCAACTGGGCGATTTGACGAGAGTGTTTTATATGTCCGCATATTTGCCATCGGCACTCGGCAGTGACAAGGAATTGTACTTTCTGGAATTTTGGCTAAACTACATCGACCTTGTATTCTCTAATACAATTTTAAAGTTCTGAGACAAAGAATTATGAGACGAGTCAGACGATGGATGTTTGTCAGGCGGGGAAGCGAGAACAATAATAGTTTTAAATTGTAAATTACTGTTTTGAATTATTTCATGCGTTCAATTGTATTTTGGGTCTGTCGTGTATAATTATGTGTTACAGAACGACTTAGAGATGAGCCGATTACGAAAATTGCCGATTACTGAAGCCGATTATTTGGTGGCCGATTAATACAAGTAATCGGCCGATTAATCGGCATGTGCCGATTAGTGCTACGTTGTTGGTTACCAGTCCCTGCACAGTTTTGCAATGTTGTAGGGATTGCTAAATTGCAACAAGATTTGTGAAATATAACAGAAATGTTTCGTGATGATTAGTTTTGCCTGTTTTGAGAATCAATTTCGTTTTGTTTGTCCGACTTTCAGTTTTATAAATCGGTATGCGCTACGCTATTAGTATTTGGCAAATTGTGATGTAAAAACAAAATATCCTTATGTGGTGCTAGCCTGTTTCGTTTATTGCACACGCTCTGAATAAACACTTGAATTGGGAGGCTCAGATACTTCAGCACAACTTTAAATAAGTTGGGATAAATAAGTTTCTTTGCTTGCCACCAAACATAAGGGCATGCTTGCAATGGCTGTAGCGGAAGGGTGAGAAAGGCGTCGATCTCTTCTTCAAATTTGTGGCTGGTGTTGGAAGTGCTGTCGCTTGACCAACAATCTCGTCGAAGCAAGACCATAGGTCTTGATGAGGTTCAGTGCTGCGGCTCTTTTCCTGTGTTGAGATGTTCTCGGTCGTGACTACCTCAACCGGTGAAGATCCTTTGCCATCTCGTGTTGGTTTTAAAATTTAAACTTAAAAGCGTTTCACAAATCTTTTGACAGACTAGAGTTGGCGACAAACATTGCAACTTTGTTTTGATGCTCGCTATTTGATCGGCTGCTATACGTAACGAATTTGCGGAGTTCGTAAACTTTGTGGCAAACGTCTGACTGCGGAACTCTTCCATCAAGAGTTATGTGACATTAACGCTCTGTAATCATTGTGAAATAAGGACTATTGTGTTTGGGCTTATGCAGTTACGGACTTATGGTGTGTGTGAGTTTGCATCGTTCATGAAAAGCTTTGACACATGCACCGATTATTTTGCCGATTATTCAAAATAATCGGCCGATCACCGATTATTTTAAATTGGCCGATTAATGGGCTTTGCCGATTAGTTTCCGATTAATCGGCTCATCTCTACAGAACGTCGAGAAATCGATGAAGCAAGTTAGCAACGTGCACATTATTTGAAATTTTACTGTTATTAAACTAACCAATCAGATGACTAGTTTCATCGGAATTTCCCAGAGCCTCCGTTCCTTGGTACTGACCAAAAGGAACGCGGACTCTGGGTACGAGATTGGGTCGAGATTTTTAATAATGCACTACAAAATTAAGATGTGAATCTACAATACCTTCCATTCATCACCTAAACATTCAGCATCAACTTCCTGAGACATTCGCTTGTCATAAAAGTTGTGTCTACAAAGACAGAATAGGTTTGAGAGTAAATTACAAATCTTCACAAATAATATCACCAATAAAGTTATTATAAGTTGGAAATAAAAGTTTAATAATTTTTAATAGGCAGTGTTGAAATACAATTCTCAAATTCATTAATAATTGCAAGGAAATCAGTACCGAGATGGAGGTTTTGATATCGGAGGAAGAAATTACATAAATTAAGCAAACGTTCACCTCGATTTTCTCTTAAAATACTGATTTGTTTGAGTTGCTATTTGATAAACTCGGAGTGCCAAAATTTTGCCTTTGCCTCCCAAATATGGTGCCCTCAGTCCATTGAACTGATCAGTGACATTGAGAAAGTGCAGTGAAGAGCGATGAAATTCATTTTAAATCTAGGGTTTACAACCGACATTCCTTATTTATTACGACTTAAAGATCTCGATTTACTACCTATAACCTATTGGCACGAGTACCTGGACTTAGTTTTACTTTACAAAATTATACACAACCTAACTTCAATTGATGCATATATGCTCGTCCATCATTAGCACTGCCTGGAAATACTAGAAGCTCGTCAGTCGATGATACTATTAAACTCCAAGTGCCATTTGCTAAAACTGTTACTTTCCAGACATCCTTTTTCATAAGAGCTTCTAAGGCCTGGAACATTTTAACTATAAAACTTAGTCATGGTCATTGGTGACACTAGTTTACGCGCTTTCAAATCAGGTCTTAAAATTTACTATAAAAATGCTTTGCTAAATGTTTATAATTGTGATGATCCTCGTACTTGGAAATCCATTTGCATCATATGCAGAAAGGCTAGGCCTCTTGACACTTCTGCAAACTGCTGTACAGTAACCAGCGCATAAATGTTTTATTCAATCATGTAATTAGCAGTTTAATTAGATTAATCTTGTGTTTGTAATTAAGTTTCAATAATGGGATCACCGTAATTGGGGTTACTGTGGCGAACTCCCAAGCTCTGCTTATTTCTAATGTAGTGGCTGAGGCTATCATTAAATCATTAAAAATGTCAAAGTTTGTCCAAAAAACCTCGGCTTCGCCTTGGTTTTCAACAAACGTCTCAGTGTTTGGAAATCCTGATGAAACACACCTCTTAAAATACTGGTTTGTTTGAGAAGCTATATCATACACTTGGAAGAGTGTTTCAACAGGATTCCAAACACCTCCAAATTTGTTCAAAAACCTCGGCTTCATCTCGGTTTTCAACAAAAGTCTCTGTGTTTGAAATCCTGATGAAACACTCCTCCTCGTGTATGATGTGATGTTATAACATCAAAATATAATAAGGTACTGCTGAAAATATTGAACATAGTTTTCTAACGTTTCTCTCTGATGAAGGGCCTTCACTTGAAACATTAGAAACTATGTTCAAAATTTTCAGCAGTACTCAACCCTATTATAAGATTGCTCTTACAGTTTCCTCTCATCATTGACCTCTATTATCCTCTGTGCACCAGTTGCTGGATATGAAATATTCAGCTGCAAAAAATACAAAATAAAATCAGGACTTAACGTGGTTTTGAGGTCTAATTATACCATATTTATTCCAATAGACACCCACTATCAAATAACGCCTCTCTCCAATAGATGCCCCCTCACTAATAAAAATATTTAATAAATGCCCCTCTCCGATAAACGCTTCCTCCAATAACCCCCCTAAAACTCAATTTCTATGAGATGATAGATCTTGAGCTCTGCTCTTGTCAACTATTCACTTATAGAAATTTCGAGCTCATTTGTTAAATAATCAAAATATAGTAAGGTTAGATACTGTCGAAACAGAGAATGTAGGAGTCTAACATTTCGAGCGAAGGCCCTTCATCAGAGAGACCGAAACAGAGAACGTAGGAGTCTAACGTTTCGAGCGAAGGCCCTTCATCAGGGAGACTGAAACAGAGAACGTAGGAGTAACGTTTTGAGTGAAGGCCCTTCGTCAGAGGCCTTTCTCTCTGACAAAGGGCCTTTGCTCAAAACGTTAGACTCCTGTGTTCTCTGTTTAGGCTGTATATCTGACCTTACTATATTCAATTGTTGTTTCTACACTGCCTATGCAGCATGCTACTTTGGTTACACTATAATTATTATATATATATATATATATATATATATATTTATAAAATAACATTTTGAAAACGCAAGCGGTAATTGGTTAAAAGCCGTGTTTCTATAACTCTATGGAAAACATGGATAGATTATACCATCCAATACGCCATCATTCTAATTAAAATTTGTACATAAACACCATTATGCACCATCCACCACACCATCAAACGCAATCCAATACACCATCCGTGGTAGGTAATGAGAATTTACGCTTTTTATTTGGATTAATTTTAACGTTTAATCTATTTTGACAGGTTATTTTATAAAGGAAATAGAAAACATTTTTCCCATGTTCCTATAGAGTTATAGAAACACTTGTGGAAGTTTGGAAGAACTCGAAATGGTGTGGAAACACTCACCATGTGGGCTCATGTTCCCACTACTATTTCTCGTTCTCCCAAACTTCCACTCGTGTTTCTATAACTCTATAGAAACACGGAAAATGTTTTCTATTTCTTAAATATTATATATATATATATATTATATATATATATATTATATATATATTATACATATTATATATATATATATAATTATTCAATATACCCGGGAAAAATTGTGTATATCACAAGTAATATTGGGCATTTTATCGGATTAAACTACATTTTCTTAGAATGCCTGATACATGTAGTTTAATTGAGTAATAATTGAATGAAATGCCAAACATATATATATTATTTCCCTGTATAAATACACTGATTTATTTACGTGAAAAAAATACTTTTTTTCAATTCACTTTAAATAATAAATGCTCAACTTGCCGTTAATTATATGGGAGGAAAAGAGCTGTGACTTACTGCTAGTAACTTTTTACGGTAATTGGTAAAAAAATCTTATAAAAATTTCTCTGTAAAATGTAAATCAAACTGTTTACAACTTTAATATTGAGGGGACTGTATAAATACTGTATAAAAGACCCAAAGCACATCAGTAGGGTGTTAATAAGTGCAGAAATTATAAGACAAGATTCTCCGCTCATTATAAAACTTTATGCACTTCATAACGCAAAATCCTTAGCTTTCCAAAATTTACTCATTCGCCCTCGTATAACAATCGTCTGATAATATCACGACTCAAAATCCACCTGAATCTAAGTAATACAAGCCCATCCGAACTTTATTTTATTATAGCGTACAAATACTAAGTATAAACTACACATTTCCATTGGATCTTAGTAAAAAGAGCTTTCAGAAATAATAAAATTACCTTCATTTTGCAGCCGATACGAACGAAATTATTTTCGACTCGGCATGAGAAAGAAAGGAAGGAGCCACGCGCTCCCAGGGCTTTATGGGTAATCTGCAATCTTCGTCCCCAGAGCCTGCGGTCCTTTTGCCCAGCGGCAAGGAGCCATCGGCCATGCCATCGGTTCAATAAAGTGCATTTTGTTGTTTTTTTCCTACTGAAAATTGAGAAATTTAAAACCCAACTGTTTTTATAAACAACCTCTTCATTTTAAACCTGGGTTTCATATGTATTTTCTTTATATTTGTCCAAACCAATGGCAATTTTGGTTGCGTATTGTTGACTTTCATTTGAGACCTTATATTTATACTGTTTTCCTTGTTTTTACTCGTCATGTCAGTGTTCACCTACTCTATAGTATATTGGAATTTGATTTTAGCCTGAAAGTGGTTAACAAGTTTAGTTTTTCTTTGATTTCAAGCTGTTTTTGCAACCCAGTTCACCAAATTCAGCTTCATTTTCTCTCGGTTATACAGTAAAAGGGACTGGGGTTGACGTGCATGGCGGCCCCCATGTTGGCTTCAAAACGTGCAAGCGAGTTAGCGTTCCAGTTTACTTAGAGTTCAACGCCATCGGCTCCCTGGCCGGAACGAGGTAAAGCTGAATTTTGATTGGCTGAAAAATCCGATGGCTCGCATTTTGAAAGTGCGCGTTTTTCCGACTCACGGCTCGTTCCGGCCGGAGCCGATGGGCAAAAGGACCGCAGGCTCTGGGGACGAGATTGGGGTAATCTGAGGACCTTCTCGTGCGCATGCGCTGATCAGCTGAATCGGTCTGAACATGAAATCGTCCACGCAAACGACCCGATTAATTTGCTTTCAAAAACTTTTATCATCATTCCAACAATGTCTGGTATGTCACAATTAAAAATTGCCTACGATTCATACTTAAAGTACCTACCAGGGGCTCTGGAAGCAGCGGGTGTCAGGGTGTCCCAGGGACCGCGGAACCGGGGGGAACTTTAGCCCCCTTCAATAATTTTTCTAAGTAATTTAATATTGTGCATCCAAAATGTATTTCATTGCAATAGACAGAAAAATTGTTCAATCAGTCACTCTAGTACACGCAGCGGTCTGCACTTGAACATTATATCAACAATACAAAGCAAGGGAGCCTACCAGAAATGAGTACTGTTACTGTTGAAAATATGTTGTGTTGGGCGTTTGTTCTGGTTTGCTCTTATATATAAATCTTAATCCATTAATGGAAATAAACAAAGTGCTGTCTTTTGAGAGTTTTCTGACCTTCAGAATTCTGTAAGTTCTTCCCCCAAAATGCAGGAAATGGCATTTCCGAGACTCTAGATTTCAAAAATTTCCGGGGGACATACCCCCGGACCCCCCTTGTGAGTAGTCCCCCCCAATACAAAATTCGTTCCGCGGTCCCTGTGGCCGAACACACGCACTTTCTGGACTTTCTGGACTGTAGGTGTCCTACATAATTTATAATATAATATTTTTTAATTTATTGCTTTCAGATTACTCTTAAATACTTGCCTCAAAATGCAGGAAATAGTGTTTCAGAGACCCAGAAATCCAACATTTTCCGGGAGAGCATGCCTCGGATACCCCTAGGAGATCGAGGTTTTTGTCCTACCCCTCCCCCCCCAAAACAAAAAAATCCAACCAAACCCAATACCCCTGTAACACCACTGGCCACGCCTCTAACTAAATTTTTTATGAAGGAATTTTGATTTCATTGGATAAGATCGAAGTTTTGGCTGACGCTGCCCAGAGTTGGACTGGCCCTATGTGGGATGCCGTTACTGCGCCCCTTTCCCGTTGTATAATATTATATGTGATATGTAGTGCGATTCCTATTTAAAAACCCGATTTTGGATTTATAGTCGTTTTACGTTTTAATCAGTATGGTACAGCTAGTAGGATATATTACGATTAAATAATATTTTAGTACGCTTCACGCGCAACTGACATCCTGACATGAAGTAGTCACCTAATTAATGGTACACACAATGTGAGTTGATTTGTCCATGTATGACGACATGTCCTCATGATGTATGCCTCGCATGTTATGGTGTATTCCTATATAAAATGAGTATATTTGAATATTCTGTTTGGTTTTTCATATCCTTCAAAACTCTTTCAAACCCCCCTCAAAATGCAAGAAATGCTATTTCAGAGACTCTAAAATTCAAGTACTGACGCTGCAAATACTGCAATGCGATTGGACTATTTTCATCTGTGATGACAGTTTCTTTTGTGATGTCAATGAAAGATAACACAGTATTGATAGATAGATAGAAACTTTATTTAAAGAGGGTGACACTTAATAGTAGCTACAACGTACTAACAAACTTGTGGCCCTCAAAAGAAAATAACAAAAAGTACGAAAAAGTATTAAAAACAGGAAGGTTAAAAACGAGCTAAAATTCGTCTAAAACAAGCTTCATGCTAAATTTTCATCACAATTTTTCATCATAAAATAAAATTTTTAGAATTTCCCGTATTATAAATTCTCACCTTAGTTCTTGAGGCGTCTTTATCTTTGTTGCATTTTCCCACTCCGATCCCTGGATATAAATTGTGGCCGCCATTTTGAAGTACCAGGCCAGTATTGCAAAAAGACTAATTGCCAGATTGAAATTCTTAAAAATTCCAATATGGGCCTCAAAATATCCCAAGATTCCAGTTTTTTGACAAACTGAAATATCAAAGATCCCCCAGGGCTTACCTTTACGAACACCAACACCCTTACGAATATCTTTACGAATACCAACACCTTTACGAATACCTTTACGAATACCTTCACGAATACCTTTACGAATACCAACACCTTTACGAATACCAACACCTTTACGAATACCTTTACGAATACCAACACCTTTACGAATACCTTTACGAATACCAACACCCTTACGAATATCTTTACGAATACCAACACCCTTACGAATACCTTTACGAATACCTACACCTTCACGAATACCTTTACGAATACCTACACCTTCACGAATACCTTTACGAATACCAACACCTTTACGAATACCAACACCTTTACGAATACCAATACGGCAATACCTTTACGAATACCAACCTTTTACGAATACCTTTACGAATACCAACACCTTTACCAATACCTTTACGAATACCTTTACGAATACCAACACCTTTACGAATACCTTTACGAATACCAACACCTTTACGAATACCAACACCTTTACGAATACCAACACCTTTACGAATACCTTTACGAATACCACACCTTTACGAATACCAACACCTTTACGAATACCTTTACCAACACCATATCGGAAAACAACATATAATCACCAACCAGTTATTTGCATACCGGCAAACGGTATGATCTCAAGGGAACAATGGTTACAGTGAGGACTAAAGACAAGTAAGGACAGAAAAGGGAATAACACAAATTCCAACTCTACTGTAGAACGCAATTCAACTTAATATCCAAGATCTTTTCTCTACTAGTGTTTCTCCCAGGCTACCTATGTTGAACTTGTGAAAGATTAGTAACAATTAAATTGATTATTACTGGAGAAAACCAGTGGGTCCACCAAATGGTCTGATCAGAAAATGTTTATAACGTATACAGAACAAGAGTGATCACTTTTCAAGATTCTAGGTGCCAATCACTATTTGCGGTATCACCGATGGTGCATCACGCTCTGTCACAAAAAATTCTATGCAGGTTATTGCATCCAAGGCAGATGGTGCAAGTTTCATGGTGCAGTCACTACTACATGCGATATCACCGATGGTGCATCACGCTCTGTCATAAAAACATTCTATGCAGGTTATTGCATCCAAGGCAGATGGTGCAATCTTCATGGTGCAGTCATTACTACTCACGATATCACCGATGGTGCATCACGCTCTGACATAAAAATATTCTATGCAGGTTATTGCATCAGGTGACTGAAAACCTATTATGCATCACGCTCTGACATAAAAATATTCTATGCAGGTCATTGCATCCACGGCAGATGGTGCAAGTTTCATGGTGCAGTCATTACTACATGCGATATCACCTATGGTGCATCACGCTCTGACATAAAAATATTCTATACAGGTTATTGCATCCACGGCAGATGGTGCACGTTTGTTCATGGTGCAGTCATTACTACTCACGATATCACCTATGGTGCATCACGCTCTGTCACAAAAAATTCCATGCAGGTTATTGCATCCACGGCAGATGGTGCAAGTTTCATGGCCCCTAATAAAGCTCTCCAAGTTTATGCTCAAGCTCCACAAAAACGTTTCAAGATTATTCATCACTTCAGACCAAATTATTGAAATGACTGGGTCATGGGTTCAATTCCAGCCGAAAGCGATCACTACTCTCATTGATCGCTGCAAAAATATCATACCAGTATTATTTGTGGCTGTGATTTTCTCAGTGCAGAGGTGGAAATAGAGATAGCAGGGAAAAGACCTTTAGTAGGAAGTTGTATTGTTTTCTACAGTAGAGATGAGATAAATGACAATGGTACAAGGTATTTAATTTATAAGTAGTCAGTGTCTGCTGGGGAAAAATGCAGGGAGATGTATACTCTCAGCATAGATGAATGCAAACTCAAAGATAACCACTGGCGACACCCCCCACCCAATGTGATTAGACTGACTTACCGTCTGGACTTCATGGCCTCTTGTCCAATAACTAAGCCACTTAGACGGGTTAATCGCGCGGGCAAAAGGTGTTGGGTGCGCGATTATTTTCTTGCCTTTTAAGAGCTACTTAAAGACACGTTTTATGTAACGGAGTTATAAAAAATTAAAGCACTTTGGCATGAAAAACTTTAGAAGTGGTTAATAATAAAAAATCATTTATAACTTTTAGGCACAAATTAAGCAGTATAAAGCTACAACTTCTACATGTACCTTTTACGAATACCAATACCTTTACGAATACCAACACCTTTACGAATACCAACACCTTTACGAATACCTTTACGAATACCAACACCTTTACCAATACCTTTACGAATACCAACACCTTTACCAATACCTTTACGAATACCAACACCTTTACCAATACCTTTACGAATACCAACACCTTTACGAATACCTTTACGAATACCAACACCTTTACGAATACCAACACCTTTACGAATACCTTTACGAATACCAACACCTTTACGAATACCTTTACGAATACCAACACCTTTACCAGCACCTTTACGAAGCCTTTAAGTATACTTTACGAATACCAACACCTTTACGAATACCAACACATTTACGAATACCTTTAAGAATACCAACACTTTTACGAATACCAACACATTTGCCAATACCAACACCATTACGAATACCAAATACCTTTACGGATAACTTTACCAGCACCATATCGGAAAACGACATGCATATAATCACCAACCGGTTATTTGCATACCGGCAAACGGTATGATCTCAAGAGAACAATGGTTACAGTGAGGACTAAAGACAAGTAAGGACAGAAAAGGGAATAACACAAATTCCAATTCTACTGTTGAACGCAATTCAACTTAATATCCAAGATCTTTTCTCTACTAATGTTTCTCCCAGGGCCCAGGCTACTTATGTTGAACTTGTAAAAGATTGATAACAATTAAATTGATTATTACTGGAGAAAACCAGTGGGTCCACCAAATGGTCTGATCAGAAAGTGTTTATAACGTATACAGAACAAGAGTGATCACTTTTCAAGATTCTAGGTGCCAATCACTATTTGCGGTATCACCGATGGTGCATCACGCTCTGTCACAAAAAATTCTATGCAGGTTATTGCATCCAAGGCAGATGGTGCAAGTTTCATGGTGCAGTCACTACTACATGCGATATCACCGATGGTGCATCACGCTCTGTCATAAAAACATTCTATGCAGGTTATTGCATCCAAGGCAGATGGTGCAATCTTCATGGCGCAGTCACTACTACATGCGGTATCACCGATGGTGCATCACGCTCTGACATAAAAATATTCTATGCAGGTTATTGCATCAGGTGACTGAAAACCTATTATGCATCACGCTCTGACATAAAAACATTCTATGCAGGTTATTGCATCCACGGCAGATGGTGCAAGTTTCATGGTGCAGTCATTACTACATGCGGTATCACCTATGGTGCATCACGCTCTGACATAAAAATATTCTATACAGGTTATTGCATCCACGGCAGATGGTGCACGTTTGTTCATGGTGCAGTCATTACTACTCACGATATCACCTATGGTGCATCACGCTCTGTCACAAAAAATTCTATGCAGGTTATTGCATCCACGGCAGATGGTGCAAGTTTCATGGCCCCTAATAAAGCTCTCCAAGTTTATGCTCAAGCTCCACCAAAACGTTTCAAGATTATTCATCACTTCAGACCAAATTATTGAAATAACTGGGTCATGGGTTCAATCCAGCCGAAAGCTATCACTACTCCCATTGATCGCTGCAAAAAGATCATACCAGTATTTGTGGCTGTGATTTTCTCAGTGCAGAGGTGAAAATAGAGATAGCAGGGAAAAGACCTTGGGTAGGAAGTTGTATTGCTTTCTACAGTAGAGATGAGATAAGTGGCAGTAGTACAAGGTATTTCTAAGTAGTCAGTGCCTGCTGGGGCAAAATGCAGGGAGATGTATACTTTCAGTATAGATGAATGCAAACTCAAAGATAACCACAGGCCACACACCCCACCCAATGTGATTAGACTGACTTACCGTCTGGACTTCATGGCCCCTTGTCCAATAATTAAGCCACTTAGACGGGTTAATCGCGCGGGCAAAACGTGTTGGGTGCGCGATTATTATCTTGCCTTTTAAGAACTACTTAAAGACACGTTTTATGTTACAGAGTTATAAAAAATTAAAGCGCTTTGGTATAAGGATAGACAACAATTTAACGCCATAAAAACTTTAGAAGTGTTTAATAATGAAAAATCATTTATAAGTTTTATGTAAAAATTAAGCAGTATACAGCTACAAGTACTTCATGTAGGGCCTACGTTGTTATTTACGGAAACTTTTCAGAAATATCACTGTCCATGATGTCTTTTTGGAATCCTGAATTTCTTTCTTGGTCACATGAACTGCATGGTTTCTTCCCACAAACTTTAATTTGCTGATAGACACTCTTTTGAGCCTTCTTTTTTCAATGTCTAACTCTAACTCTAACTAACACTCTAAGTCTCGGACTTTCTAACTCTCTCTCTCCAACTCCCTAACTCTTTACCTCTCTATCTCCCTAACTCTCTCACTCCCTAACTCTCTAACACTCTAACTCTCTCACTCTCTAACTCTCTACCTCTCTCTCTCTCACTCTCCGACTCTCTGACTGTCTAACTCTCTAACACTCTGACTCTCCAACTCCCTAACTCTCTAAGTTTTAACTCTCTAACTCCCTAACTCTCTAACTCTCTAACACTCTAACTCTCTAACTCTCTCACTCTCTAACACTCTAACTCTCTCACTCTCTAACACTCTAACTCTCTAACTCTCCAACTCCCTAACTCTTTAACTCTCCAACTCCCTAACTCTGCAACTCTCTCACCCTTCAACTCTCTAAAGCCCCAGTCAAACGAGGATGAGAGTTGACCATGAGAGTTAACCATGAGAGTTGACGTGAGTTGTAGGATTTACCGCGCGTAGCAGGGAGACTAGGAACGAATTTCGAGGTAAACAAAGTTCGTATTTTTACAATCTCGTACTGGACAAATAAATAGATAGATATATTTTGCATTCTTGCCTTTTCTAGTGCAAACCGCTAACCGCTAAACTCTCATGCATCAACTCTCATATGCCAACTCTCATGACCGGTCAAACGAGCAAAAACTCCCATCAACTCTCATTAAAATTTGAACCAGCTCAAAGTTGATGAGAGTTGATAAGAGTGCATGAGAGTCGATGAGAGTTGGTGGTCAAACGCGACCGAGAGTTGCAACTCTCATCGACTCTCATCAACTCTCATCCTCGTTTGACCGGAGCTTAACTCTCCAACTCTAACTCTACTCTTATTACCTGATATGCGTGTAGTACCATTTTGAATTCCACTAAATGAATTGTCATGACATTAATTCTCCTACAGTGGTTAACACTGAGGAAGGCAAAAATTATAAAATGATTCTGTCAAAAAAACATGATGGTCCTTCCATTCTACCCAACCATTGTTCTGAAGAGAAATGATATTTGCATTTCCTGAAAAGTGAGGGTCCTGAGAAAATACATTACAACAATACATTAAAGCACCATGCTTAGCTTCTCAGTTCTCACTTATAAATATAACATAGTTGATAGGGGGAGATGGTTAGGAAAGAAGATAAAATCCATTTTTCTAGGTGTTTGTGTACCTTGTGCACGGTCATGGTTGAAAATTCTATTGTTTTACCTTTGCTAACTAAGATAGCAGTGTAAAAGAGATTGGGAAATACGTGTTTGTTTTGGCTTCTGGTTCGCGGAATTCCAGTACTTATTTACGTTACGAAATGTTATGTGAATTGGTCGACAATCTCGTCACACATTCCAAAAGTCCTTGGATTTTCTCATCGGACTTTTGTGAATTTTTTGCGGACTTTTCCGGACTTTTTGTGAAACTTATTACCGATATTTTCTCTTTATTTTTCATGTTCTGGCCGAGCTTTAAGTGAAACTGGGAAATAATAAAGGCGTAGGAGCCAAATAGGAGAATAGTAGGGAAATATATTCATAAAAGACAGTCAAATATGAAAATACAAAAAGTAAAAAACAAAAATTACATAAAAAAACATTACATAAAGTACTGCAGGAATTCGTAGGAGAAAGTGCAGATTTCTTCGGATTTTCTGGGGATTTTGATCAATTGAGACAAATTTTATGGATTTTCAAAGGATTTCCATGGATTTTTATGGATTTTCAAGAATTTTTGTGGATTTTGGGATTTTTAAAATTCCGCCGGACTTTTCGTTGAACTGTACGGGATTTTTGGAGTGCTTTGCCCCTTGGCCCTATTCTTAATTCCCGCGCGACCTTGCAATGTTGACTTGCTAACTTGCCAAGGAGTCGCCGTGAATCGTTGCTTGCTAAAAATTCGCATTTTAAATATCGAATTTCACATATGAAGTTCTATTGAAAGTCAGAACAACCAATTCTAAGTAACCTTCATGTTATGTGAAATTCGCTATTTAAAATGCGAATATTTAGCAACTTGCTAAGGTGCAATGCTACTGCCATTACTGCAAGGTCGCGCGGTAAAGGTTTGACTGTAAGTCAACTTGGACCAACTTGGACCTTCTTGGACCCACTATTAATATCTTTTCCTTCTTTCAGATGCCTGTTACTCCAGAAATTTCTTCAGAACAGTCAGCAAATACAGTCGCAGAAGACCAATACAGAGAAAAATACTTTGTTCAGGTAAGCCGACAGACATTCACCAAGTTCAGGAACTTTCGTTTGTACCACGACCAAAACAAGCCAAGAACCCCTATATAGTACCTACGGTCAGTGCCCCCCCTCCCCCCATTACCTAACTCTGCTAGTGCTCTGGCTCACCACTGTGACTTTATTTTCAAATAAACACAACTAAAAAGCCTTAGAAGATGCTAAGATAAACAACAAACTATGCCTTCTGTTCTTTCTACCTGTCGTTCGACTAATAATTTTGCCTAGACAGACATACTTCGAAACGTTTCACTCTTTCTAAATTTGTCACACTTCACCTTTCTCGGTTCGCTTTTACAACACATTTATATACCTTTTCAATCTCCATTCATCTCAAGAACTGAACAACTCGGAGGTAGACAGTTAAAACGACGGCTTTTCCCCCAGTTCCTCTCGCTTTTCTTCTTCAAGAAACCACAAGTCTTCGTCCTGCTTCGACCCAAGGTGGCGAAGCGAAAATATTCGATATTCCATTAGAAATACAATTATTGGTTCACAAAAATGTTCCCAAATACCTAAGGACGCTTATCTTCAACAACTTGTAGCCGAGAAGAGTTTAAAACTATAAAAACTTTCCTTAAAATCCAATTTCGAGCCCCCCAACAAAAGAGAAAGACAAAATTATTTACTTCACTTGAACTAGAAAAATACCGGTTTCAAACCGGTTTTTCCCGCGCTTTTTCCTATGCGCCCGCTGTCCAGGAATATCAATGGCACGCGGAGAATCACAAGCGGGAGTACTTCATTTAGTCTGATATAGTGGAACCGGGTGTTTGTCACAGTTTCTTGAAAAATGGAAAATACAAGTTTGAGAGTCCAAAACACGTGATTAAACAATTCGGGAAAAGAATAAAACTAAATGTTATGTATAGTTAAACAGTCTGACAATCAAAAACTGTTACCAAATAAATAGCAACAGTTGTTGCTATGGCAACAATGACTTTTCAAAATGGCGGCCAATTACCCTTCAAACTAATTTTATTCGAGAAAAACTTTGGTGACTCCCAATTTTTTTTGAAGTATGAGAAATCAATAGGCCGATTTAAAAAAAATTCTTTTGAACGAAATTTTTTAAAAATTAACAAACAGATTTTTCCGGAAAAAAAATTATTCGTTCTACAGAATTTGTTTAAAATCGGCCTACTGATTACTCGTACTTCAAGAAATGAAGTACTTTTAATGAAAAAAAAAATGAGGGTCACCAAATTTTTTTTCGAATTAAATTAGTTTGAAGGGTAATTGGCATCCATTTTGAAACGTCATTGTTGCCATAGCAACAACCGTTGCTACTTATTTGGTAACAGTTTTTGATTGTCAGACTGTTTAACTATGCATAACATTTAGTTTTATTCTTTTCCCGAATTGTTTAATCACGTGTTTTGGACTCTCAAAATTGTATTTTCCATTTTTCAAGAAACTATATGGAGCCACCTAAAACATTCTTCGACGTTGTTTTTTTAGGCGTATACTTTAGTTTCAGAAACTGTGGAAAAAATCACTGGAATGTTTGAAGATATTGATAACTCTGCCAATGGCAGCCAATGAGATTTTAGGAACAATCGACGGCAGCCAATGAGCGTTTAGGAACAATCGATGGCAGCCAATGAGCGTTTAGGAACAATCAATGGCAGCCAATGAGATTTTAGTGACTAAAAACAAGTTGAGGGACTACAATTTAACAATACTACGCAATAGGTAGAGAGTTTATTTTCATTTTTTGTGAATAAGAACGGTAAAATGAGCATTCATTATATTTAGTGCAAAAAAAACACACACATTGCAAAACGGATCATTTTATTTCAGCTCGATGATTACTGAAAAATGCTATATTCGATTTTCATTGGTTCAAAAACCAACCAATCGCGTTGAAATCAAAGAAACAATGATGTCATCATCAACCAATCATGAACGAGACACGCAGTCGCGGGACACACGAAAAATTTAGATTTTTCAAACCCTCTCGTGCCCTCTCATTCTCTTGGGCATTTCTTGGAAGAAGGACGAAGAAGCAATTTGTGCACAGGTCGGTTTTAATGCCGTTAAATCCTGTCAAACAGCAACATAAAGTAAAGAATTGTACCCCCGAAGCTTTCCCCAGAACGTTTTGAGGTAAGAATTCATGTTGTTGGCGTTTCTTCTTTTGAATTTAACCTTTCCACTGCGTTCGCACTCGGCTCATGCACGTTCTCCCTCGAAGCAATCCGTCATTGACTGTGTTTGAGTTCAAATTTGCTGAGATTTTTCAGGTCTTCCTCAACCACAACGAAAGGAATATGTCCCTGGAAGTACCGTAAATGTTTAACGAGCTTTTCCGCAGATTTTTGCCCAAAATTTCACGAAAATTCGCGGCCGAACTCGTTCGCTTATTTGACACTAGGCTGTGTTCAAGTCGACCTTACGAAGCTGGTTTTGTTCGTTTTTCGTTTGTTGTCCTTCCAAATGATAGAAATAGGTCTTGTGAAGACTCAGGGAACCCGACTGCGTGTGTCCTTTCGCTTTATTCCGGTGGAGATTTAGACAGAAATTTATTTTACTCGGACGTTTGTTGACACGTGCCGGCGAGAACAGACTGACAAGCAGGCTCGAAATTTCAAATTCGGACTGTAGTTTTCGCGTTTTTAAAACCATAGAAGCTATTTCTAAACCAACACAGTTGTTGTACCAATGACAAAGACAATTTTCGCAATTAATTTTCAATTTCCGTGGCTTTTATACCGATTTTAAAGTGGTCGCGTGGCAGTCTGTGTGCATGACTTTGCATGTCAATTCTTCAGCCGTGTTATGTCTTTAGCTGTCGTTGCTTCGAGTTCTAGCTTTGTCTTTCTACATATTTGGTTCGTTTAGAAACGAGTGGTTGTGCGAAGAGAAAAACTGGATATTTTCATGGAAGAAATACAAATTCTTTCACGACAAAAGGAAGCGGACACGAGTTGTTGCGTGCGGATTGATTCATTCCTTCGGCTTCGTTTGCTTTTGGGCGTTTCGGCAACTCTTGTACATTACAAAGACGTTATAAATTCAATAATATGTTATAATTCTTCACAAAAAGCGTCTGACCACAAATATTTCGGAGCAAAGAAGTATTTTAGGGCTAGAAATTCGGAAGGCGAAAAGGTATTTCAGCCTATTTGCATGCACGTTCTATTTATATGAAATTTTGAAATTTATCAAATCGAATTTGTGGTTATTCCATTTCACACTGAGCCACTATTTCCAAAACACAGAATCACAAATATCGTTGAATAGCCATTTCAAAAGATTAAAAACAAATGCTTTTTCAAAAGTACTGTATTCCAAGCTTGTGCAGCGAATTTCCTAACCAGAGGACCAATTTTCAACCGAATATTCTGAAAACATATTCGTTCATTCTCGAATTAACGTAATTTGTACAGCAGACTTGGTGGCGCCAGCGAGTTCGGTTCGGATTGAGTCATTTTATAGACTTTTTTCAAATATGCTTGGAAATTTGATCTAAAACAAGGACTACACTAGGAATTGTAGATCCTGTAACGTGTTTCAGGATTTATTTATTTATTTAATTAATTAATTATTTAATTAATTAATTAATTATTTATTTAATTAATTAATTATTTAATTGATTAATTATTTATTTATTTAATTATTTATTTATTTATTTAAACTTCCTATTACAAAATATTAATTTCGTTTATGTTTTAGGAATGCCAACATTGATCTGTCAATGTATTGGATTATGAGTTGGTGCTCTGGATTTTGGACATTTTGTAGCAGTGTACAACAAACAAGCCAATTATAAATGGAAAGGTTAGATTCTGGTGGCCAAATAATTAGGAGGGTGATGGTGCATAGAGTAGAATGGCTAGGGTAGAGCAGTTAGGCAGGACTTGTATACCTTTTCTTGACATAGATATAGTTAATTGGGTATAATTGTACCCATTTTTGTACTGGTGGAAATCAGATCTGGTGGAATTCATTGCTTGGTGGAAATAATCATGTGGTGCAAGACAGGTCAAGTATCTAGGTGTAAATCTAATTACCATAGTACATATTAAAATATTCACATAAGCTGCAAGATCTTGAAGTGTTTATGCATGTCTGTATTGGAATATTTCATTCATTTTATGTCGCTTGCTTGGTTGAGCAGTGCAATATTAAACAAAAACCTTTGAAGAAATTGTACAATCTTGTAACAATCATTGTAAGAATTTTATAATAAAAGGAATCAAAAGATGACCAATTAACTGCTGAAAGACAGTGCTCCCATGGTGATACAATGATTGTGATTATTGGAAGACACCAATATATATATATGATAAAATGAATGATAGTATACAGCATTTAATATTATACATTTGTCAGCTCAGCTGTCAAGAGGCACTGACCTGTGAAATTCAGATTTTGAAAAAGAATGAGTGTTTAATTTGTTAAATGTCAAAACATACAGTAGCTAGGCTAGTTAAAATTTTAAGTTAACTTAATCTCAACTTCTGGTCCTGCCAACCATCGTTCTGGTAATTGGAGACATCAATCGTTACAACTGACAAGTGCAGGTTTGTAATTCTTATACATATTTTGTAGAAAGCCAGGTTGGAAATATTAGTTAGGTGTGGTTTAATAATTAGGATTAAAAAGGAACTTAGCTTTCCAAGTTGTTGAAGGAAATGGGTTTCATTTCCTAATGATGTGCTTGGAAGGTGTTTCTTGTAAATTTTCTTGGTCGGCCACCAAGGATGGTAGATCACTTTATGAGTTTTGCTGTCATGTAAAAGAGCTGTAGTACTTAACAATGGCAGCCTAATTTATAATTTGATCTTTGGTAGTGTAAGTTAATTAATTAATTAGATAGTTAGTTAGTGGGTGTGTCCCACCCTATCCCATAGGTATACAGATTTGTATTACCTATCCCTTAGAGGTTAAATCAACCTTGTTCCCAAGACTTGTTTTATTTGTACATTGTTATAAGTAAAATATGTTGGTGGTTCAAGGCTTTTCCGGATATTATCATTATTGTGGTTTAAATTCACTAGTGCGGTCAGCTGTTTCCAGCTAAAAGTTCGGTTCTTCAGCAAAACTTGGTTATTCGGCAAAATTACCATGAGTAATTTGGTAATAATTATGTTGTACAATTAAATAATCTGTATTAATCTAGTTTTTAGAAAACATTGTAAATATATTTTAAGCATGCAATCTTAGGTTTAAATTAATTGTAGCAATATAAATCACAGAATATGGATTGGATATAACTTCAATTCCAGTATCGCAAATGAACCACATGGATTCATCTCATCTATATCTCAAATTCTAAATTTCTAAATGTTCTAAATTAATTGTTATACAATGTCATCAATAAATTATCATAATTATACCTTAAACCCTTCTGCAGCTGTAAACACCTGCAGCTTGCACTGTTGGGTCATTTTGGTCTTGAATATCATTGATGATTTACATTTTATCAAAGTACATTGCATAGAAACTGATATCTGAAAATGGAATTTGAAAGGACACACATTGTAAGTTTTAAGATTTGATTCTTCTCTGTGATGACTACAAAAAGATTTAATAATAAAATATATAAAAAAACAGCTTCATTTGTCCAGTGTATTCAATTATTGTACTGTAATCTTAAAGATAGAATGTTTTTCACGATAATATGAAACAGTTTTATATATATTTTGCCTGTAATTAGTTTTGATGAAATAAATATATAACAAAAGCAATTTGCTTAACAGTGTATTAATTTGCAATAATTATAATTAAAGGTCTTAATTTCATATTAAATGATTACTTTTGTCAAGCGGTTAATTGATACACCTTTCCTGTACATAGTTAATGTATGTTTCATTTGATGCAATAAAACACAAAAAAATTTTCAGTGTCACATTTAAAATTGGTCTTAATTATCATGATAAAAAGGGGAATACAGTATCATTAATTTTATATCAAATAATAAATTTTAAATATCTTTCTTGTACATAGTTACTGTTTTAATTAAATAAAATACAAAAAAAACAACAGTTTTTCAGTCTCATCATGTACAAGGGTCATCAATTTTATACCAAATGATATATTATATTAAATATTGATTATAATTTTGTACGTAGATAATGTGTGTTTTGATGAAATAAAAAATAATACAAAAAAAAAGTTTTTCAGTCTTCATTGTCAAATGGTCTTAATCATAATGAAAAAAGGCCATCATCAATTTTATATCAAATAATTAATTTTATTAAATATTGATTATCTTTCTTGTACATAGTTAATAAGGTGTTTTGATTAAATAAAATACAAAAATGGTTTTCAATGGTCTCATTTCGTTTACAATGATTAATTTTATTAAATGTTAATTCATCTTGTACATTAAGTTAATGATGTGTTTTTGATTAAATAAAATACAAAAACCCCAGTTTTTTCAGTCTTATTATTATAATCAGTCTTAATTATGATAGAAAAAGGCTGTCATTAATTTTATATGAAATGATTAATTTTATTAAATATTAATTATCTTGCTTGTGCATAATTAATGTTGTTTTGATGAAATAAAATACAAAAAAAAATGTTCTCAGTCTTATTATTTACATTATCAGTCTTAATTATGATGGGGGAAAGGCCATCAATTTTATATCAAGTAATTTTATTAACTATTGATAATCTTTCTCATAATATTTAATGTGTGTAATAAAATACAAAAAATGTTCTTCAGTCTCATAATTTATAATCAAAGGTTGACTTAATTATGATACAAAAAGGCCAACAATTATATATCAAATGATTGTTACAATGTCTGTATTAAATCTTAATTTATCATACTTCTGTGTAATATTTAATGTGTTTTGATAAAATAAAATACAAAGAAAAAAATTTGCAGTCTTGCTTGTTGATGTGTTGGTATTTGGTCCTTAAATTATAATTTATTAGTTTGAATGAATGTTGATTGGTCTGTTGTACATATTTAATAGTGTGTTTGATGAAATAAAAATTAATATAAAAAATGTTCCGTGTCATCAGTTTTAAATTTGTATATGAAGTGATTTAATGTTGATCATTGTTGTATGTAATTAACATTGGTGTTTGTTGAAATAAAATTAAAAAACCATGCCTGTCTTGTAGTTAATATATTAATAATTTTCAAATGTACAATTAATTAATGTTCAGTCTCATCAGTTTTAAATTTGTATATGAAGTGATTTAATGTTGATCATTCTTGTATGTAGTTAACATTGGTATTTGTTGAGATAAAATTAAAAACCTTGCTTGTCTTGTAGTTAACATATTAATAATTTTCAAATGTACAAAATTAATGTGTTTTAGGGGTGCTGGTAAGTATTATTAAATACATTGTAATAATTATTTAATGCCAAAAGATTATAGACTATTATTAATTTATTTAAATGTTAAACTAACTTTATAAATTAATCAAATACATGTAATTATAATAAAACTAATGTAAACAGTTGGCTTCTCAAAATGATGTAAACAAAATTTACATTAGTAAGTTTATATAAACTGATTGAGAAAGCCACTGTGCTAAATAATGAGCCACTCTTTGTGTTGATACCACTAAATATTGCTGTTCAATTTTGCCTTCATAGATAACTACAAGATCCAAAGAAAATCTGGCCCACATTTGGAAAAGTGATCAATTAGAGCTAAAGTGCATAACAAATACACCCCCCCCCCCCAGGCCCCAGCTATGCAACACTCAAATTAATGCCGATTTACTGTTCTTGCCTTTCAGAGCCAACTAATAGAAGTGATGCGAAAATAAGCTGATTTGTTCAACTGGTAAAGTTTACTATAGTCATGTTGAAGTGGTAGGCTGCAGCACAGCTGTAGTCTGAATTACCCTAAAGGGCCCCTCCCAAATTCTTTCTAGGTGTCATACAGTGTTGAGGTAATTGCCAGGCTGCCCTCTCATACAGGTTGTACAACTATGACTTACATCCCCATGGAATATTTAGTGGTACACAAGTTGGGCCAACCCTGAGTTTGTACATTTGTAAGTGACCACACCCAAAATGCTCCAAAGCTAGGAATTGGAAAGTTAATACGCACATTAATCAACCCACAACAGGGCTTGCTAAACTGTTTTATTCTGTATGTATACAATATATGATGCAGATTACATAATTAAAAATTACAGTTTTCTTTATAGAAATGCCTGCATTCAGCCTCAAAAAAATTAAGGTTCTCCCCCAAAAATATTTCAATGGTTGGGGGTTGGTACTCGAGCTCTGGATTTTGTAGCAGTGTCAACAAACAAGTCATAAATGGAAAGGTTAGATCCTGGTGGCCAAATAATTAGGAGGGTGATGGTGCAGAGTAGAATGGCTAGGGTAGAGCAGTTACGGTAGGCAGGACAAGAAATTAAGGTATACAGTATTAAGTCTTTGACAGGGTAGATACAATGATCCTTGTGTGACTTGTATACCTTTTCTTGGTTGGGATAGTTAACTGTATATATTATTGTATACCTATCTTCTCCTACTGGTGGAATTCATCATTTGGTGGAAATAATCTCGCTGTGCAATATGTCTTCTTGGAGGCTGGAAGATGGGTGAGGTATGTTTAAGTATAAATCTGATTTATTTTTTATCAAAATGATCTGGCTTGTCTTAGGTGTTTGGCATACCTATTCAATATTACTTCCACTATTAGGCACTATATATTCAATAGTCACTTGCCTCAGTTTATTAGGCAGTGCAAATTCACATTTGAAAAACAAACTCAGAACAAATATTATGAATTTAGATAATGTTTAGGATTACAAGTCATTTTCATAAAACCAACTAAAAATAATGCCAATTAATATATTAGGGACAGTCTCAATTAGTTGTCATAACATGCCAAATATTTAAAATATCAACACCTAGTGTGTTAATTTCAGTCATGTGTCAGAAGGCACTGACTTTTCAACTTGGCATTGTGAACCTCTAGCTGTGTGAGAGTCCATGCTGTGTGTTAATACTGTATAGGCCAAAGTAAATTAAGTGATTTCTCGTGGTTCTGGCAACATGTCTTGGAAACATCAATCATGGAATGTACTGGACAACAGGTTTGTCATTCTCATAAAATATTTTACAGAAAGCCAGGTTGGAAATATTAGTTAGGTATGGTTTAATAATTAGGATTAAAAAGGAACTTAGCTTTCCAAGTTATTGAAGGAAAAGGGATTCATTTCCTAATGATGTGCTTGGAAGGTGTTTCTTGTAAATTTTCTTGGTCGGCCACCAGGATGGTAGATCACTTTATGAGTTTTGCTGTCATGTAAAAGAGCTGTAGTACTTTACAATGGCAGCCTAATTTATAATTTGATCTTCGGGTATTGTAGGTTAATTAATTAATTAATTAGTTAGTTAGTGGGTGTGTCCTGTGCCCTTCCCCATAGGTATACGGATTTGTATTACCTATCCCTTAGAGGTTAAATCAACCTTGTTCCTTAAGACTTGTTTTATTTGTGCATTGTTATAAGTAAAATATGTTGGTGGTTCAAGGCTTTTCTGGATATTATAATTTATTGCGATATAAATTCACAAGACTAGTGCGGTCAGCTATTTGCAACTGAAATATTTGGTTCCTCAGCAAATACACTTAGACTAGCATTTGGTAGCAATTAACAACAGCTTGAATTCATGGCTAATTTCAGCCTCCAATATGCACTGAAGATTCCTAGTAAATTAGTCACATTTACATCATTCTGTAACTAATTTAGGTACAATAGGTGATTTAATAATTTAATTAACCATTTTGTGATGAAATAAAAATTCCAAAACAATTGTTGTCCAGTGTATTGAAGTTACAGACAGTGATTTAACTTTTTCTCTTAAATATAATTATGAAGCTCTCCTTATAGTTAATGCTGTTTTAACAAAATAAAATACAAAAAGAAATTTTCAGTTATTTGTCATTATTGTTATTCTATTACACAAATTCACTAATCAGACAAGCTTACCTACACTGATTAAATTTGTTGTACATAGTTAGCAGTGTATTTTGATGAAATAAAATTCAAAAACAAAAGACTGTTATTGTAATTATATAGTCCAAAAATATTTTATTAAATTTATATGTAATTTAACATTTTTGTTATGTACATACTGTAGTTACAATTGTACAGTAGTTGAAATCTGGTGTGATAAAATAAAATACAAAAACAACCTTGCTGTTTTAGTGTTTCACTGTAGTATACAGTATTAAAGAATACTGAATAATAATAAAAATATTTCCCTACATAATAATACATTTATAGTCTTGAAGTAGTGTTGTATGAAATAAAACTGGCTAATTCAAATTACTGATAATTTCTTGTATACATTTCTTGTACTGTATAGCAGTTTGCAGTAATTATGCTGTCATTATATAAATAAGGAAGATCTCACTTTGATGAGTAAAGTAAATTTAACAGTACCAAAAGGCTGCCTCGGGCATTAATTAAGCTACAAGCGATCACTATAGCCAAAGTGAAATATTGTATAGAGTGTTTTCACTCGCTTGATCTGAGTGGGCCCATTGGGGTGGTGAAACAATACGAAATATTTGAATAAGAAAGAGCTAATTCCCATACCATACACCAATATCGCTGCCATTTCATTGTTTTGGTACACCAATATGGCCACTGTGATGTAAGATGAAAACGCTCTACAAGGTATATACATGTAGCCAATGGCAATTTCGCATACATATTTTTTTCAAAAATGAAATGTTTCAGATTTGGCATTCATCTTTTTCTGTAGTTTTCATTTCTAAATGGGATTCAGGTTACAAGTTAACAATGAGCTTGACCAAAGTGAAGAAACAAAATAACATACAAGCCATGAATAATGGCAGTTTAGGCACTGTTTTCAAAAATTAAAACAAAAAACAGTGTGTCCTAGTATGGAAGCCAATAGGTTACTGGGTTCAAGTCCCTGTACACACTATTTTAAAATCAACATGTCTGTACTGGTCAATGTTACTGAAAAGGCCCACCAACGTAAGAATTTACATTTGACTTAGTTTAATTATTTTCCATTCTGAACTGGCTCAGCAGAGCTAGCCTTAAGAAAGCCAAGCCCACTGGGTGTATAAAGTCCATTTAACATATAGCTACTGATTCTTCAGAGTTGAATGAGAAAGTCAAGTTATACATGTACGGTATTAAATATAATTACACTGTAGCCTATAAAATGTGGTTGGTCAGTAACTGTACCAAATGTTATGGCCTTGATGTCAAGCATTATCCTACAGTGTATATGTATATATTATTAGGTTAGTTATAGCCCTTGGTAAATTACAGTCAAACCAGATGTTCTCTTGTATGTGACTTTGCAATGTTGATTGTCAATTTGGCTTGAGCAACTTTGCAAACATCTTGTGAAGATTCCTTTAAAGGTTTGTCTTTCCTTTGAGTAAATATACAAATTTATGTTTAAAAGATTACTGTTGGTGATTTACTGATTACTGTTCAGCCGGTAGTTTAAGTAATGAAATGTTGAATTTCGGAAACAAATATTCCTGAAACATTTGCAAATTGCTCACCTGAGAACTTGTCAATCAACATTGCAATGTTGCTCGCAAGAGAACACCCGGTTTGACTAAGTATAAGTTACTTTACCTACCGTATGTCTTAGTAAACTGTGTATACATGTATTAAATTTCCAACAGGTGACATTAAAGTCACCATTCATGAAATAATGAATGGTACTGTAATCCTTTACCTGCAAGAGCTCCATTACTCCATAAAAATAATTTACAAAACAGGAGCTTTGTTGGCTTAATTATTTTAATAATTAAAATTATTAAAATGTAAATAATAAATTTATATTCATTTGCACGTCAATCAACACAACCTGCAAAATACCCTGATACCCGACCGGGGGATTGGCTATTTTGGCTTCACAAGCAAATCAAAACGGCTGATTTATACACACAAGTGATTTATGAAAATGTCAGTTCTATTTTACATAAAAAAGTCAAGAATCCAGTTGTGAGTGCACAACGGAACGTGTCACGATTTCAAGGGCTTCCGTTTCAGCAGTTAAAGACAACCATTCAACATCGCGATTAATAAATTATAAAGTAATACAAAACTGTGGATATTGATCGATGCTGTGAATGTGATCAGAAAAGCTTCGAGGTGAGAATATTTTAAAAAGTATTCATTTTTGATAACCTACATTCTACATAAAGTTGTGGCTTTACCAGTTTTAAGCGCAATCAAAGTGGTCGATATTTCAGGGAGATGTTAAGTGAAGGAGTGTAAAGAAATCTGAATGTTTTTTAGCTAGTGTGAATGGTGCGCTGTGAAGAGCGCGTGGTTAATTAAACGATGTTAGCAATGAAGATTTAGAGGTGAATCGCTGACGAAATTGTATTTAAATGGCAGACAATCATTTTATATAAATACATTTGTGAATCGATGTTACCTTCGTAATATTCCCTGGAGTATTCCCTTTATCTTTGCTCTTACAACTCGGGATCAACAAAAATGTTAGCCTCGGATATCAGATTACAATTTACAATTCTGGAGGTTGTTCCGGTGGGGTTTTTGCCAGAATAATATGTATACTATATGAATTTATCAATAAGCGTCCTGGAATTTATATATTGTATACTCAACAATTCTAACAAGAGACAGCAAGTGTAAAAAAAGTGTTTTGCTTGCTAGTCCAATGTAAATATTTGCACCATCATCAAATACCATACAACCATACCCTTCAACCCCCCAAACAATAAATGCCATATTTCCTTTATTAAGCCCAAATCTGTAGCTAGCATTTGTCAGGTTTGCATAAAAAATTGTTTTGGGTTTATCTTGGTTCTGAGAAAGAGCATGACATTCATTGGAGGGAGCTGATTGAGCAATATAAGCCACAATACTGTGGGTTTTTTACAAATGTTTTCACAGTATCAGCACTGTATGAAGATGTTTCAGGTATGTCAAGCACTGAAGGTGCAAGAACCCTCTAGGGGAGTCTGGGGGCATGCTCTCAAAAAAAAAAAATAAAAAAATTTGATTTTCTCTGAAACACAATTTCCTGCATTTTGAGGTCAGTTTTACAATTAACAAAATATTATGATCATAAACAATGACTATAATTTTACTAGTACCTTCACTAATCCTTTGTCAATATCTGAAAACTCAGGCTTTGACATTGAATTTTTAGGGGGGCTCAGCCTCCTGCTTCTGGTGAATAGGGGGGTGTCAGCTCCCATACACCCCTGCTTCCTATGGCCATGCACAGTATTATGTCAAATTAAAGGAATATTGAAACGGTGAAGATGAATAAGACTGAATACTGTATTATGCAACCCCTGTATAAATGGGGAAAATTAATGGCTATATAATGAATATTCATTGCATGTACTGTACTGTAATCAAAGCTGCATATTACTCTGCAACATCACCACACAGGGGGTCAGAGCAACACTAAAAGTGGGGGGGCAAGATTTTTAGCGGGTTCCGGGGGCATGCTCCCTCGGGAAACTTTGAAATCTAGAGGTCTCTGAAATGCCATTTCCTGCATTTTAGGACAAGGATTTATGGAATTCTAAAGGTCCAAAAACATCATAAAATACTCAAAAAACAACACTTTTCTGGACATTGAATATCTGCATTCAAATTTCTTTAATATATCTTTATTCAAAGTCGTGGGTTAGCTAGGGTTAGTGATTTTGTTAATCATAACTTTATTACTGGCCTTGTTAAAAAGTGTGTGTGTGTGTGTGTGTGTGTGTGTGTGGGGGGGGGGGGGGTCAAACATATTTTGGCCACCCCCGCTTCTGACACTCCTGCCACCACACAGGAACAAAATTAATCACCACCACAGATGCATACTGTACTTAAAGTAAGATGCAACTCTTTTTTAGTTGCTGATGTTGAAAAAGCATGCCTATTCAAGAATCCTTTCTTTGGTTTATTCTTTCATTTATTTTAACTTCAAATGGCAATGATCATCCAACTGGCCATCTCCAGCCACTAGGTTCTCACCAACCTCCTGTTGGAGAGGTATTGTCAGTTGATGAAATTCCTTCTCCACAGGAGTTCTTTCAGAAATATTTACAACCAGGAAAACCAGTTCTTTTTAAAGGGGCAGCAACAAAAATCCCTGCATACAAATTGTGGACAGATGATTATTTAAGGTAATACTTAAATACTGTATGTATACTAATAATATATGATCACCCAAAAAGAGCAGTCCATCTGGATGCACTCCCACATTACTCATTTAAAGTGCCTAATCACCTCTACAGGGATTTAATATATTTATGATATTTGGAACATTCTGAGAAGAAATGTAATATATATATCTTCTCAGACAAAAACTTCATCTTCATGGACTTTTTCACTGTCAAAGTTACCAGATATGACGTCAACCAGGACAGAGTACTTGTGAAATTGAAACAAAAGAAAACCGGTTTGCAAGTTCTGGTTGACGTCATATCCGGAAACTTTAACAGTGAAAAAGTCCATGAAGATGAAGTTTTTGTCTGAGAAGATATATTACATTTCTTCTCAGAATGTTCCAAATATCATAAATATATTAAATCCCTGTTGAGGTTTCCTATAATAATGTTCTTTTAGGGGAATACATTCAATAACCCCAAACAATAGATTAATATTCCCCTCTAAGGCTCTAATATTCCCCTCTACCATTCCCCAGTCTACCATTCCTCGCTATAATATTCTCCTCTAATCTTCCTGTCTAATATCCCCCACACCACTCCTTATCTTATGAAATCCTGTCAACCTCGCCATGTGAAAAATAAGTATGTTATTTTGAGGCCCCTCAGGGATATGTGTTTATTCACCTCGGCCTTCGCCCTCAGTGAATAAATAGCCTAGTGTATAAATCACATATCCCCTCATGGCCTCAAAATAACCTATACATGTACTTAGTTCATGATCACCTCAGTTTTCTTTTTTGTACTGCAGTTGTTTATTTAAAATAGTTACTCCCAACCACCACACATAAATCAAGTTAATGCCCCGGCTAATATATATTAGTCTGGGGCAATTAACTTGATTTATGAGTGGTTGGGAAAATAAGGGTTTATAATCAATGGTCATGAATGTGATATAGATTTATCATCACGACTGAAGTGTTTTTTAGACAAACCCTGTGATAACGAACTCAGTAATCTCCAGGGGCTGTGGAACCTTTTCAAAGTTGTGGGTGTCCTGCCTCTCGCAGCATGCCATAAACAAGGCCACGCCCTTCAGAGAATATAATAGATAACTAATAACTATATATACATAACATACAAGATGACATCACAAGTTCACAACTGAACTTCAAGAACTTTTATTATTGAACAATACACTGGACAATTTGTGAAGAGTTACAGATAGTTTCCAAAATGTCAATTTGTTTAAAATTTGCTAAAATATTGTGGGTGTCCTTTGTATGTAGGACACACCCACAGTCCAGAAAGTGCAGGTGTCCAGACACCCACTGCTTCCAGAACCCCTGGTAATCTCAATAATAGGCAACCTTGGTGATCTTGAACGAAGTAGTACTGTAAGGTTATACTAATGTTACCTCAATGCCCTTCAGGCCTTGGTAAATAACTGATGTAGTTACCTCGGGTTGACGGTAACTAACCTATACTTAAACAATTAAGCTGCATATTGTAATTATGATAAATACTGTATCCTATTTTTCTAGTTTAAAATATGGTGACTTAGTTGTTGATGTGGAGGAAGGCAAGAAAGAAAACCGTTCCAATGAACTCTTTAACATGCCATTTAAATTATTTTTAAAAATTTACAATGAAAGTGATGTGTATCTTGTGCACAGTTTGCCAAAGGCAATGAGAGGTAGTGAATGTTAAATTATGCATGACTTAAAAATTAATGTAGCCTGCGTGGCGGCCCTCCTCCTCGCATGGGGCGCGTGGGAGGGCCACCACGCAGGCTAAAATTAATGTTATAATTAAACTTTATTATATATAGTAAGAATTAATTAATTAATTAATTATCTAATTTATCAATCAATTGACCATGCAACCATACAATCATACAATTAATTGATCATACAATCAACCATACAATCAATCATAAAATCAATCAATAAATCATACAATCAATCATGCAATCAATCATACAATCATTCAATAAATCATACAGTCAATTGTATATGCAATCAACCATACAATAATCAATCAATCAATCAATCAATCAATCAATCAATCAATCATACAATCATACAATCATACAATCATACAATCATACAATCATACAATCATAATACAATCATACAATCATACAATCAATCATACAATCATACAATCATACAATCAATCATACAATCAATCAATCGTACAATCAATCGTACAATCAATCAATCAATCGTACAATCAATCATACAATCATACAATCAATCATACAATCAATCATACAATCAATCATACAATCAATCATACAATCAATCAATCAATCATACAATCAATCATACAATCATACAATCAATCATACAATCATACAATCAATCATACAATCAATCAATCAATTGTACAATCAATCATACAATCAATCTATCAATCATACAAGCAATCATACAATCAATCATACAATCAATCATACAATCAGTCATACAATCAGTCATACAATCAATCAATCAATCATACAATCAATCATACAAGCATACAATCAACCATACAATCAATCAATCAATCAATCAATCATACAATCAATCAATCAATCAATCAATCAATCAATCATACAATCAATCAATCAATCATACAATCAATCATACAATCAATCAATCAATCAATCATACAATCAATCAATCAATCATACAATCAATCAATCAATCAATCATACAATCAATCAGTCAGTCAATCAATCAATCAATCAATCAATCAATCAATCATACAATCAATCATACAATCAATCAATCAATCAATCAATCAATCAATCAATCAATCATACAATCAATCATACAATCAGTCATACAATCAATCATACAATCAATCAATATACAATTAATCAATCAATCATACAATCAATCAATCAACCAATCAATCAACCAATCAATCATACAATCAATCAATCAATGTTAATGATAATAATTACTTAATTTAATTTGTAGTCATTTGAATTTGATATACATTATGGATAATTTTAATTAATACTTTAAGATTATTTATTTATTTATTTTATTATTTATTTCTATTTATTTAGATGAAATGTTTTTGTTAAGATGCCTGTTATGTGGTGGATATACAGATGGTCTTCAAGATAGTGTTATGTGGTTCAGTAATGGTGGAACTAAGTCAGTCTTACACTTTGATGCTATTGATAATATAAACTGTTTAATGAGTGGATCTAAAGACCTGTTTATGGTTGATAAGGTGATGATTTATTACTTGATGGGATGGATGATGCAGTGTCAGTGGAATGTGTTTGAAAGTGTGTGTTTGTGTGGGGTGGGGGGTGGTGGTGGTGGTGGTGGGGGGGCTAGGTCAGGCAAAGCCATCGATGAAAAGGGTGTGGCCATATATAGTCCCTGACATGTCAAGGGCAATTAGCTCAATCATAGTTAGTGGAGGGATTGCAATGGTTTGGAAGCTCCAGTGTCTGAGAGACAGATTAAGGGTACCTGAGGCCCCTGGCTGTATTTCTGATTGGGCCCCCCAAGCCCCTTCTTGCACTGCACCTAGGGGCCTGGGGCCTTCTTTTCTTAATAAGACATCAACGGCCCCGGGGCCCTCTAGGATCTGTGAGGCCGCAGGCCCCTGGCTGTAGCCCAGTCACCCCCCCCCCCCCCCCTTAATCCGCCACTGCCAGTGTCTTTCAAGATTATGCAATTTGGTCAATGTTATATTGTGTTCATGTTGGAGGAAGGCAATTGGTTGAAGAAAGGAAATTCTATGGACACGTGACAATGTGTAGCGTGTTTTATGTACTGTTTAATAAACTCGCAGAAGTGTTTTATCAGATATAAAGACACGAGGCGAAGCCAAGTGTTCTTATATCTGATAAAACACGAACTGCGAGTTTATTGAACGGCTTCAAAAACGAACCACTTGGTAAGTTCATTGGCGTAGTAAGTTTGAAAAATAACCTTGTCTAAGCCGAGAAAATCAAAGCTAAAGTTTATGTAAACCAGGAGGTATCTTTAACACATATAAAGACACTGATTAAACTTTAATTTCTTTTGAATTTTCCTCATGAATTATTAATAAATGAGTTTTTCAAGGTAAGAGACAAGACCTCGTCAAACACCTGAAAATGGCTTTTATTCACAAAGTTCTATCTTAAGACTCTAACGTAGTTGAGACTCCATTTTACAGGCATTGTCCTCTTTTATAATACAGTAACTGTTACAGCGAGTGTTAGCTTATATATTGCATCATGATTCTACGCAAGTCTTTGCGTAGGAGCAAAACCGCATAGTTCTATACAAGTTCATTGTTTCCCAAATACGGTCTTACTTACAAACAAGTTTTTTTTTCTATTATATCTTACCTAAAACTAACCATCTAGAAACCTACTTAAGAAGTGCGGAAACCGCTATCATTCTACCGATTATCTATGATTAAAAGCATCAAGTAAGTTTCTTTTCGTGTATTTCATTCTTTTCAAAAATTGTACGAAGATGGTGTGTTTTGAAAGAAAGTTGGTTTTCTTGAACAAAGACTATTAGTGGCTTTAGCATTGAATAGTTGTAGCTAATAATAGACGTGCAGTGATCATGATTTTGTAAGAACATCCCTCCCCCATAACTCCATTTACAAAACTCAAACTACTGCCAAAAACATGTCTTAGACTTTGTTGTTTTATTTGAGCAAGCAGCCGCACACTTCGTAGGAATCCTGCATGAGGTTGATTTGGGAGCTTCTGGAATAATCGAATTTAATAATAAACATGCAGAGATCATGAAGAACATCCCTCCCACATAACTCCATTTACAAAACTCAAACTACTGTACTGCCAAAAACAGGTCTTTGTTCTATTTCAGTGGGCAGTCCAATGTTTCGTAGGAACCCTGCATGAGGTTGATTTGGAAACCTCTGAATTGACTGAATCTAATAATAAACATGCTGAGATCATGATTTTGTAAAAACATCCCTCCCCCATAACTCCATTTACAAAACTCAAACTATTGCCAAGATGATGGACTGTTAAGATACCCCGACAAGATTTAAAGACAAAACTGATTAAACAAGGGTAGAATTGAAGTTCAGAAAACCAGTCGTTGTTTGAGTTAGTTTGACAAACACAAAAAGGAAGTAAATCCCTGAAGATATTGTCAGCATGATGATAATTAATGAAATATTTTATGAATGTCTTGAAATATAATCATTAGAAAGGATGCATCAAAATTCGATTTTTAGTTTATGCTTTACCTATGTCGTCATTGAATCAGAATTGTTCAATAAGTAACTAAACATAAATTTACATCACACAAGCACAACAGTATCTTGGTGCATATGCGTATTTATATGTATATATTCTGATATCAGAAGGCTCATTATTTTGTCTACAATAGGCGCTAAACTTGCTTTTTATCAAAAGCCCCTTCTGGCCAAGATGTTTAAAAGGCGAATTTTGGTTTCTTCCTTGTTAATTCAAGATATCAGGTGTTGCTGTCGTTAAAATGATGTAACGTTTTTCCATATCCAGGGGGTTGTTAACCTGAGTACATAGACCCCGTTTACACTAGAGCAAAAATATCTGGGTTCACATTGTTTTTCATCCTCATGGGAATAAAAAACAATGTTAATCCGGATACTTTTGCTCTAGTGTAAACGGGGTCCAAGTCTATAGATAGTAAGGCACAGCAGATTGTAAAAGGTGTTTTTCATTGAACGGTACTAGTGAACAGCCACGATAAATAGACACTGTTCATGCTATCTATATAATATAAACACGTCCCATAATAAATATCCCAACAATATAAGATAGAGTCAAGTCTCTCAATATATTAAAGGAATACAGAATAGAATACAGATTTTAATTACTTCTTCCCACAAGGGACTTTTCAAGAGCAATTTACATTACTAAATTTCAAGTGGCCAAGTCGAAGGCATATTAAAGCATAGATAATGGAAGGGGAACTGGATAGGAAACTTCAAACGAGGTTAAAGAACCGGAAACGTTGTTTGCACAACTTGCTACAGTAATTACACACTTATAAGCAGCTAATGCACCTATTGCTGAAATTAGACAAAGTGTAATATCACTTAAGTTCAGCAGTGTCTGATTTTAGCCATGTGGGACCTAACGGGTGCATTGCCCGCTTATAAGCGTAGAATTACCATAGCAAGTTGTGCAAACATCGTTTCCGGTTTCGTAAGTTTCCTATCCAGTTCCCCTTCCATTATCTATGATAAAAGGCGCTCGAAGCAGCCGCCCTACGACTCATTTACGAGACACATGTCAGACCACGAATCACAGACCTAGGTGTTGATTTTATGGAGGGAGGAAAACCGGAGAACCCGGCGAAAAACCCTCGAAGCACAAGAGAGACCAACTAAACTCTACTCACATGAGTGTTACAAGCTCGAGAACGGGGCTATTCCAGACGGTCACCCATCCAAGTACTAACCCCGTCGAACCGGGCTTAACTATTGGTGAGAGGCAGCGCCCTAACAGCACACTAACAGCACACGTCACCCGTGCTTCCCGACTAGACTTGAGTTTCGAAATATCAAATATAAGGACTATCATTCTAAGACCTGCTCCCAACTTCACCATGTAGCTCAGTGAGTAGAGGGTCAGACTAGTAAACCGAAGGTTGCACAGGTTCAAATCCCAGTTGCGGTCGAATAGAGATCTTCTCTACGTACCCAGTATGATTCCTCATTCGGAGTAGCACCTGATATCATTAGACATTATACATATATACTTCGACTAAATTTGAAGTGCTTTTTAGGCGATATAACATAATTCAATTCAAAGAGGTATTATTTTGCTTGGTGGCGAATGTCGAACTATTGTCATAACGTTTTGATTTGGTTTTACTTGATTCCGAAGATAACCATCACTCAGAGGCCAGCGTTGTGTCAGTTACTAGCATGCACTAGTATAGTATAGTATAGTATAGTATAGTATAGTATAGTATAGTATAGTATAGTATAGTATAGTGCAGTGCAGTGCAGTGCAGTGCAGTGCAGTGCAGTGCAGTGCAGTGCAGTGCAGTGCAGTGCAGTGCAGTGCAGTGCAGTGCAGTGCAGTGCAGTGCAGTGCAGTGCAGTGCAGTGCAGTGCAGTGCAGTGCAGTGCAGTGCAGTGCAGTGCAGTGCAGTGCAGTGCAGTGCAGTGCAGTGCAGTGCAGTGCAGTGCAGTGCAGTGCAGTGCAGTGCAGTGTAGTGTAGTGTAGTATAGTATAGTATAGTATAGTCTTTGTCAAGACCATGTAGCATTTTAAGTCTTAACTTTCATATCAAATCTAATCATTGTTTATCTTCAACATCTTAGATAGATAGAAACTTTATTTAAAGACGGTGACACGTAATAATAGTACAAAGTACTAAGAAACTTGTGGCCCTCAAAAAAAGAACAAAAAGTGAAAGAATGTATCTATAACTATTTCTCAAACTCATTAATAATTCGTGAACCAAAAACAAAAGAAATTAATGTTTAATCAGTGCTTTGATATTGGAGGAAAAGTACTAGTACTTTGAAATAATGCAAAATGGGTTTTCAAAGTCTGGGACTTTGAAATAAGGCAAATTATATTACGTTTCAGAGGTATCTTCGGAGTTTTGAGTATGACAAGTCAGTTCAAATACTCGACGTTGGACTTTACCAGGATTACAAATTCCTCATGCATTAAAAAGCACTCGGACTTTGAAATCCCGGTAAAGTCCTCCGTCTCGTATTTGAAATATTACATACAGTATCTATATATCTGAATATGTACGAAGGTATAAAGTATAATTTTAAATTTACTATACGTAAATTTAAAATCAATAAAAGACGTAAATTGCTTAAATTCTTTCTGGTGCTTAAGAAAACAACTGTACAATGAATGCTTAAAGATATTAATGGAGCTAGATGAACACAGACGTAATGGCAGTTATCTTCTTGAATATCTCCGTGTAAATTATCCATTTTAGTTAGTTCTTGCTCTAATTTAACTCTTCAATGCACTAGCACAATAGAACAACTTGATAAACGTTCCTAAGACATCTCCTGTGGTGGTTTATTTTGTATCTAAATTATGTTCTCATATTTGTGACTTCATTCACTGTCTCGAGTCTCAAGTCTCAAGTTATCGCTATATTCTCTCTCTCAGTTAAGATGTCTGAAGTGATCACTGGTTTACTAGTCAAGTCAGCTTTTGGTCTGCTATGTCTGCCAGTCAACAAGGCTCGTGATCTTATGGCCCAGAAACTGAAAGAAGGTGATCTAACTGACGAGCAATGTCGAGGTTTGATTGTACGAGAATTAGATGACATAAAATCGAAACTTGATGGTTTAGCTCGGAAAGATCTCCTGAGCAGCATTAGTTTCTTCAAAGAAGGAGTCTGTCGTCTAAATCTGTCAGTCGATACTGACTCGTCTAATGATGAGCCTGCCTCTGTACAAGAACAGCCAGAAGAGAGCAGTCAAGTCGAAGGAGCGTGCGGTGGCCGTGCTGTCTTTAACGAAGCTTTGTCTTTGAAGCTTGCACACGCAATCCGAAGATTGAAAATCGCCTCGGAAGAGAGCTTTACATCTACCAAGTCATCATTTGACAAATCGAACATGGAAGCAACAAGAGCTTTCAATAACGTAGCTCTTAGCACTGAAGATCGAATCCTTGCAACTCAACTTCGAATGGCAAGCAGAATTCTTGAAAGTTTGGAGCATCCAGAGGCAGCAGCTAATTATTGCAAGTTGTACCTTGAAGAACTTCACGCTATTCCTGCCGTTCGAGAAATATTCTCTGTTTATCTGAGTGGAGGAATGAAATCGCGCTTTAATAAAACGCAACGGCTTGAGAAGGTAAAATCTGTGACTTTGATCAATTTTGCATTGTGCGATTTTATCCAAAAGTTTACTAAAGCACCACTGGATCTCTTCGAGTGGCCAATGATAGAACTTGGTAAAGGAACTTACCATCCAGTTTGTGGAAAAAGTGAGATTGTAATGAGAATGAATGAGGCTGGAGTCAAGGTGTCCAATCAACTTACATGTAATGTTGACCATGCTGGATATAGACAGTGTTCGGCTGTAAACAGCAAAGGAGAGATTATCATGAGGAGCAACGTCAGAGGTAGTATCAATGTTCTCAACAGTCAAGGTGATGTCAAGTTATTTTGTAGTCTTTCACAAGAAGAAACAGAAGCAAGATGTTTCTTCATACTCTCACTGGCCATTGACGATGAGGATAATGTGTATATCCTCACAAGGTTTGAACAAACTGACAATGTTTATGGCTTTAAAGTATTTGTCTTTGACGCAGAAGGAAACTTGAAACATCAATTTCCACTAGACTTGCTGAGCGGAAAGAATGAATGGGTTCAAATTGCTATAAATATGGTTAAAAACATTATTATCCAAAAAGCTGGGGAAAATCATGTGCACGTCTGCAACAAAGATGGACGACTGCAATACAGCTTTCCTCTGGAAGAGAACGCAGACACAGTCCACCTGAGCATTTCCGACAGGAATGAGATAGCTGTGGTACCACTGGGCGGAAATACTGTTTATATCTACACTGAAGAAGGAAAGTTGAAGCAAACAATTGAATTACCTAAAGATCACAAAGTGCGTGGAGTGGCATTCCATAATATCACTAAAAAAGTTATTGTTTATACCAAGGTGGGGTACCCAGCCACCTGTTATTTGTTAAGTTATTCAGAAACTGGTGAACTACAAACTTTACCATTACTTCATGATGCATATGATTTTGATAAACTCACTTCTCATCCAAATGGTCCAGTCGCTCTTGTTCATAGGAAAGGAGTAATTTTCTATTAGCTTAAATAAACAAGATCAAAAGCACAATCTTCAGAGCAATAAACACAGTAAACATTTACTCTGACAATAAACCCTATTCATTTTTTAACTTCAGAAATTTTTAAATGTAAATAACTAAAACCAAAACCCAATGTTAGAAACCTCGGAATATTTAACCCAGGAAGATTTTCTTTCATAAGTTTAATGACGTCATATTAATTTTCTAAATATTCAAGTTTTATTCTGGATTGAAGTAGACAATATTTACCATTACTAAATTATTTTATAATTATATATAATACTTGACTATTTGAACGTTTTATAAAAACTGATTCTTAATAAAGAATTGTAATGAAGTATAGTTACCTTAAAGTCTTCGCTACCAGAGGTTTCACCCTAAACGGGATCATAATCCCGTGTAGGGTGATCGCGTTTATGATGATCCCGTTTAGGGTGAAACCTCTGGTAGCGAAGACTTTAAGGTAACTATACTTCATGCTTTATATATATATATATATATATATATATATATATATATATATATATATATTTATTAAGAATCAGTTTTTAGTTTTTATATTTTTTATATTATTAATAAAATGATTTTTCTTGTGTTTTTGACTCGGTTTCTTTTGTTCTCACCGGGTAATTGAATCTCTAATTTTCCCAAACAGGGGAAATTTCAAAATTTTCCCTCATTAGCATGCATAACCAAACGTGCAAACAGTATTCTTTTAACACAACAAAAAAATGCATTATCATAAGATAATCATGCTATTACAAACTAATACCATGACATGTCGGGAATTAGTGATTAAATGTCCCTCAAGCCTTGGGAGGATTTGTGAAAGTCTCTGGGGCCTGAAAGTAATCTACAAAATTGATTCAATACATGTATTCATGAAACCCAATAGTGATCGCTTATTATAATATAAATTTTATCGGGCGTTGTGGTGTATTCAGGGCCGTAGATAGGGGGGGGGGGCAGCAAGGGCAACTGCCATCCCCCCCCCCCCCCCCCCCCGAAAATCCACACTATGGATTTTTGTCCCACACATCACATTTGTTCCCAGAGTCACAGAATAAACAACTAAGTAGTCGTTTAATATCATAACTCTGACAATGAGTTTTCGTGTTGCGTTCGCGCTTTATCCCGTTAGAGTTAGACTATTATTTTGCAGTCATTTGCTACTCACTTTCACCAGAATGTTCGTTCCAATGTTCGAAAGTTCGTTGGGATGTTCAAAGCTCGTTTTAAAATATGCATTTGATTGACTTCTTGCTTTCTTGGTTCCTAGTACGTAGCCGGCAATCAATTCCGTAGTTCAAAACGAACTTTGAACTTCCAAACGAACTTCGTAACGAACTTCTGAACATTTTGGTGAAATGTGACAAGTGAGTTGCAAATGACTGTAGTTGTCTTTGTAAATATGTAATACTGTAGTTTTAGACCAAATCTTTTGTAAAAATGAGAGAATGTGTCATAAAAAATATGTTTTAAAATGTTCAAACTTTTGCTCAAATATGATGTCAGATCGCCGGAAATTCCATTTCAGAGACTCAAATTTCAAACATTTTCCGGGGGAGCATACCCCCGGATCCCCCTAGAAATTGGGCAGTCTTGCTGCCCCCCTGACTAAAAAATCCAGCCCACCAGTATGGCCACCATTTCAATGTTTTGGCACACCAGTATGGCCACCATTTCAATGTTTTGGCACACCAGTATGGCCACCATTTCAATGTTTTGGCACACCAGTATGGCCACCATTTCATTGTTTTGTGCACCCGTATGGCTACCATTTCAATGTTTTGGCACACCAGTATGGCCACCATTTCAATGTTTTGGTACACGAGTATGGTCACCATCTCAATGTTTTGCTACACTAGTATGGTCACCACTTCAATGTTTTGCTACACCAGTATGGCCACCATTTCATTGTTTTGGTACACCAGTATGGGCACCATTTCATTGTTTTGGTACACTAGTATGGCCACCATTTCATTGTTTTGGTACACCAGTATGGGCACCATTTCATTGTTTTGCTACACTAGTATGGCCACCATTTCATTGTTTTGCTACGCCAGTATGGGCACCATTTCATTGTTTTGGTACACCAGTATGGCCACAATTTCATTGTATTGGTACGCCAGTACGGGCACCATTTCATTGTTTTGGTATGCCAGTATGGCCACCATTTCATTGTTTTGGTATGCCAGTATGGCCACAATTTCATTGTATTGGTACACCAGTATGGCCACCATTTCATTGTTTTGGTACACCAGTATGGCCACAATTTCATTGTATTGGTACGCCAGTACGGGCACCATTTCATTGTTTTGGTATGCCAGTATGGCCACTATTTCATTGTTTTGCTACGCCAGTATGGCCACAATTTCATTGTATTGGTACGCCAGTACGGGCACCATTTCATTGTTTTGGTACGCCAGTATGGCCATTATTTCATTGTTTTGCTACGCCAGTATGGCCACTATTTCATTGTTTTGCTACGCCAGTATGGCCACAATTTCATTGTATTGGTACGCCAGTATGGCCACAATTTCATTGTATTGGTACGCCAGTATGGCCACAATTTCATTGTTTTGGTACACCAGTATGGGCACCATTTCATTGTTTTGCTACACTAGTATGGCCACCATTTCATTGTTTTGCTACGCCAGTATGGGCACCATTTCATTGTTTTGGTACGCCAGTATGGCCACAATTTCATTGTATTGGTACGCCAGTACGGGCACCATTTCATTGTTTTGGTATGCCAGTATGGCCACTATTTCATTGTTTTGCTACGCCAGTATGGCCACAATTTCATTGTATTGGTACGCCAGTATGGGCACCATTTCATTGTATTTGTACGCCAGTACGGGCACCATTTCATTGTTTTGCTACGCCAGTATGGCCACAATTTCATCAGTGTTTTGCTACGCCAGTATGGCCACAATTTCATTGTATTGGTACGCCAGTATGGCCACCATTTCATTGTTTTAGTACCCCAGTGTGGCCACCATTTCATTGTTTTGGTACACCAGTATGACCACCATTTCATTGTTTTGGTATACCAGTATGGCCACCATCTCATTGTTTTGCTACACCAGTATGGCTAGGTTTCGCCTTGGTTTCTGTGTTTTTATTGTTCATAGTTCATATTAATCTTCTTTGTTAATATGTTGTATATATTTTAAGTAGCCCGAGTTTACGCCTAGCGGGCATCTTGTTAATATTTAAATAGCACGGTTGAGTGATTGAACTGAAACGTTGCTATAGGACAATTCGTTCATTATACTAAAATACAATGTGTTCAGTGACCGTGCACCGTGCACAAAAATGCATAAAGGCGAACAAAAAGATAGACCAAAGACTTTAGCTGAGTTTCCAGACCAATTTATCTCGATTGACTATGTTATGAGTTTCCAAACCATTTCCCTCCCTCAGTCCCTCCACTAACTATGGCTCAATTAATCTTTCTTAAGAGAAGGGTGGTTCTAAGGCATCCTCAAAGCCGTGTTTGAATTTTAAAAACAAGCAAACAAATTTTGGACCAAATGAATCAAATGCACCATAATGTTATATATCCGTGGTTACAACAGATAAGTTTAGTTTTTGGGAGGTTAATAGTTTAATTGTAGAAGGTTCTCTGCATGAAGATTTGTATTTGGATGCACCCTCTAGGTAGTGTGGGAGGGGGGGGGGGGGTAGGCTTTGCTGCCCTTGGCATGATGGAGAAAATTTATTTAACATTGATTATACCCACAAAATGTGGTTGCACGTAAATTCCAGCTGTTCCTCCCTCTAAAAAAACTGGAAACTAACACCCCTTAGCCCCCCAGGGCATAACACTCCAGTTCTTACTTTTTAATGCCATATATTTCTTGTTTTTTTTTGTTTTGTTAAGAGAGAGAAAGCTCACATTAATATCGACAGTCCAAAAGGTTCCTTTTCAAAAGTTGATGTGGATAAAGTTGATTTATATAAATATCCAGGACTGGCTGATGTCCCGTGGTATAAGGGTCGAATGGAACCAGGAGATTGCTTATTTATTCCATACAGGTATGCCTGATATATGCTTTCATGCAGTCTGCAGATTCGAGCCATGGAAAACAAGTTAGGCCACTCCGAAGAGCTACGCCCACTCTAATTATACTCGTCTGATTGAATTTTTGTTTAATTAGAGTTAAAAATTAAAATTAAATTTAATTAGAGTTACCATTAAAACGAAGAATAAACCCTACAATACTTGTGATGTATTTAGTAAAAATACTTGGGAAATAATTGGGAAAATGATCACGTACTCTTAAAGTGTCACTAAGATGAAAAATCGTCAGTCTTTTTTTGATCTAATCATAAAGTAAATTTAAAATGAGGAAGAACGGAGTTTGTGGTTTGTAAATAACTCATCTCGTTCAAGAGATATTCACGTTTTTGAAATATGCAAATTATATGGCTGATGACGTCATTTTCTCCAAATGAACGAAATGAAAATCGAAAATTAGGAATATCTCTAGAAATAAACAATAGAAAGTGCTCAAATTTTGCATGCTTATAGTATTAAATAAAATACGTTTCACTGTGGAACTTTAGTTGTTTTCGTGGGAACTCCTGGTTTCTAGCCCCCTCCAATGATAAAATTAAATTTTCTTATTTATCAGCAATCAAGTAGCGTTTACTCCAGCGAATAAATGTGAAGATTAGGGCTTTTGTAGGCATTGTAATTCAAACGTTTAAATCTTTCTATTTTTAAACAATTATGCAAAAATGATAATTCCCTTTTTAAGGTTTAGAGTAAACCTGTGAGCATGCACTTACCATGGCAATCACAAAATCCACAGAGAAGTGTATTTTATTAGATACTATAAGCATACAAAGTCTAAGCACATTCTATTCTTTATTTCCAGAGATACTCCTTATTTTACGATTTTCATTTCGCTCGTTTGGAGAAAATGACGTCATCAGCCATAAATTTGCATATTGCCAAAACGTGAATATCTCCTGAACGAGATGAGATATTGACAAACCACAAACGCCGTTCACCCTCATTTTAAATGTGCTTTATGATAAGATAAAAAAAAAGACTGACGATTTTTTCATCATAGTGACACTTTAATTAAATGCGTTTCTATGCCCTTCCAAAGAAAGTTCACATGGGCACAGCCTCACCGGGGCTCAACTGAGGTTACCCTACTGAAATTGATAATCAGTTTTCCTTTCTTAATTATTTCCATAATTTAAATATCTGCGTGTACAAATTTTCATAGGGTCATAAAAAACTTCAACCCATTGCTTTGAGCAGTATTTAGACTGTGTATAACGATAAATGACCCGTTCAGTTTTGGCCAGTTCAGGCAGGAACTGGTTAATCACTTGTTAAAAACTATATGTTCAGGGCCGCTTTACCCTACGGGCAATGAGAAAAAAAAAGTTTATTAATTGTGAAACGACTTAAAGAATATTTGGATTTTGAGTTTTTAGTATCTGCACAATGTACATACTGAATATAATGTGCCGATTAAATAGTCTCGTGAAAATTGCAACGATATATGTGCTGTACAACTTTCCTTCCCGACACACAAGATAATGAAATTTGCTTTATTTCGCTCGAGAAGGGTCTGGGAACTACACTTGGAGATCGTCGGAAGCAGTAAATCTCTTATATTTAGAGATATTGACATGTTGTTCTGCCATATTCTATTTATAACCTATTCTATGCAAGGAAAAGAAACATATTAATTGACCCTGTAGATACAGACGCTATAAAATTAACTTCAATATGTATGGGACCACTTACAACGTCAACGCTGTTCTCGGCTATGCCTCGACCAACTCTTAACGCTTTTTTCGTGCTCTCCGGACTTCCCGCGTGCATCCATAACTCGATGGAGCACGCCAAACCATGAACCATTTCTTAAATATCAATACTCGTTATAATAGGGTTACTATATATTACCCGTTATATTAGGGTTACTATTATTAGGATTAGGGTTACTATGTTACTAATATTTGGGTTTTAAACAATTCTTAACCTATTTTCCAAAAATCCTATTTCCGTCTTTCCCAACATTTCCCTATATAGGGGCCCCATCATATCTCTGCCCAGGGCCCCATAATCTGTTAATGCGGCCCTGTATATGTTTCATGTCTTATTTAAATCTGTGGTTGTTTTTTCTCATCAGATGGTTCCACCAGGTTCGTTCTTATGGTCCACGCAATTTAGCTATAAACATCTGGTTTCGTCATCAGTTCACATTTAATTCAACTGACTGCGACAATAGTCCTCATAAAAATAAGGAATTTGCTCCGCTAAGTGCGTTTGAAATTAGCCAAAACCTTGAAGAAAATATGGGGTATGTTTTGCAAAAAAATATGTTATGGATTTTACTGATAGGTAACGTTTTACTAATTTATCGTTTTACTAATTTCTCCTGACGAAGGGCCTTCGCTCGAAACGTCGAGAAGATTTTTCTCTGTTTTTCAGGCCAACGTGACTTAACCCTGGTAATATTACTGATAGGTCGTTCTCTTTTATACTGTTCTCTTCTTATAGTATATTTTTTATATTTAACAAATGAAACACAAAGCTCCGACGCTCCGTGCATATGTACTCTTATAAAGACACGTTTGACGTCATTTGAACACGAAAGAAGTTGAGTTAGAAGTTACACTTCTTTCGTGTTCAAATCACGTCAAATGTACCTTTATAAGAGTACATATGCACAGGAGCGATGTGTTTTATTTGTTTTATAAAATAAGTAGAGGAAAAATCAAACTAAAAGTGAGGTAGTTTAGGAATTTGGCGGGCTTTTCCGGCCAGCTGACGCCATCCTACGTCATTTTACGTCATTCATGATCTCTGTTCTCTTATAAATGTACGGAGCTCAGCCAATCAGAACGTGCGTAGAGGACACCTTATTTTATAAAAGTGCTTCTAATTAACAAATAAAACATAAAGCTGCGTGCATATGTTCTCTTATGAAGGCACGTTTGACGTCATTTGAACACGAAAGAAGTTGAGTAGAGGCACGAGAGACGATAGCCGAGTGCCTTTACACTTATTTCGTGTTCAAATGACGTCAAACGTACCTTTATAAGAGTACATATTCACAGGAGCGGTGTTTTATTTGTTTTATAAAATAATAATAAGAAAAATGAAACTAAAAGTGAGGTAGTTTTGGAATTTGGCGGGCTTTTCCGGCCAGCTGACGCCATCCTACGCCATTTTACGTCATTCATGATCTCTGTTCTCTTATAAATGTACGGAGCTCAGCCAATCAGAACGTGCGTAGAGGACACCTTATTTTATAAAAGTGCTTCTAAAACTCATTAATAATTCATGAGGAAAACACAAAGAAAATCCATGTTTAATGAGTGTCTGTATATGTGACACAGATTCATCTTGATTTACATAAACTTTAGCTTTGATTTTCTCGACTTAGACAACGTTTTTTTAGAGAAATTACTACGCCAATGAATTTACCAAACCGGATCGTTTTAGAAGTCATTTACAGAATTAGTATCCGTTCTGTATCGGGATACAGGCCCTCGGCTTCGCCTCGTGTCGGTATACAGAACGGCCACTCATTCTGTAAATAGTACTTCTAAACCCAAATATGATATTACTGCATATGGATTCTATTTAATGTGTATAGTTGAATGCCAAAATATTTTTTGACTTGAACTTTTGTTTGTTGTTAGTTGAGGTTTGTATTTCCAAAATGGTAAGGAGGATGACATCTATGTAGGCATAATTTGCATACGTAGCCTAGTGTTCCGTTACAACAGAAATATTATTATTACCCAATTCACATCGAGGGGCAAATCACTCCAAAAATCTCGTACACTTAAGTCTTTGACGAAAAGTCCGCAAAAAGTCCAAAAAGTCCAGCGGAATTTAGAAAATCCTTAAAAATCAAAAAATCCGCAAAAAGTCCTGAAAATCCATAAAAATCCTTTCAAAATCTATTGAAATTCACAACATCTTACTGAATTGATCAAAATCCAAAAAAAGTCCGAAGGAAATCTGCACTTTCTCCTACAAATTCGTTATGTACTTCATGTAATTTCATCCTGAAGTATTTTATATACATGACAACGAGGTTGCTTGGTCTTGACCATGTGGAAATATGGATTCTCGCGTTTTCGCGCCATTCTATATCCACCATCTCTGGGCCTTCCTTCGCGGCCCTCCTAGCTCTTTTTATTATATGCGGGCACGTCGTTCCCGGCCATGCTTGGAACCTGACAATAACATGGCTCCTTGTTCTTTTTTTCAAAACTCGGATGTTTTTTTCAGAACAGGGACTCGGTCGAGATAGCGGACTTAGGCATTTATCTCGTCCGTGGCATTTCTCTTTTTCCGCACCCGGGTTATGCAATTGCTCCCCAAAATTTCCCCCCTTTGATACGGAAACCCTCACAAATCTTTACGAATCACTCAACAAACTCATATCATTGGAGCTCGCCTCATCGCCACCGGTGCTAAATTCTACTAGACATCAGCGTCGATCTATGTACTCCAATCTCAAGAAAACACAAGTCAGAGCATCCCCAGTTCTGGACTCCTTACTACAACAGAAACAGAATTCACCTCTTCAGCAGAGATTTACTTTACAAATTAAAAATAAATTATAACACTAACCCCCCACCCCCCACCCCAATACTTAAAACCACTTCATAAAATCAAACCCTAACCCATGACATTAATCACAATCACCAGCGGAAGTCAGTGGATTCCCATATTTGGACTCCCTACCGCAACAAAAACATATTTGATTTCTCCAGAAGGATTTATTTTACAAATTAAAATAAATTATAATTAAAATAAAAAATAAAAATAAATTATACTACCCCCCCCCCTCCCATAAAGTTTAAAACTTAAAATCCACTTCATAAAACCTAACCTCCATAATCTCAATCCCTAACACCTTAAAGCTCAAACTATTAACCATTTTCCTGGTAAGTCACAGCCAGGATCCAAATACCTGAACCTTATGATTTACTTTTACTTTACATTTTACAAAACACAAGTCATATATAATTTACAAAATACAATTTATCACAATGGAGCATTTTCAGCTATTATATTTTGCCCAGAATCTTGTTAAAAACACCTTGACAGAGTTGTTTACTCGGCCGTGGCCAAATGCACATGAACTGCAGTTGCTTAAATTTACTAATAACCGTCATGCTTTGCGGTCGCAGTGCAACCACCTGGATGAAATGTAAATATAATTAATCAAGTAGGCGTAGAATATTAATTTTGAGTTAAAGGCGACAGGCTGCAAAGTTATTTAAATTTTGGATTGGGGTATTACCAACTTTTATTATCGGGATTTTGCATGTTTTTTTACTGTTGACTGTTGTTATCCTAAATATGTAATGGCCCAATTTCTAGTTCTCCCATTCGCCTCCTGGGCTTATATTCATTCCCAGTTTCACCAGAACATGAAAAATAATGGGAAAATATCGTTAACAATTTTCACAAAAAGTCCGCAAAAAAATCACAAAAGTCCGAAAGTCCAACGAGAAAATGCCCGGACTTTTGAAAGTCCGAAAGTCTCGTACACTTTTTAGCGAGTGATTTGCCCCTCTATTCACATGTTAATGGGAATACTTGAATAGTATATTCTATATTTTATCATTTTTTTCATTAAAATCTTCAAGCGCGGGTTTATTATAAGAAAAGAAAACACACACACAAATCCCTACATTGACGTCATCCTCTTTACCATTTTGGAAATACAAACCTCAATATAACAACAAATAAAAGTTCAAGTCAGAAAATATTTTGGATCTTATTTGAGTTTATACGTACTTTAAGTTTTTGTCAGAGAAATTTTTCCATTTGTAAACTCCATATATTATTTAGAGTAATGTTAGTCGATGAAATGGAGGGTAAAGCTGTTAATGAAGCGAAATGGCTGGAAATATGGAAGGTATTAATTTTGTTTGTTTTTTTACACTGAATACGGCGGGTTTTTTGAACGTAAAATATCGAAAAACTAATTCTACAATAATCTTTTTAGCCCGTCCATACAGTTTTCAGAACAGTTTAATTGTTAAATTTATATTATTTTAAACTATATACGCACTTGTAGAATTGGAGGCTTTTTCTTGTATGTACTTACTAACAATTGTTTTTAAACTTTCACTTCCAGTGGTAATTTTATGTTCATCACAATTTATAACAACCCATTGTATATTTTTTTCAAATGTCTGAAGTTATAATTATATTGATTACAAAATCTTTTTGTTTCCTAGAATTTGTGGTTGGGGGAAAAGGATGAGCATATAGACAAAGCAAGCGATATTGTAAGTTTCAACACAGTGAAATACAGCTTATGATAACAACTAAAGAATATAAATAAGTTTTGCATGTGGAAACACCACGTAAAGTATTTCTTTGCTAAGCTCTCGGCCTGTTGACTCCGGCCTTCATCAGGCCGAAAGCTTATAGCAAAAAAATATTTTACGTTGGTGTTTCCACAAAACTTATTTATATTACATTATCGCCATGAAAACGTTCAAAGAATTAACTAAAGATATTTAGGAAAATCTTTGCGATAAAAAAGTGGACTGCTGTATTCGAACGCTTCTGACGAACAACTCTGATTGAAATGTCAGTATTTGGTTTGCTGAAAATCCCTGCAGTTCATTATCTTTTTAGTTTCCTATATACCTTTGCTTTACTCTTCAAAATTTTATTTTACTTTACTCTTTAGAATTCAGAAGGAAATAGCTAATACTTAATTAAAGTGATGTTTTTGTTTTAGACAGACAGACAGACAGACAGACAGACAGACAGACAGACAGACGTATACCTTCCCAAGCAAGGGAATAGGCTTTGCAGAACTAGGTTCTACAAAGATCACAGTGCATATAAAAACAAGTCAAAAATTCAAGTCTCTAATCATGTCCCTCCACTTTGCTTTGTCGAGAGCCATTTCGTGCCATTTGTCGACTTCTATGTTTGCTTTCTTCAGAGTTTTGTAAAGAGAGCGACCATACGTATATTGAAGTGCCCCTCTGGGTCTCTTTGATCGTACCCACGAAGATAACATCTTCCTTCATGGTAGCCGTGACCAAGGCATTCGCACAACATGGCCAGCCCAACGCAGTTGTTGTTTGCAGATATATGTGTCGATTGATTTCAGTGAAAGTCTCTTCAACAAAATACCATTCGAGATTCTGTGCTTACGAGTGTGTCTTCTATTTACTCGACACATAGCTCTCAGACACCTATGGTGAAAATTTCTCAGTTTTCGAAGGAGATGTTCGGTCAAACTCCAACATTCAGCTCCATACAATAGTATTGGTAGAATGAATGTACTGTACACTGAACCTTTCACTTTCAATGATACTTGGGATGACGAAAATAAATATTTCCGAAGGGATCCAAACGCATTACCAGCTTTTACAATTCTTAAATCAACATCCTTCACATCCGTACATTCACGAGTAACAACACTACCGAGGTATGTAAATTTGTCCACTATGGGAATACAACGATTTTCTCCAACAATTACATCAGAAAGATCTGCATTATCGTAGTTGTCCGGATTTTCATACATGGACAGTGGTTTTGAGCAGAACAGGATTTCTGATTTTGAGTCTTCTTTTGGTTCGATCTTTCCTGAGTGTACTTCCATGCCAACTCTGATTGAAATGTCAGTATTTTTTTCCCTGAAAATCTCGGCAGTTCATTATCTTTTTATTTTCCTATATACCTTTGCTTTACTCTTTTATTTTACTTTACTCTTTAGAATTCAGAAGGAAATAGCTAATACTTAATTAAAGTTATGTTTTTGTTTTAGGTGCAAAATATTTTCAGGACGTTTGACACAAACAAAGACTCGTTGGTCTCACCCGATGAAGTAATTCTCGAGAAGCTTGAAGAATTTGAAGAGCAATTGGCGGAAGTATTTCCTAAAGATGGTGGGGAAGAAGCTGATGAAGAGGATGAAGATGAAGGAGAAAGAGAAGAAGGTGGACGAGAAGAGGAAGGAGAAGGAGGAGGAAGAGAAGAAGAAGGAGAAAGAGAAGGAGAAGACGAAGAAGAAGGAGAAGAAGGAGGAGGAAGAGAAGGAGAAGACGAAGAAGAAGGAGGAGGAAGAGAAGGAGGAGGAGAAGGAAGGGAAGGAGAAGACGAAGAAGAAGGAGGAGGAAGAGAAGGAGAAGGAGGAGAAGGAGGAGGAGAAGGAAGAGAAGAAGAAGAAGAGAACGAGGATGAAGAGATAGAGGAAAATGATCATGATAAGGAAACTTATCCTCATATTAAGCATGATGACTTGTAGTAAACGAAATTGGACTTTTGCACAGAATGGTGATAGGGATGCGACATATCTTAAGCTATGTAGTTTAAAAGTTAAAATTTTGTTATATAAAGATTACAAACACATACCTGTCTGATCTATTTTATTATTTTCAGTACCAGAAAATGTTCTTCTCAGATATTATTTTGATGATTTTTGTTTCGTTCCCCGCAGGAACGAAACTGTTACTGTATTAGCTTTCCATTGACATCACAAAAGAAACTGTCACCACAGATGAAAATCGTCCAATCGTGTAGTGTTGTTGACATAACTGTGATCTTATCCAATGAAATCAAAATTCCGCATAAAAGATATAGTTGGAGGCGTGGTTAAACGCCAAAACGAAGTGAAAATATTGCTGATCTAGAGTAATTTGAAGACGTAAACAATCCCGTGCGAAGCGAATCATCAATCTTGTGCTGTAGAAAGTAGGAATTTCCCCCTCGTTGAACTCGAGAATGCATTCATTATGTATGGCATCTGCGCGTTCCAAAAGGTCAGTCGCACTGTTTCACGCGTGTCTAATAATTTTAAAATATAGCTATTTTATGAACAATGTCAATAGTTTGAGGCTAGAAGTTCGTTATCATTCATTTGTGGCCCATCTAAATGGATTATTCTGATTCGAGAATTAAACTATGACCTATGACGACGAAAATGATGATAGTCCGTTATTGACCTAATTTATATTGATCCTTTTGGCCTTGGAAATTTATGGATTTGCTATTGGCGATTATTCAATAAATACCGCGGTGTCATAAATAAATCAGCTGCATGAAATTTAAATGCGACGTGCTAGCGTCTCGCAATTTTCCCGAGAAAGCAATTATTTTGGTAACGTTTTATTTTCCTCCTATAGGCGGTCAGAAGAGTATTGCTACTGAATAGAAGATTTACGTTGCCAAAATAATTGCGTTCTCACGAAAATCGCGAGACCGCTAGCACGTCACATTTAAATTCAGTCGAATTTATGCGACTGCGAATAACCTGAAATACTGATCTGAAATACTGGCTGCGAATAGCCGTCATGATCAGACGGTACAACGTCTGAAATGTGTGTTCGTTTTATTAGACGAAGCTTAAATTATTTTTTTGTAGTTTTATTATAATCTTCTCGCTTCAGCATATTTCTAGTTTGTTTATATGCAAAACTCGTCTAAATTAAATTTGTCGTATGAAACGCAGGCGCGTAGTAAAAATTGTCGCGCCAGTCTACATGGGGGAAATAATTAGTTGAGCTAAAATTCGTCATTGCTGTTGAAACAGCCCCTCATAAACGACTGACCGGAACGAAACAGCTATTTCTTTTAAGAAATAGTTTCTTGTTGTTATTGCGGTTGCAGTGAACACTGCACTTCTCAGCAGAGTTGGACTAGAGGGGCGCCGACAGGGTTTCTTTCAGAATATTTAACAAGGAGGCAAAACGGGCAAGGAGCGCCGAAGGGGCGACCAACTTCTAGGGGGGGGGGATCCAGGGGCATGCTCCCCTGGAAAATGTAGAATTTTAGAGTCTCTGAAATAGCATTTCCTGCATTTTGAGGGCGGTTTGAAAGAGTTTTGAAGGATATAAAATACCAAACAAAATATTCAAATATACTCATTTCATACAGGCCCGGAATACACCATAACATGCAAGGCATGCATCATGAGAACATGTTTTATAAAATAACATGTATATACGCGAGCCCTTATTGGTCAATTGCCGTGTTTGGATCAGAGTATCCAAACACGGAAAATTCCCGCCAAAACGATTTTTTGAAAATGTCGGACAGTATATCATATTCACTTGTGATTATTTTATAAAAGAAATACCAAATGGTTTTTTCCGTGTTTGGAGACTCTTATCCAAACGCTTGGGAAATTGCTCGACTTTCAAAAAGCTAAAAACACTCGCCCACGGCTACGGCCCGTGTTTTGTTACGTTTTCTCCAGTCTCGCAAGTTCCCGCGTGTTTGGATCAGAGTAAGTCATACACGGACAAATCAACTCGCATGTCAGGCTGTCAGCTGCGTGAAGCGTACTAAAATATTATTTAATCGTAATATACTATATATTAGCTGTACCATACTGATTAAAACGTAAAACGACTATAAATCCCAAATCGTTTTGTTAAATAGGAATTGCACTACATATCAAATATAATATTATACAACGGGAAAGGGGCGCAGTAACGGCATCCTAAGGGGACGCATGTGCCATTGGCACAATGGTGTTTCTCAGAACGACAGAATTACTACAGATGGGTGAACATGGGAATATATGCACACCACTACACTGAGGCTACGTCCTCGCGTATCCGGATTTTTTGAAAACGCAACTTTTATGTTTTCTCCAAAGTGGGACTTTTTGAAAACGCCGTTTTCCTGTTCTCGTGTGGACGCGGACTTTTTTGAAAACGGATAAAAAAGGTTGCGTTTTCAAAAAAATCCGGATACGTGTGGACTCGTAGCCTGACATGCGGAAGGCAAAATTGCGTTGCGTAACAATTTTTTATATTTTCAAACATTTCGAAATTTCATACAGTTCATTGGCAAGGTCTGAACGCCAGATTTGCTATATTGCATTTGCTGTGGCCATTTATACGATCGACGCCAGTCACGCCACAGTCCATGTCCAGTTTCTCGTGTTCAGTATATGCCATTACGTACACAGTCATGCACAATTACGGTAGTGTCCGTCGCACACCAAATTTCTATTCTAAATGCGCAATCATAGCTTCCCTAACTTGGCAACTTGGACCTTGACTTGACCTGTGTACTGCTCTCCCTATATTAAGTCCTTGAAAGTAGAGTAAATAGCATGACGCAATGATTACATGGATCTTGCGCAAAGTTTGTGCGCGCAAAGTCTCGTCAGATCACGCGCGCGTTTTAATTTAATTCTCAGATTCTGCAATCTCTGCGTTTTTTCAACGCCAGAAAACCATACATTCATATTTTTATTTCAATTTTGCGGTAATGTTGTTTCATTAATTCAAGGTTGCTTCATAACCGGTTCATTGACTTCATTCGAGATGTTTTGACAGTTTTCTAATCTTATTTTCAACTTTGGAGCCAGGGGGTACAGTAAACATGACCTTGCATGACCTCAGAGCTTTAGTCTCATGATGATAAATATTGACCTTTGTTGTGAAACTATTTGTAATTGTTTCGAGTTACATGTATTTTATAAATTTGTTCTGAAATTTTTCTAGCTTGAAATACTGTCGTTTGCACCTAAGTGGAAATACCGCCCGTCAAAACCACTGATCTGAAATGAGGAATGAATTCATTCCAGATCAGTGGTCAAAACATGTTCAAACGTTTTGAAATTGACACTGGATTGGCAAGACATGATTGGCTAAGACTCACAAATATGAACGAAGGGAAAACATTAATATGTTCCAGTTTGACGTTGGAATACTAGTACTGTAGAACATGTTTTGACGGGCGATGTTTCCACTAGAAAACTCTCTCGCGACATTCGTGAAATTGGCGACCTTAGCTAGATGACACAAGCTTTTTAATTGTCCACTGTCCACACAACTCAAGGCCGATTCTTCGTTTTCTTCGGGTTTTCCGACTTATTGATTTGAAATTAACACACTGAAACAAAGGCATGGCAATTAATTAGGCGTTTCCATGCTAACCGACATAAACATAAAATATAAAGCACAGCGACGGATACACATTACAGAAACGCAGATGCGCACAAAATGTATTAATTGACCGCAAAAACGCAATTAGCGCAACTGGACTTGCGTTTTATGGTTGCGTTTTAATATGTGTTTGTATTGCGAAGTCAATAGTCATGAGTAAGCGAAAATACCCCAAATAATTGTTTCGTTTTGCAATATACTTTTAGACTTTGAACTTTAGCAATCTACTTTGAATATTTATAGTAATTGTCGCATAATGTCGTCATTTATATTCTTTACAAAATAACTTATTCTGATTGGCTCCTCGCGACATTCGCTGCCCACGTGATATACCAAAGTCCAAGCGAGACTTGAATACAAAAGTGAAAGTCTTTTCAAAAGTCGTCATTGTTCCATTCCAAGTTGCGAATTAAAGAGATTTGTGTAATTTTGAAACGTTTTTATCATGGCTTCAGCGCAATCTGAGGAAGTCAAGGTAGAAGAGAACAATACTGGAGGTTTTTACGAGCGATTTGTCGCTTTACCTGTGGTTAGTGAAGCGATAACCCAGACAACAGCAGTTTACAACGCAGTCAAACACACTCATCCTTTGGCCGAGTACGCTTGTGATACTGGCGAAAGTGTTGTGAAACGAGTCACGGAAACTGCTTATAATGTCGGCACCCCTATTGCTGGGATTGCTTTGAAGGCTGCTAAACCTTTAGTGGGCAATGATCCAGGTAAATTCACGGTTTTATTTAATACTTTTACACCCACAAATCGGCCCTTCCTCGAGCAAATCACCAGACTGTGAAGAAGGGTCAAAGTTCGTCTTTCACTTTTGTTGCTTATTTGCCTTGGTTTTTGTTAGTTTTTTTGCTGATCTGAGCTTTACCAAGATCGACTATCGATGTGAACGTTATATTTTGAAAATTATGTTAGGAGCTGTCTGGTTTAATTCATTGTTTTGTTCTTTAAGAAGTTGTGTTTTTGCAGGCGAATACAAGCTTGTGCCTCGTGCAGTGTCCGGTCAAAACATCCTCAGGACAAAACGTTCCTCACTTCTTCCGATTGGGGAACACATCAACATACAGGACAATGACAAATACATTCTTCAGATGTTTCGCGCCAGTAATGTTCTATAAAGCAAGATGCCAAAAGGCAAAGCGCTTCTTGTCAGTTTTTAATTACTTGTATCAAGTTTCCATTTTGATAGCAACAACGTACAAATTAACCACCAAACTGCTTAAGTATTCAATTCTGTACGTTTTGTAACTTTCAAATAAGTCGACTAATATACTGTATTTATTTATCTTTTTGAATTCTGTGGACAGAGGACGTTTGAATTGAGGCGGTAAGCCCTCATGGCGGCAATCGAAGCACCCTTCCCCCCAGTGGGGAAATAATTTCTGGAAATTTTTTAATTTACCATTTATCAAATTGACAATGGACAATACATTCACAATGATTTTATTTTGTTTGTAATAATTATTTGTATGATATTTCTTGCAACAAACCCTTGTTTGTGTGAACCAGGTAAATATTGAATAATACACAGATATTGACCAGGAAAATATTACAGATGCCAATACTGTGGTTATATTGATGACAAAAAGATAGGAACTGTTGTGTATTGAGTTGTTTCAAGTCTGGCAATAAACAATTATTTTCAAGTTTTGTGGAAATACCATATATAATTTTTATTTGCTAAGCTACCTTTCAGCCTGTTGACTCAAGCCTTCATCAGAGCTAGGAAAGGCCAAAATTTCAAGTGGGATTCGGGATTTTAAGAAAAATATCAAGCGGGAAGCTGGATTTTGTATCATCGTGGGAAGCGGGATAAATAAAAAAATAATGCGGGATATGGGATTTGTGACCAAACTTTCTAGTTTTTTTTTTGTTTTTTGTGCTGTCAAAGATTAACCATCATGCCCAACAAATTTAGAGATATATTTAGAGATCACATATTGCTTCACTTATACCTTTCATTCCCCTTCCCCTGTTACCCCTCAATTTGCCTATCAGTATCCTATTGACCCTATTGTTGGCATTGTTGCTCCCAAACCACGGAATTAATCTTGTCATTTAAACAATATCAGAAAAAAAATGGTGGGAATGGGAAATTAAGATTAAGCATGGTGGGAATGTGCAATAATGGGATTTGAAGGGAAAATTGGTTGGGGTGGTGGGGTTTTGGGGCCTGCCCCTCAGCAATGTTGGCTGTCATTGCTCTGATGAAGACCTGAGTTAACAGGCTGAAAGCTTAGGAAATAAATATTTTACATGGTATATCTACAGTATATTACTTTATTGCCATGCAAACTTTCAAAGAATTAATAATTATTTTCTTTTACCAGTTTCCAGCTTAGATCAAGTTGCTACCCAAACTCTTGCAAAATGCGAAGAAAAGTTCCCCATAATCACGAAACATCCCACTGAGGTAAAAAAATATATAATAATATACTAAATTGGTTCAGTAGCAACCCATTGCTGCCTAGGATGTCTGAGGGTAATCTCCCTCTGCCCACAGTTAATAGAAGGTATTTCCGTGCTTTAACAAATAAAATTGTCTGGAGTTAGCCACTTGGTCAGGCATTTACTCAGGCTACTGCAAACTCACAGCTGCAATCACATCGCATGCAGTGTTAAAATCTATAAAAGTCTAACGTCATTGGTCACAGAATTCCAGTGTTCGAATTAGAGAGAAAAAGTCAACTCGCAAAAAAAATTGTGAATTTCGAGATGCGACATGATTCTCGCCCATTCTCTTACAGTTTAAGTCCTTTTCCCATTTAATTACCATGTTCAGAGTGGCAGAATACTCTGCCATTCTGTTCATGAAGTTATAAAACCATTAAAACGCCTGTTAGATATCAAGTGGCGATATCAAGTTTCAAGTGGCATAAACAGCAGGGAAATTTGTGTGAGCATGTGTGAAAACTGCGATGTAAATAAGCTTGATGGGGCCTGAGATGACAAAATGGTGGCCATTGAATTTCGTCCCAAATGTCATAAATATTTCTGCTATATTTCTTCGTGTCACATATCTTTTTTTAGAAAAATTGAAAATGAATACATGTTATTAAAAAATTTCAACTTGCAAAAAAATAAAATTTTCGATTTGCAAGTGCCAAAAATCAGCTCGCAAATTGCGAATTGCTACCTGCTAATTCGAACCCTGATAGTCAAAACACAAATATCTAATTCTCCGATAGAAAACACAATTTGCAATACATAAAACATCATGATTACCTGTATGTAATGTATTTCCACACAGTGTTCATATGTCAAGTCCCTTTGGGTGTTAAATATCAACACAGCATGATCATCTGTAGTCAGGGAAAAGTTCATTTATAAAGTTCACTTAATTAATGGTGTGTGCAATTGTAAGGGTATATAAGATCAAGATACCTGCTAGTGACATTACTGAACAATAACTATGTCTGTGAACATACTGAATGCATCCAAGAAAGAACACTTGACTTCAAACAATGCAGGATTCAGGAAAGCGAAGAAAGAAAGCATGAAGATTAGAATAGAATAGAATAAAATTTTATTTTACGAGGGAAAAGATGTATTAACCTGTAAAGGTTATGTAACATACGGCCCTCACAATATTACAATATTTACAAATACAACAGATATAACTAATACACTATATATGGAAATAATGTCAAGTGATAAACTAGTCAAGTAGAAACACATTTACAATTAGCTATTTAGCATGCATCATCAGCCGTGGAAGGCCTGATGGGATGATGTAATGATATTTGCTATTTCAAAACATAGACAAAACATGGAGCTGAAACCTAGACTTGGTCGACCACAGGTATCCGAATAATAATATAAAGGGATTATTTTTGGGCAAACTCAGGCAGGAATGGGTTAACATTGTTTAGATGTGTGTTGTATGTGCCTAAACAGACCCCTAATTCACTGTCACTGTTTTCAATATCTTATAGATTATTGTGTCCACTGTTGATACACTCAAAGAAAAAGCTGACAGTTACTACAACACTGTGAATAATACTCGTATTATTCAGTTTACTCATGCCAGGATAAATGAGGCCATTGCACTTTCTGAATTGGCTGTAGAAGTTATACTGCCTTCTGATCCCAATTGTGATATGGATGTTGAAGAAGAGGCACAAGAGTCATTGGAGATCAAGAAGAATTTAGATGCAATGGAAGCACCAGGGAACACCGAACGAGTGTTTGCTCTGGGGAAAAGGATCAAGAGGAGAGGAACAAAAAAGTTAATGGCTTTAGCACCTGTCCAGTTCACTTATGACAGTGTAAGTTAAAGAAAAGAATGCTTTATGATCATAGTAAAACTAAAGTCTTGAAGACTGGTGTTTCTGGACTGAAATAATAATGCAACGAGGGCTTGAAATTTTAAATTTTTGGCAGTATCCAAGTGGATACCAGGTTTCTGAATTTGGTATCCCTCCTTGAAATCTGGTATCCCACTTGTGAATACTAAACATCTCAACTTGCAATATCTAAAATTAACTATAACAGTTTGTGACAGTGCCTGCATTTACGTTACGTTTTAAGACATTGCACTAGATTGTAAGACGTTACATTACATTCTAAGACCCTACGCTACATTCTAAGACATTGCACTACATTCTAAGACACTACGTTATAAAACATTACGGCAATTATACTACATTATAAGACGTTACGCTACATTGTAACTTGTAAGACTACATTCTAAGATGCGTCAGATTCTGTGGCTATGTGCTATTGAAAATTTTATTGTATCCCATTGGATACTGAAGTTAAGACTTCTAGTATCCAAAATGAAAATTTAGTATCCTGTGGATATTTGCAAATTACTGCAAATTTCAAGTCGTGATACAACGATAGACTTAGCCATATTTTACAGTGGATGGGCAAAAATTTATTAAAATGAAACTCCAGTATTTCGTCTTTAGTTCTTTAATACAACTGTACAAGCTTTAGTTTTGCTATGACATTCAACAGTCATTGCACATACCTTGACCACAAGATACAAGTTCCTATGTTTTTACAAAATATTTAGTATTTTAGGACTAAATTTGGTGATTACTTTAATCTGCAGAGGATGGACGTCAACCATAACCTTATCAACATGACAACATCATGTATTAGCATAATTGCATTCTATAACCACTGACATAAATGCATGTGTTTTCTGAGTACAAAATGGCGTGTGTGACTAACTGAACATAGACAAAGAAAATGATGGATTTTGCTGCTGTTTGCTGTCCAATTTATATGGTGTCCCATCCCCACCAAAATTCAACTTTTTACTTTCAACACAAGTTTTTGTTTCCAACACAACTTTTTTTATTCAACTTTGTATTTTCAACACAACTTTGTGTTTTCAACACAACATTTTTTATTCAAATATTTATTTTCAACACAACTTTTTATTTTCAACACAACTTTTTTTATTCAACTTTGTATTTTCAACACAACTTTTTGTTTTCAACACATTTTCAACACAACTTTTTTTATTGTAGCGATAGACACACCAGGCGGAAAACGCAATTTAAAAATGAATATCAGAGCCCAGCAAATGACTTTGAAACAAGACATAATAAAAATAAAATAAAATTTATTTACTGACGTTTCGTTGTTACATCACAACATCTTCAGAGCATTTAAACTATATTACAGTTGGTTCACTATATATACTACAAAGATATACTGGTTTAAAATTACAAGAACGGTTACAAAATTTAAAGTTCAAACGGACAAATGAACATCAAGAACAGACAACAGAGATTGAATATCAATAACAGACAACATACTAAAATAGATCAAGAGGAGTTGATCTTATAGTGGCATTAAGAACTGGATTAAGTTTGGAGATTAGAAGGCTTTCACGTATAAGTAGATCATATTCAGAAATGCCAGATGAAAGTATTTTAAAGTCAGAGGAGGAGACAGTGTGTTTGAGGAGATGTTTATGTGCAAGTATACTTGACATAGTTGATACAGAGCGATCCTTTCCAGTCAAAGGCGAGATACCCATATGCTCTGAGATACGTGTGTGAATATGTCGGCGTGTTTGGCCAACATACAATGCGCTACAGCATTGACACTTAAACAAATACACAACACGTGATCTCAGGTCAATGCTGTAGCGCATTGTATGTTGGCCAAACACGCCGACATATTCACACACGTATCTCAGAGCATATGGGTATCTCGCCTTTGACTGGAAAGGATCGCTCTGTATCAACTATGTCAAGTATACTTGCACATAAACATCTCCTCAAACACACTGTCTCCTCCTCTGACTTTAAAATACTTTCATCTGGCATTTCTGAATATGATCTACTTATACGTGAAAGCCTTCTAATCTCCAAACTTAATCCAGTTCTTAATGCCACTATAAGATCAACTCCTCTTGATCTATTTTAGTATGTTGTCTGTTATTGATATTCAATCTCTGTTGTCTGTTCTTGATGTTCATTTGTCCGTTTGAACTTTAAATTTTGTAACCGTTCTTGTAATTTTAAACCAGTATATCTTTGTAGTATATATAGTGAACCAACTGTAATATAGTTTAAATGCTCTGAAGATGTTGTGATGTAACAACTTTTTTTATTCAACTTTTTTTATCCAATCGTAATCCACTCCGATCGTGGATTGTGGGTTGGACAACAAAAAGCATGAACAACACATAAAAGTGCAGGAAGATCAGAACACGAGCCTGCGATCCACGATCGGAGTGGATTGCGGTTGGATAAAAAAAGTTAAATAAAAAAAGTTGTGTTGAAAATAAAATGTTGTGTTGAAAACACAAAGTTGTGTTGAAAATACAAAGTTGAATAAAAAAAGTTGTGTTGAAAACAAAAACTTGTGTTGAAAGTAAAAAGTTGAAAGTAAAAAGTTGAATTTTGGCGGGGATGGGACACCATAAATTTGGAGTACTTTTGTTTTCCAGAATGCTCTGAATCACATTTTTGGAAAAGCTGATTTCAAAAATTTTCAGGGGACCATGCCCCCAGTTCCCCCTAGTAGCGCAGACACACCTGGACAGGTAGATGGTTCTTTCATTGTTTAGTAAAATTGTCTGGCATTAGACAGAGTAAGAATTAAATAAAAGGGGTTGTATTTTTTGTTGTAGATGGTATCTATCCAAGAAAATATGACAAGCCTAATCAATCGATCACACGAAGCATCAAAAACTGTCCACGAAGCATGTTTGGTTATTCCAAACTTGGCCATTAAGTTAACTGGAGAAGCTGTTGTTAACACCAAAGCATTTGTTATTGCCTTCACAAATGTACGTCAGACCATTGTGTTTTTTTATAAACTTTAAATTTGTTTTAGCTAGTACTGTATTTTCTGGGCGATAACTCGCGGGGTTATCTCTTAATTTTGCTAGGAAACATAATTAGTGCAGGTAATAAGGTGGTGCGGGTAATCTGTTGAATTCTTAAGACAACACCATCATGAAGACCGGAGACCAAAGATTCTACTTTCATCTTTCAACTATTGGTACTGTTCTTTTTTAAAATTTTGTGGTCCCAAAGCAAGGGAGCATGCCTGTATTTCTTCTTCTTTGTTTGGCATTCCTTCATTTATAATCAGCCATTTTGAATAATGCGGTATATTCATTAGCGTACCGCAGGTGCAGGCTATTTCATTTTCGGAATGTGCTCGGGTTTCCTTTGTCCCCGTAGCCCACGCCTGCATTACACTAATGATATATACCGCACTATTCAAAATGGCTGAATATAAATGAAGGAATGCCGAACAAAGAAGAAATACAAGTCAGTCTGGCATGCTCCCTTACCCAAACCTATCACATGTATTAGCAGCTGCGGGTTATCCGATGGTGTGGGTAATACACTGATTTATTTTTCCAAAAGTGACATTTTTGTTGCCATGCGGGTTATCGCCCAGAAAATACAGTAATTCAGGACTCAAATTTAGGAACTGTACTGTTTGTGTAACTGTTGTAATATTTGTCTATTTAGACCTATTCCCTAAAAGATATCCCAGGTTCTGTGGCCAGTGTCAGTGGCAAGGTTGTGAAGCCAGTGAAAGACGCCACAGGACGAATTGTTGCCCAGCTTCTCCTTCCTCCTAAAATGGTTGCAGAATACATACTTTCCTCAAAACCAATCCAATGTCTGATTCCAAACATCGTTGTCTTCGAAGAGATTTCCAAAATTGAAATTGAAATGGATGAACTAGCTGATGACAGTGAAAACGACGTCGATGATGATGATGATGGTGATAATGAGGATGAAGGTGACACTAAAGATGATGAGGAAGACATTGAAACAAAGAATTAGTTTTGACTGGTAGAATTGATGTAAATCTGTTTTTTAATACGTTGTTATATCTATTAAGGTTGTGAACGGTTAGATTTTCTTAATAATGTTACTGTGCTAAGTATAGGTTAGTTACCTCAACCGAGGTAACTACGTCAGTTATTTACCGAGGGCTGAAGGCCCGAGGTATTAAAACTGATGTAGTTACCTCGGTCGTAGTTACCTCAGTTGAGGTAACTAACTACTGTACTTAGTTCAAGATCACCGAGGTTGCCTAAGAAAACTGAGATACTGAGTTCGTTATCACAGAGATTGTCTAAAAACACTTCAGTCGCGATGATAAATCCTTTATCACATTTGTGACCAATGATGGATTAAAGCTTATTTTCCCAACCACGCATAAATCAAGTTAATTGCCCCAGTATATAATTGCCCCATATATTAGTATTATAATATATATTATATATAATATAATTATATTAGTATTATAATATATATTTAACAATTAGATTATGAGCTTGAAATTTCTATGAGTGAATAGCTGACGAGAGTGGAGCTCGAGTCAACTATCTTCTCATAGAAATTGAGAGCGAATAATCTAATTGTTTTAGTAGAAACTAACTTGTGTACCTTAGTTCTTCTTGATTATTTCAAAAAACGAAGCATAACCATTGTTTCTGTGTGAAAACCAAGGCAAAACAATCTTTCACACCTCGTTGCCTCCATGTTGTTTTACTGCATGGCCATGTGAGTACTGGTACTCAATTTGCTATTCACTATCTATGGACGAATAGATATCGAGTAGAGTAGCCAGCAGAGCTCTCACAACTTATTTGCATAGTCCTGTCCTCATCGGGGGAGGGTATTAGAACAAAGAGAGACACAAAGAACTTTTGAAAAGATTGTATAATATATACTATTAATACTGAACCCTCCCCCCACAGTGATGGTCTTTTTTAAGGAAATTTCCTTAAAAAGTGAGAACACTGGTAGCCAGTCAGATTGCAACATTTGCAATAGAATACTAGTAAGTTCTACTAATACATATTATAATACTAATATATATTAGCCTGGGGCAATTAACTTGTCGGGAGTAACTATTAAAAATAAACAACTGCAGTACATCAAAGAAAACCGAGGTGATCGTGAACTAACTTAGATTATCTGCACACTTAAATTACTACTGTAGAAGTGGTGAAAATTAATGACCAAATGATAAATATAGTTTACTAGTGGTTTAATTATGTAGTTTATTAAGGTACAAAAGTACTAACATTTTCCCACTTGACAAGTAAAATGCTCTGGCATAACTGTTTTAAATTTACTAGAAGTTGCGACAAAATTGTCTTGTTGCCTGTTAAGGTGTAGGTGTTGACTAATAAAGACATCATTATACTGTTTTATTTATTGATATGAATGGTACACACACACACACACACACACACACACACACATATATATATATATATATATATATATATATAGTTAAAAGCTTCTAGGACAGCGTCGGCCACGGTTGAAATCCAAATATTACCAGGGTTAAGTCACGTTGGCCTGAAAAACAGAGAAAAAAATCTTCTCGAGAAGATTTTTTTCTCTGTTTTTCAGGCCAACGTGACTTAACCCTGGTAATATTTATATATATATATATATATATATATATATATATATATATATATATATATATATATATATATATATATAATCTACTAGTGGATGTGGTAAGGGCAAATTATTGATTTGAGGCCCCTGATGACATCACATGGGTTGATTTGGGGGGCCATGATGATGTCACACATCATAGGGTTGTGTCCATGTGTTCTCAATTGCTCCCCTGGGTTGGCTAAAAATGAAGTTAGTGTTATTGATCTTTCTGCTTTCTGGGGCTCCTGTTTTCTTACATCAAAAACTCAAATCTCAAAAGATTTGCCCCCTAGCCCCCCCCCCCCCCCTTGTTGGCCCTGGTGGTACCTTTGTGAGTGCTAGGGTAGGCTTTGGCTGGTTTACTTGATTGATTGTTGGTTTTTACACCCTAAGTCCATAACTCACCATACCCTAATATATCACAGGCAGTGCTGTACTTGGAAGGGTGGGTTGGGGTAGGGGGGGGGGGGGTAGGTGTGAGCTTTGGTGTATGAAAAAATGGAAGTGCTTTGATGATGTGAAACTGAATGATGAGAAATTATACAGATCAATGTAAAAAAATTTTTTTAAAAATTTTTTAAAATTATTTTGTTTTTATTTTAATTCTATTAGCTTCTCATAGACTTGACTAAATACATGTACAATATACCTATGGCAGGGTCACTGCAACAGCGTGAAGGCCAATTACTGCAGGCCCAAAAATATAAAAGTTAAAGTCAAATATTCTAATAAAACTTACACAATACACAACATACATACAATATAGAAGTAAATACTAAAAACAGCAAGTAATAAATGCTGCGGGTTAGACTGCGAGAATTGTTACATAATATATATTATAAAATAGGTTGCATGTTACCCACACTGTGATTAGTCAATTACTGTTTATATCAGGCTATGCAAACAGTTGTGTTGTCAGGGCAAATTTCTTAGCCTTCATATAACGTAATGCAAACACTCGAAGAATTTGGGAGAATTCAAAAGTATTTGTGTAAACCAAGTTTCACAAACTTTCAAATTCTCCCAACTCACTCTTGTGTTTGCATCAGGCTACATAATCATGGGCGGTCATTTTCTATATTTCTTGTATTTTTTCTAGGCAATATTTTTCAGGGGGTGACTTCCAGCAAAAAACTTATACCAAATAAAACATGCTTTTGTTCATGGACCATGCAATTACCATAAATTAGTAACTGTGTGTACTCAGCTGCAAGAGTTGCATTTCAAAGAAAAATTGCATTTTCATTTGAAAATACTGATCAGCAATTGATAAAAATACATTTTAGTAACAAAATGTGTACAGAATTATTTGTACAAAAAATATAATAGATCCTATATGATGTTTTTCTGTTTCATTTTTAAATATTTTTTTTAAATTATAAAAGCTAGCTAAGTTACATGTAAAAAATATGGAAATGTTGAAAATACAAAATTGATGAATAAAAAAGCACTTGACATGTCATTGTTGCCAAGCAGAATTAGTTATTATGTAATGTCGAAAATAAAGTGTAGTGTATGATAACTTACAGTAGGATTTTTTCACGACAATTATAATATTTTAACCCTTTTTGTGCTGCTTTCTCTGACTTATCACAGAATAAAGATTTATACTTTTTTTTTGTGTTGGTGGGACTGACGTACCCAGCACCGGAGCTAAAGTGGGGGAGTTATTTATTTTCATTTTAAATAATAAATTAATATATTATTATATTATTATTTAACATTTTACATAACAATAGTTGTGTGAGGGACATTCACTAGAGCTCTTGTATAAAAATTCTACAAGAAACGGACAGAATTTGGCGAGATAGTACAGTTTGAGTTGACGTTCGGTCAAGTGTTCCTGTGTTGGTCTGTTGGATACCATGTTTTATATATAATCGTTTATAAATGGCGACGACGACCGACAGGTTCGCTTCTTCAAGGACATGAATATTTCATTTTATTTTGAGTACGTGGGCTGTTCTTGTGACGTGTGAATTTATCACAAAGATAAACAGATAGTGTTTTGGACGAAGTACTTCATAAATAAATTATCTCGTCTCCTTTGGAAGCAGGTGTATTTTATGTTAATAAAAGGTCAGACTTCGAACGATCAAAACTGATGCTCATCCTCTCGTGACGAACTTGGCATTTTAGCTTTAGAAATTGTTTCAACTGGACGTAAATGGGCCAACTACAAAGGTTTTCATTGATTTTTCTTATTCTACTCTTCGATATTTCTACGGGGTATGACCGTTATGGAAATTTATGGACGTTTGAAAGTGACATGAACGAGGAAGAAGAAGGCGATTTATACGACGAAGAAAAGCGTACTCATGTTCCCAAGAAGTTGGATATTCATATGCCAAATGTTTCTCCACAAAAGGTACTTTACAAATCTTTGTACAAAAGAGTATTTCAGAGCATTGGGTGGGTTTCTAGTGTGACCATGTGCATGTACGAATATTATATATTCAATATTATATAAGCTTATATATTAAAGGAAAAAGTTTATAGTTTGGCCTATAGAAATATAAGTATAGGCCAACTTATATAGGTTCCATTTTCTATAGGTGACCTTTACACCATACATGTCTAGGCACACCTATATCAACCTATATTATAACTTTTTGGATTCATCTAATCTCAACATGGCAAAATATTTAAGTTGAGAGTTCAATATTGGGTGAGACCAAAGGTCGAGCCTAATATTAAAATTTGAGACTTAAATATTTTCCATATTGGGTGAGGATGAATCCAATAGGCGAGTTTCAGGGTGTTGCGCGCGCATCATTTTTCAAAAAAGCTGGCAAGCTCCACTCAAAGTAAACATACTGTTTAAAATAAACAAAGTGTAGATACAGTTTCTGGATATGAAACATTGTTATTCTGCTGTTGTTGGCTCGCTAGCAAGTCTGTTTGCCATTCCTTACTTTGTGGGGAGCCCGCCAAGAGCCCGCCAATTCCTTTCCAAAATGATGTGCACGCAACACCCTGAAACTCGTCTATAGGTGTTTTATTATATCGAACAATAATCGTGCAATTGGCAAGTAAATATACCTTGTGCGACCTGTCCAAAGATGGTTTACCATAAGAAAAATATTTAAGAGGAGATATAAAGAAGGAAGTTAACGTTACGGGCAAGCTAGTGAAAACATTAAATAGATCGATCGACACGTTTAAAATACTTTAAGGACACACGAAATTGAAAACAAAATTACTGTATGTATAATTATGTAGTTGCCCTACATCGTAAAATATTGGGCTGGCACGTGATGCTAAATGTAAACATTTGATTGGATGATTATTTGTGAGGAAAATAAAGGTTCATATGTGCCTAGCTATAGGCAATAAATTTGGCCTGATTTTCTAGACTTTTTCCCTAAGGGTTATTTGCCTTTTCTTTGTATAAATCGTGGTCAGTGTCACTGCTGTTTACTGTATATAATTTAATTTCTTTAGTATTTTACTCTGGCTAATGCCAGACAATTTTATTATTCGTCACTGGGAGGCTGCTGAGGCATGCTTGCCTATTGCAAGTGTTTTCGAGTATTTAAGAATTTTGACAAACCACTCAGTTTTATCGTGGTACTGTATGTATATTTCTAAGTCTATTGTCCAATTTTTATTATATACTGTAAACATATTGTATTATTATTTATATATAATATACATTATTTTTTAGCCCGACTCTTATTTCTGTACCTCAATCAAAATGCCTGATAATGATGCTTTTATTGGTAGGTTTTATTTGACAGTTTTCATTTTAGTTTATATCGGTACATGCAGTATGTGTAGGTGTATGTTTTTATTAAATAGCTGATGATTGGGTTAATTCATGTTCTGAATTTTAGTTGGATATGAACCACATGCCAAAATGCAAACTGCTCACCATATGCTGATGTTTGGCTGTGATGAAGTGGACTCCACTGGCATAAATGGTTACTGGTGAGTACAACATTAATTCCAAACACCATGAAAAAAGTGCAGGTTTCAATGATTTTTTGTACACTCCCCACCTGAATGGCTTTCATACAAAAATTTCAGAGTTTCTGTTCGCTCCCCACCTGACTGGCTTTCCTACAAAAATTTCAGATTTTTTGTATGAACTTCAACCTGACTAGCTTTCTTACGAAAATTTCAGATTTTTAGTACACTCCCCACCTGACTGCCTTTCATACAAAAATTTCAGGTTTTTTGTACGCTCCCCACCTGACTGGCTTTCGTACCAAAATTTCAGATTTTTTGTACACTCCCCACCTGACTGGCTTTCGTACAAAAATTTCAGATTTTTTGTACACTTGCCACCTGACTGGCTTTCGTACAACAATTTCAGATTTTTGTATGCTCCCCACCTGCCTGACTTATTACCATTAAATAAAAGCCAGCAGCAAGCCAGCCAAGTGCAAATGGGTTAATCTGATACAATTTTTTGAGTTCATTCAGCTATTATTATTACAGTATTATTACAGTATTGTTATTATTATTATTATTATTATTATTATTATTATTATTATTATTATTATTATTATTACTATTATTATTAGTGTTATTATTATTATTATTATTTTATAAATTATTATTATTACCACATTTGTTATTTTCTGTTTTATGTGTTTTTACAGTCAGTAATTTGCAACTCAATTTTCACCCAAATCTTTGGAAGTTCATTAATCTGAAGTTCATAAGTTCATTGAGAAGTTCATACATGTAGTTCGTTTTGAACTACACATTTGATTGGTTGCTTAGTTCCTAGCAGTCAATCAGATACGTATTTCAAAATGAACTTTGAACTTCCCAATGAACTTGTGAACTTCAGAACGAACTTCCAAAGGTTTGGGTGAAAAGTGAATTGCAAATGACTGCATGTAACAACAAGAATATTTTGCTTATATTAATACAAGTGAAAGTTTAAAGAGTTGTCTGGGATCTTGACAAGGAAGAAAGAGTCATTAAAGCTAAAGGGGAAGCTGAATGTGACGTGTGTGAGGAGTGCTATGGTGTATGGAAGTGAGACATGGGCCATGACTGCAGAGCAGAGGGGGGATTGGAGCGGACAGAGATGAGGATGGTGCGATGGATGTGTGGTGTATCGCTAAAGGATAGAGTGCCGAGTATGGAGCTGAGGGAAAGAATGGCGGGATTGAGTTGGTGTCTGATGTGATAAAGCGGAACCAGTTGAGATGGTTGGGACATGTGCTGCGGAAAGACGATGGTGATTGGGTGAAGAAGAGCATGTCACTCGAAGTGGAAGGTACAAGAGGACGAGGAAGGCCGAGGATGACATGGAGTCAGGTTGTGGAAAGGGATATGAGAGATTGTGGGTTGAAAAGAGAGGATGCTCCACAGAGAGAGAAGTGGACTAGGAAACTGCTGTGGGGAGCTACTGGCCAACCCCCGCGTAAGTGGGGAAAACAGCCGTAAAATGATTGTTGTTGGGGTTTTTTTAATACACTAGCCAGAAGTGTTTTCAGGCAGATTCTGTCATCACGGAGAACTTTAACATGTATCATGCAGTAGTGTTTAAATCCTTGGTTAGGATAAAGACTATGTTGTCTATAATGTCATGGCTTCTGCATTTGTTTCAATCAATTACAGGAACTGTGGTGAAATGGGAGGAACATGTAAAGGAAGTGTTAACAAAATAATGTACGCGTGGGCTAAAGATGCATCACCATTGAATCTTCCCAAAGGTATAGCCTAAAATTTCTTTTTTATATAATAATAATATTTGTTGGCTAGAAGAATGATGATCTTAAAAACTTGTTGTCTGTAGATGTTGGTTTTCATGTTGGTGGAAAAAGTCCAATCAAATATCTTGTCTTGCAAGTTCATTATGCCAGTGTTGATCAGTTTAAAAGTAAGTTAATTTGTTCTCGGCAACAACATCGATCAGCAACAAAGAGAACAGCAACAGCAGTGACAGCAACAACAACAACAACAACAACAACAACAACAACAACAACAACGGCAACAGCAACTGCAACTGCAACAACAGCACCAAAAACAGCAGTAACAACAGAAGCAGCAACAACAACAACAGCAGCAGCAGCAACAACTACAACAACAACAACAACTACAACAACAACAAAAACAACAACAAAAACAACAACAATAACAATCACAACAACAACAACAATAGCAATAACAGCAATAGCCATGCCAGAATAAATATGTTTTGTTAGTTCTTGCTGTATTATATATTAAGCTTTTATTGAATTATGAATGTTATTGAAGATAAAAGATTTATATCAATTGTTATGCGCAGAGTCAGGCATCCAGACCATCTTAATGTGAAAACATTTTGTTTCTTGCAGATTCTAATAAAGTTGATCAATCTGGTGTTTCTTTGCATCTAGCATCAGAAATGTACAGTGACCTTTTCTGCATCATATCGTTCAGATTTAAAAAAGATTACTTTGTTAGCATCTCAGATAAGTTTATTTATTTTTTTTACTTTTCTAGACCAAAGTATTTTGCTGGAATCTATCTTGTAGCTGCAGGAGGCCCCCCCATACCTCCCAATGAAGCTGGTAAGCAGATGCAATGAACATGCACATTCATAATTATCACTCATGATAAGTTGTACAAAACTACACATGTCCAGGGGTGCCAGAAGCTACTTAAGGCGGTGGGGGCAGCCATATAAAAAGGGCACTTTTTCTCAGCATTCATTTTTGCACGTGGTAAATGTTTGCCAATCTTTCTCTATAGCATAAAATAACCAAAAAGCATAATGGTATAATATAATGAATGACAATGTATTGAGAAAGAAAATTCAATGACTGAATTGTTCATATATTGATGCTCTACATTCCTATTTACATTTAAGAAAACATGGCAAATGACCAAATAGCTTCACAACGGGACCGCTAACGGGACAAATAGGACTGCCATTACAATGAACTTCTCCCACGGGGCTGCCATTACTCAGAGTGATTTTGCATACTAAACTAAATTTCTAATTTATTACACCCAGTATTTTTGGGTGCTGTGACTGGCCGATTCCAGGGCTTTTTCCCACCCTCCAAATTTAAAAAAGAACCTGAGAACGAGGTTGGACACAGCTAACCCAAGGCAAAATTAGTTTGCTGCCTCTGCACAGTCTGCAGCAATAAGTTAGCTTATGAGTCATTTGAGGTATTAATACAAAAGTCATTTAATACAATATATAATACAAATGGCAATTCCTGTCAAAAACATTCCTCTTACGAGAAAGGGCAATTGGTTGCCCCCATGCTGCCCCCGCGCTGTGAGGGCAGGGGGGGCAGCTGCCCCCGTGGCTCCAGTGCCCCTGCACATGTCATGCAGTGGTGGCACCACAGGGTGGACTGGGGTGGACATGTCCACCCCAGTTCTTTTCCAGATTGATTTCTTAATTTTTCCAAATCCGTGAAGACAACATTGCAGGGGGGGGGGGAGTCAAAGTAGTATTGAGACTTTTTAAGATTGTGGCTATAATATTATTTGAGGGTCCCCAATACCCCTTCACAAAATGCATTCACGTAAAAAT